>VZRH01007631.1:113404-141199 GCA_013397555.1 Urocynchramus pylzowi
TGATTGTAATGACTTAGAAGTATCTTTCACTTGGAATCCCTTTGTATTTAATTTTATACTATAATCAGTTTGCACTGGCCATCCAGAAGGAAATTCAAGTTGATAACTTTGCACACTGTTAAAATACTAAGCTTGAATATAAAGCAGAAGTGTCACTTTAAGCAGATATAAAACAGTTTTTGGCATCCAGCAGCTGTTGGTATTGGGATTAAAATTAATTATACTTGAAGCATCTTAACCTCCTCCCATGATAAATTTCTAATTAGCTAGCTCTAAACTATGACTCACAAATGTATTTCGATTAAAAAAATGTAATTTTTCTGTGTGTACAGCAGAGTTTAAATTCTCCAATCAAACAACTCACCATGGTTGCAAAGGGTATAGCTCTTGAAGCATGGTAATAGATGGCAATGAAGTTGATGAAGAAGGCAGTTCCACACACCATTGCTGGAATAAGGAAGGCTCCAATGAACATCTGCTTTATCCATCGCCTTCCTGTAAGAAAGGACATTTCAATGGGACTGCTAAGACACAGCATATTTTTTTTTTTAAAAATTTATTAGCAAGCTCTCCGGAATTTACATGTTTGACTACTTCTCCCACAAAAAGGGGAAAGCAAGTAACACCATACTACGTCAATACAAAAGCTAAGAGCAAACTAAGTTTCATCTGACTCCTGGTAACTCAAAAGATGCAGCACATTTAACAATTCAGTGGGCCAGGTGAAAAGATAAGAAAAGGGATACAGCATGAGAACATTTCAGCTGAAGAACAGCATATGCTGACTAAGCTGGCCAAAGAACCTGGGGTGAGAAACCTGAGGGTGCATATAGCTGCTGATGAGAAGAGACAGAGATAGCAGAGCTGGCCCTGTGCAGAAGCTGCTCCCACTCTGAGAGCACAGGAGAGCTCAGCACTGCTCCCAGGACAACTCAGCACTACAGCTGCTTCCAGGCAGCACCTGCTCAGGGCTGGCTTGGTCCAGGATGGACCAAACCAACCCAGACACACATTCAGGATGCGTTAAGGAAATGGCTAACCCTGGTAAAAAGCAAAATGCCACAGCATTTAACATACAGGAAAACTGGACTCTTGACATTTTCAGCAACAGAAAAGGTAGAAAGAAAGTGATTTCTAAACTCCAAGCATCAAGGGAACAGAACACCTGTTAGCAGTTATTACTAAATTTAGAGCTCCTTGAGGAGATCAAAGAAATCCTTTTGGGCAATACCTTAAAAATTTCCCCTGTCTGTACTTCCTGTACTTTTTGTGCTCTTAAATACTGTCTACATTTATACACCATGATATTAATATGCAGTAAGTAAAAACAATTTTAAAAAGCATGTTATTTCAAGATAATCATATGTATTTTCACCGTGAGCCACATAATCATATGTATTTTCAACATAATCAGCATTTCACAGTTTGATACATGTTTATCTGTAAAAAAAAAAGCTTATCTGGCTCAACTACAGAGCACAATACATTACAGCACAGCAGCACAGCAACCCTTTTCTAACTAGATCTGGTTTTGTACAAATTGCTAGGTTTATAAACAAGCCACATGAAAATAAACTTCTAACCTCCAAACTCAAAGTACAGTTGAGATTGAACACTAACAGGTATACCATGCTAAAAAGATACAAATTTTCTTTTTCGAACTTACCAGAATTATTTTTTTAAGCACTCTAGAAGATAATAGATATTGATTATTCTTTTATTGCAGCATAGGGAATGGATGAAGCTAGTGCACTGCAAGAATCTAACTCAGAGGCATAGTGGGGAGCATTTGAAGACAGCCTGTTCAAATCTTCTGTCAATTTTATTTGGCTTCTGCTCTCTACTGATGCTCATTTTGATTTGCTAAGTATAAAGTAGAGCATATACTGGAAAGTAGAACAACTTTCTTTAAAAGATGATATAAACAGTTTTCACCATCCACAATTAATGGTCTAGTAAATAATCTATACTTGTCCTTTTTGTCTTAGCCTAATATAACCCCCCTAGTACATACAGAAGAGGACCATGTAGGAGTCATCTGGAGAAGATGACATGAGCTGCTTAACAACATGTTACACAAAAGGGAAAGGCTATTATACTCTGTGGATGTCATGAGCCAAAAATTATGTATAAGAGTATAACAAGCAATTCAGAAGTCACAACTGTTAACAGTTCTTTAGCTCTTTTAAATTAACCTAAGACTTCAGTTACTTTTTTAGAAAGCATAGCCAGTACTGACTGAGTAGATAATATGAAAGTTAAATATACTTAAAATATTTTCTGTTTATTAAGAATCTAATGGATTCCATCTAACTCCACGAGGACTCTTCTACATCGGTGCAAATCAGAAAATATTAACTTCTCCATTTAACAATGCAATGAAAATGCTGAAACATGAAAACAATTTACCTCCTTGTCTAGCATAAAGGCTTCCTCCAAAATATCCATTCACTGGCGATGTTGCAGCATAAACAAATATAGCTGTACTAAGCATTGATCCTCTCCTACAAGAAGGGATATTTTTGGTAAATGAAACACAAAACCAAACATGACTAGAGAAAAAAAAAAAAAAAAAACCTGTATTACAAGCAGAAGCAGTTATTTAATATTTTTACGTAATACAAATATTTAGAAGTGCTTAAACTGTAAAATCTGCATAAGAATGAGAACTGTTTGTACACAAGGCTTTGGCCAAGTCTAATTTTATGTAGGAAAGAGAGTTTTGACATACTACATTCTTTTCTAACATGCATTTATTTTAACTGGAGTACAAACTCTCAGCTCTGATAAATATACTCTGACATTTGGATGTGAGTACTTTGTGCATAAATAACTATTTACATGACATACATTAAGTGTAAGATTCAACTACAGATAAAATGTCAAAAGGCCAGTATTAACAAAAATAGACTAAGATTGTGAATAATGTTTCTGCCATCTCCCAGAAATTAACTTTTAAGATCGAAAGTGCTCATCTGGCAGAAAATTAGATTTAGAAACTATAAATACTATAATGAAGTCACAAATCAGCATTAAGTAGTGCAATCAGAAGAGCTTAGTAATTTTTAAATGTCACCCCATTAAATGTTGGACTACTAATTTTGGCATAATTTTTCTGAAATTTTACAAGCAAAGCTAATAATTTTAAATCAAAGAAGCCATTTCCAAATGCATTTTAAAATACCATATCTAAGAATAGGAAGATATAAATATTATTCATTAATGGAATTGTTTTTCCACATCCCTCTGCTATTCTTCGACAGCAAATAGCAGTAGGTTTTCAGCTGACTTACTGTACTTTCTTCAAATTAGTTGCTCTGAGAGATTCTAGTTACTGCCATTTTGGTTTTTGAGGAAGCATTCCTGGATGCCTGCTGTACTCAAAGAAGCAATCTTTAGCACTTAAGCTTCCATGACAGCACAACCAAAGCCAATATACCTGCTGGTCACACACACTGAAGGACTGTTTTATCAATATTTGTATTTTAAAAACTTCTCATAACTTAAGACAATTTAGAAACACATGCAAAACCTCCAAGAGCAGGCACAATCTGAAATGGCACTGCCACTGTGTAAATCCAGACTACCAGACTTGGTGCTGTTTTCCTAAACATAAGAATTGCCTGCACCATATTTGGTCAATTGTTCCACTAGACACCCAGAATTAAATTCACTTTGAAAGTGATAGAAAGGCCTATTGCAATAAAAGACTAAGTGCACATATCTTTTCAAAAAATACTGTTCTGATACATTTTACAACTTACATGACAAACCTACAGCCTCCCTACAGGGCACATATGTTCTGAAATGGTTTCATTTTGTCTTCTGAAGGGCTGATATGCTGCACAATTAAAAGTGTGTATGTATGCCTCTCTAGAAATATAACCATGAGACACAAGGAGGGGAATGACACCCTATGGAAAATTAAAATATGCCAAGATTCTGGTACTCGAGTGGCTTTTTAAACACATCGTTCAAAGGCCACTGAACTGAAAAGCAAGAGTTCCCTCTGGCGGCACATTAGAAGTACCACAACTTGTTAAAATCAAGTTACAGGTGATACTCACAGATGAAAGTTTAGCCACTGCTTAAAACAAATCACTTGTAAAAAACCCCAAAAAACCAAAACACAAGGCAATAATTCCCTCCAATACCCAAAACACAATCACTACAGAAGCAGATGAAGTCCACCCAGTAACCCAAAAATCTCAATCAAATTAAGAGGTAAAGGAAGAAAATAGGTGAACTACAAGTAGTGTGTTAAATTTAAACATGAGTATTATTTCTTTTTTTTTATTGATTCTTTCTAGTCAGGACCTATTTCTGGGGATTTTACATCACCACAGATTGAGCACTATGCGTTCAAAAGAACTTAAAGAATTACATTTTCATTGCTAAGCAGACTTGTGATAAGACTGACTTAATACTGACTTGTCAGCAGAAAACAGGACTATTCACAACAGAGCACACTTATTTCAGTCTTCACAGGACATGGTGGGGAAATAGGGTCAGAAATACACTAACATCTTGTTACTCTGGATGAAATCAGGAGTGAAATATGTACCTTTGAATACATATAATTCCCATATTATCTACTAGTGATTCTGCAGAACAACAAAACTAGTTTAAAAATAAATCATTCAAAAAGCAAGCACTAAAAGAGAAAATCAAAGGAGACCAACTAACCTGACAACAGTAGGACAAAGTTTCATTACAAATTAAAAGAGCACTTCTTAATACTACATCTGATCTACAGATTACTACTAGAGACTTTTAAACACTTTTTTCAAGCCAGTTAGAACAATAATTTTTGTAATTATTTTGTTCAATTAAACATTTATATATGGAAGACATGGCACAATTATACTTACTCTGTGTATAAATCTTCTATCATTGCAACAATAATGACTATAAGAGACACAGCAAAAATTTGACAGCCAGAACCAATAAGCGATGAAAATATTAGAGGATGACTGGATGGTCTAAACACATCTCCATGGACCTGCTTCCACCCATACTCATCACCTAGATCTCTGTCCTGGGAACAACAACAACAAATTTTAAGTCTAGTCATGACAATTAAAGACAAACACACAAGCTACATAAAAACAAAAGGTCTGATTTAATAAAGCAACTTCAAGTGACGTGTGTCTTCTCTTCTGAATGCATTACATCAAAGAGAAAAGTTTACTTTTCAGATGCTTATGAAGACAACAACAAATTACTATCTGAATGTATGACACAATAAAGTCTATCAGAATCCCTCCCTGTCCTTAAAGCCTCTGAGGTGCTTAGGAGTACATTAGGCTTCTACTACAAAGTCAGAATGGAGCTAGTTAATCCTAAGGTTGGATATGAACACTAACACAGTGACTAGAGAGAGATTTTTGGGTCGCAACCTAGAAGCATGTTATAAAGAAAACCAGTAACACTTTCAAGACACACAAAAGGCATTTTCTGTTCAATTGAAGAAAGCCATTCAGAGCTGCTAACACAATGAATGTATGACAAGAAAACAATAAGCCTTAAAAAATGAGTTTTTAAAGCATGGGTGCAGGTCTTACCATATCATCCATTTCTTCCTCCTTGCTGTATCTTGCATAATCTTTTCGCAAAGTTCTCATTAATATCATAGACACCAGGCCAACCAGAAAGATCACCATCATAAAAGAATTGAAAATTGAAAACCAGTGAATCTACAAAAAGAAAACACACCCATAAAATTTAGAACTGCAAATGTGTTTCAAATTGTTCTAAGAAGGATAAATTGTTGCCTATAAGAAGAGCTTGTCAGCACTAGGTAAGTAACAATAAACCATACTGCAAGTAACACTACATTTTCAGAGAGTGACACTAAGACTGGCCTGTGAAACACCATACATAAACCTTTTTAACAGCCAGCCTTGCTTAGGACCAAGTTATCACAATTTAATTAAGCAGCAGAAAAGTTTGAACAACTGGCTGTGCATGCTCCCTTGCTAAACAGAAGGCAACTGGATGTACTGCTGCCTTCCTAGAGAAGATGTTCAAGTATCAAAGCCAAAGGAATTATTGCTCTGCACAGGATGAAAATGTGCAGCAGCATTATTTTTGCTCTCAAAAGCTTGTACTTCCGATTTTCACTGAGCTCCAAAGAGAATGCAAAGTGTCTACTTTCAGAAAGTAGCACAGCTCAGTACACTACCCTTAAGGAGATTACAACCACAGATTTAAACACAACTGATAGCGCCACAACTGATAACTGGTTTAAGTTAATGCTTTTTGCTCTGCCTTTACTTCAGAAAGAAGTGTGCCCATGGCCAACCGCACTTATTCAGCTTACACAGTTGCACAGTCATGTCCCTGAAGTTTCACTGGTTCTGGTCACCTGAATGCACTTTCTTGAACTACCCTGTATTTTCTGCAAGCTTGAAGCTTGCCTGTGTATTTATTGAAGCACGGAGCCATCCTATTTTAACACCAACATTGCCACTTAAACAACAGTCAGACCTCTCTGTTTTATTCTCCCAGAACATCTGCAAAATCTGAAAATTCAAAGACCTAATCCAAAAATTGCATGACATCTAAACTAACACAAAGAATGTCAAGGAATGCACTGTAAGGCTGTCTTAGAACAATACATACTCTGTGCTGAAAGAAAGATGGGTCAAGATACTTGTCAAATCGGTCTTCAAACTTCACATCTGATTTCTTCCATTTCACCTGAAGAGAGAAATGTTTATATTTGAAAAGCTCCTTACAGTACTTTTAGCTATACTCACACACAGAAACCCAGTACACATATTAAAAATCATCCACTTTAGATGTCTTCTTCAATATGAATGGGGTTTGGCAAAAAACAATGGAATGATGTTCTTAAAGACTGGTATCTCCAGGTCAGGCATAGACTGAACATCAGCCACCCCTCCTCATGGATCTAATCTTGTCCATGCTTATGGCTAAGATGGAAGAATCAGTCTTGCACTACCTCAGTTCTCTCTGTCCCTGTGAGGCTAACCAAAGATACAGATTTGTAGCTGACAAATAAAACAAACCTTTTTCATGATTACAGAATCTATATAATGTGTATATATATATGTATATATACACATAATTACTATGAATCTAGACATTTCAATTGCCAATAAATTACTCTGAAACCAAATGGAAAAGTATGTGTTTATGGACAGACTATCACAGGGTAACAGCATATTACAGCTGTCAGTTCTCCACCAGCTGCAGAGAGGAGTGCTTTTGTCTTGGAAAATGTAACTGCATTAATGAACTATATGGTGCTAATATGGTAGCACAAAGTATTTTTGACAATTTTTGCAAGACTGCATTTAAAAATTAAAACAATTTTACAAAGTAAATACAAGCCTACCTGAAAATCTTTTTCAAAAGCATGCCAAAAATTATCAGGATTTTTAGTGATATTGAAACAAATGCAGCCCCCTTGTACATATCTATTTTGAAATTCACGAGAAGGAAATATCTCTTCCAAAAGCTGTTCTCTTACTGAGTATAGAAGAAAACATATAAATGTGGATTGTACACCCCAATGCCTCACCAGTTCTGGGACATACTAAAAACCCCAAGATGCCAGCCCTACTCACTTTGAGGTTTGATACTAAAGTTCCTTAGTTCAAATTGCAACTTTGTTCAAGATTAGTAGCTCAAAACATTAATAGGTTTGAAAACTGTTTCAAGCAGATACATTTCTCATTAGAGCATCTGCCACTATGAAGCACAGTTTAGAGCAAATCCACCAGTGACAATCTGTGAATTAAACACCACACACAGGCCAGCCCAGCAATTGCCCAGTGGTGCCAACAGAATTTGATAGAGAAGTCCTGAGCTTTGCATGCTAAAAAGCCTTTTAAGGGAATATCTTATGTTATTTGTATTACTGGCTGCTACTCAATGCTGTCCAATTTAAAATTTAGAACAAATGGACTTCACAATGATGGTAGAATTTGAAATACCAAATTCTGAAATTTCTACTATCAATTTTGCAGCAAAAAGAGGGAAATTAGTGTAAATGTAATTCTAAAAAGCACATACAAAATCCAGTTATCTGCACTTCAAACTATATAACTTATTCAGCACAAAAGAAATGTAACTGTGGCAAGAATATTCTCTGAAATAAAATCCTATGCTGACATCCACTGCTAACTCATGGAAGAAAAGCAATGCATTAAAAAATGGTTTCACTATACAAATGTGTTGAACATGACAAGTGAACCATCACTTGATTTAAGTAGCATCAACTAAATAAAGAGGAAAACTGAAAAAATTTGTCTCATCCAGCAAGCATTGTTTATTCATTACCTTTTATCACAGCAACTCAATATCATAGCAGAGAGCTTCAGAAAAAGAAACTTAAAACCTTATTAATCATGTCATATAAACAAGAAATTTCTACTGGAATTGCAAAACAAAGTAAATTTTCAAATTAACTTCATGCAAAGCATAAAGGCTTACAGTGGGTTCTTATCCTAGCTCAGAATCCAGTTCAAAACATTTCTGATACAAATGTCAGAAGTCCAAACATGAAGACGCTGTGTATCTACTCACGGGTCCTCTATACTTCCAGTCTCCATCCTTTCAGGGTATCTTCCTTTCCCACTAAAACACTTTTCTGCACATTACAGAAGCTCCAGTTTGTTTGGAGTACTCCAAAAATCATAATTTTACATTTGTTATTAATAGATCTATCAAGGTTTTTCAGCAACAAAACAGAATAATTGAAGGAGTGAAGGTGCATCTTTCCCTAACATAGCCCAACATATCAGTACATATTGTAGGATACAAGTATTTATTTTTGCACTACTTCACCATGTAGAATTTCTTATTACAGGTGCATCACCAAATTACTTACTGAATATGACATCTGGATTTTTGTGTTTGGTACCAATTTCACCTTTCCTTCACTGGTCAGATTGACATCTACAATTCTATTTCCATTGAAACCAATTTCAAGTTTTTTGTAAGTCCAAAGGTAATAATCTTCTCCATTTTCATCTGCTTCTCCAACAATCCCTGCATAGAAAACAAGTGCAAGCATCTATTACAGGTATGCTTTTCAGATATTTTGCATTTACTTTTTAAAAATATGCATTACAAAGTTTTGCCAGCTAAAAAAGCAACATAAACAAAGATGACACAGAAGACCATATGCTCTTCTTTTCAACTCTAATATCTGGACTCCACTTTCAATCCATGGGTCTCTGAAAGAAGCATTTTGCAATGGCATTAAAAGAAAAAGCATGCAGCTACAAACACTGCAGAAGACCCAACAACAGAGCCTCTACTTTATTTGCAATTATTACCAGATAAATAACTAGTTAAATTCATTTAGCTAGGTATTCATTTTCCCTAAAAGAACTTAGCCAAGACCTCTATAATTTCCCATTTTCCATCCATCTATCTTATCTATTCACTCATTTTTCTTCCTCTTAAGAATTTTACTTTTTCTCTGTAATCCTCATTAGTTTACTTCCCAACACATGGTTTTTTGCTCTTGTTTTCACAAGTCCAATGCTTGCCAAAAATGTGGTTTTATATTAGGAAGAAATTCTTTAATGTGAGAATGGTACAGGTTGCAGGTTGCCCAAGAAGTTGTGGCTGTACCATGACGAGCTTCATGTTCTCTTCCAACTCAAACCATCCAAACCATTCTATGATTAAATTCTTCATTTTCAGTAAGTTAGTGCAAAATGTTTCATCTACTACAGAAGAATTCTAGAGACTATGCTGTGCTGGGTGAAAACAAAAAAAGTTTAACTGTCAACAAGTTCCCAGGCTACAAGTGTCACCTTTGATCACATACAAGATGCACAAGATGGAAAGTCACAAAAAAGCAGCACTCAAGATACACAAGGCTGAGGGGAGTGGGAGAACAAGTAGGTGAAGGATATGGAACAGGCTATCACAAAGCATCAGGTATATGAAGGAAGGGCCTTTGTGCATCACCTGTGTTTTTTAATTTTCAAGGTGGTATTTTTCTGTCAAGTGTTTTACTCATGCTCATCTGTCAGGATTGCCTTGTATATGCCAGCTACACAAAACATGTGCTAGTTTGTGCCTTCACCATATAGCCTGGCATCTGCCATGCCATCTGTTCCCATGGGAGTATCCAGAACCACGACAATATAAGACCCCTAAACTACTTAAAGGACATTCTGATCAATCACTCACTGAAGCAATGAACTAACACAGTGCTTCACACACTTAGGGAATGTCCTGAAACAATCAAGGCTAGTCTCTCTCTCCACTGTGGGACAGCAATTCAGGAAAAAATATAAAATGGAATAATTTTTTATGAATGCAAGATCTTTTTAGAAAGATCTTGTTGCCTTTTTCAGGTTAGAAAAGAGTGTAAACCTTCCAGAGCCCTCAAACAGCAGTTTGAAGACATTACCTTCAGTTATCAGCAGTCAAGAAAGGTTAATTTATGCCTAGTCTCTACTGAAAATAGAGTACTCCTTACAGGGCTTGAGGACTTCTAGGGCGAATTTTAAGAATCCGTGTTTGTGCATATGTCTGGTATCAGTAAGCCTTAGCAAGGTGGAAAATCATAAAGAACATAAAGGATGAACTTAACTAAAGTTTGGCAGGAGACAGGAGGAATGCATCTGGATGAACCCAGGGAAGTGAATGGTCTGCTTTAAGCATAGAATTAGAGAAGTTGCCTAGAATTCTCAGCAAACATTAGCACCATCTGAATAATTTTCTTTCACACTCTTCACAAAGAACTTTACTTTTGGTAGCACTAAAAAAGGACTCCAGCCATCTACATTTAGGGAACAAAATTTTGGTTTAACCCAGCTACAAGATACGAAGCAACAATGAAAAAAACCAGGATATTGGGTCATACAGTACATACAATACATGCTGGCAGTAAGGTTCTCAAGATAGGCAATCCAAATAAAGTGGATCAACATGATAGCCTTCACACAGTAACAGAAAAAGTCATTCAGCACAAGCTATTTTTAATGCAAGCTGAGGGTAACCAGTTCTGGACACTATCCTCCCGAAACCAAAAAATCCCTTCTCAGTATTCAGAGTATTTCAGAGATGCCATCATAACTACTTCAGTTCTTACACCCATGTATCTTGAATAGTCCTAATGGTTTTCTCCATTATAATTACTGAAATTTAGAAACAATTTAGAAATAGTTACAGCTATGCAACAGCAATCAAGCAAAAGATACTTGCTTTCTTCAGTGTCTCTACCTGGCACCACATCATGTGGTACTAGACAAGTCTACACAACACACTCAAAGGCACCACCAAGCTGGCAAAGGCATGTGTACAGTATCATTCATACCACATTCATAACAGAAATACTTAAAACAAAAACTGTTCAGTTAGCAGCAAGTCTCAGTGTTATAAGTTTTAAGCAGCACTCAGGGCCTGAAACATTTCTGCTGTTGAACAGAGACCCAGGAAAACCAAAATTATTGCAGATAAGCTATACTCCCCATTTCTTCCACTGTACTGGGAACACAAAGGTCCAAAATACTAATTCAGACTTGCAGATAAACACTTCTGATTGGTTAAGGTGCATCCACTCCTTTCTCAGCCCCTGACCAAGAACTCATTTAATTTTTTTAATAAAAGTCAGGCTAATATTGACCAAACTGCAGTCCTGCTACTTTTACCTAACCTGCAGGAGACACAGACCAAAACTGTCAGCACCACTTGCTTTCACACCTGATGTCAGATCATACCCTTACATGATATCACCTGTACTTATGATCCTGCAGTCCCCCATTATGTAGCACAGCTTGAGATCCTGGTTCCAAACCATCAAAAGCAGCTTCTTAATATCTTAGAAAGATGATACCTAGATTCCACATGTTTTCTAGCTGACTTCTTGTGCATAAAAAGCACACTACTTGGAAACATTAAAAACACTGGAATCACAGGAAACCAGATTTTTTTAACTGAGAGCATAAAATTTGTCATGTATAGAAGATTTAGTAGGTATGTTTGTTCTTTGGCATTTTAGATGATGAAACATGACCAGAAAAATAAATCCTAAAAACGAAAGCCTCCAAGACTTGTTAGCCACATAGGATTCCAAAGAAGTCAGCTTAGCATCCTTCATCCCTGGGCAATTCACAGCCTACATACCTGCCACTAGTCTAGAAAAATAATTCACTGGTCTTTTGCTGAAAGGCCAAAGCCATAAAAAATATTGTAGCAACAACTGTCACTCATGCATGCTTTTAAAAAGCCTAGCAGTACAGTAAAGGTCACACAGAGTAATTCAGGTCTACTCCAAGCCTGGCTGCAGAGCCATCACACACAATAAACAAATCAGCTGAAAAGAACAAAAATCAATACTTAAGTACTTCTCTTCAGGCATTATAATGGTATCTCTTAAAAACAGACACATTACAACAAAACAAAACAAAACAAAAAAAAGCCCAGACCTTCCTGACTACCAGATAAATAATAAATAAATAAAGTGTTAATATTTCTGCCATGTTCATCAGACAGATATTTTCTAAAACCAAATAAAATAAGAAAGAGCTAAAAAAAGCACTTGTCAAAATGAATTAATGATGATAACATTATTCATACCAGCTTTCAAAGCACTTTTCTTGCATGACTTGAACTGCATTTTTGTAGGTGCTGTGGGACTTTGTTTAGTTTGGGCAGGTTTACCTCTTTCACAGAACACAGGCAACAAAGACCTTATGGCTGTTTTTCATTTCCTTTCAGTTTATACCTACAACAGGGAGATTAGGCCTTGGAGAGTTTGGTTGATTGCTATCAGTGCAAAGTGCAATCTGCAGAGCACTCTTTACCAGGTATGTGATCACAGGATGTGAGGGAGCAACAAAACAGAGACCTTAGGAGACAACAGCAATAAAGATACACACATTTTTATTCAAAACACAAGCACTTCTAAACCCAGTTTAAGAATACTCAGCAAGAGAAATTTTGAGAACTGTAAAAGAATAAGTAAAATAAAACTCCATATAAACACAGACAACAAAGCAACACTGTTAAAAGCCACTAAATTACCATAAAATTAAACAAAACAGTTTTTTCATGAGTAATAAATAAGGGTAGCAAAATAAAGTTTCAATTCTCAAATAAGAAGCTTGTCATTCATGATCACAATAGCATGGACCTTACATGTAACCTATCTAATTACCACTCACTTGAACATTTGAACAAATTTAAACCTAAGAACTTACTGTTATTAAATCAGGGCTTTAGAAACAAAACAGCTTTTCTCTGTTTTTGTATTTTGCTAGTACAGCCATCCTACATTCTTTCAATGCAATAAGCCCTCAACTTACTTCACACAGACTTGATCAGGTTGGAAAAGACCATTGAGATCACTGAGTCCAACCTACGACCCAACACCTTCTTGCCAACTAGACCATGGCACTGAGTGCCACATCCAGTCTTTCCTTAGACACCTCCAGGGATGGTGACTCCAACACCTCCCTGGGCAGCCCATTCCAAAGTCTAACCACCCTTTCTGTGAAGAAATGCTTCCTAATGTTCAACCTAACCCTCCCCTGGTGCAGCTTATGACTATGTCCTCTATTACTTCATATTCTTGTGAATTTGACTTGCATGTAAGTTTCTTGTGAAATTCTTGTAACAAAGCTTAGTCATTAAATGACTCCATGAAACCCACTAGTACAGGACTTGAGTAGGTGTAATTCAGTCATTAATGCATAATATCACTCACCCCATATTGGCAAGTCATCAATATACATCTGGTACCAGTAGTGATTTTTGATAGCATACACAAATGCATCTCTTCTTCCCTTGTCCAAGTCAACTTCACAGTAAGTGGTCTGCATCACATCATCTGCAAAAAAGTAAAGCACAGTTGAAGATTTCTTAATGAGGTGGCTCAAAGTGAAGGCAAATCAAGTAAATAGAGAAATGGACAGAGCTGAAGACTCCAAACCCTCCTGGGTATACTCAAGTAGATAACAATAAAAGACACTTAAAAAGGAACCATTAAAGCAAATATATGATTGTGTCACTTCTACATGCAGAGACTTCCCACATACTGGACAAGGAAAGGTTTCACAGTATCCTCGTGCTGCTTCACCCACACTAAATTAAGGTACAAAACCTGATAGCAGATTCACCTGAACAGATAATGAGATCTCTCTAACTTTAGCAAGAGGTATGAAATTATTAACAAACACCTAGAACTGTTTACAACATTATCTCTCTGTTTTAGTATAATCAGCTTCACTGACTAGGAATAATGTTTGTAAAAAAGCCTAAAAACTTTTTAAAGTTCTCAGCAATTTTGAAGAAACTACCCTAAGGAAGAAACACAACAATCAGTGTAAAGACAGATAAAAAAAGGAGAGAAGACAAAAATAGGATTAATGCAAAGAATGCACAAGAGGCTGCATTTGGAAATAAAATATATCCACCTCTTTCAGCCAGAAAGCTATTCTTCCCCATCCACAATTCCTAAGTTATAGTGTTAGCAGCCATTCTTTTACATCACAGTTTCCTTCCCTAATATCTCCTTTTCAAGTGAAGAAAGATGAAAGGCCTCATATTTACAAGACTTCAGATAGCAACAGATTCAGAGACAAGCTCTCTCATCTACAACTTAGTAATTGTTTTTCTGCTACACATAGTGAAATGCAGTAAAGAATTCCAACTTCTCTTTTTGTCACTACTGGAACTGAGGACCCATTTTAGTAGACACAATTAATTTCTGCCAAGTACAGCTCTAATTTGTATCAAAATTCAGCTTACTTTCTTCAATACACTAACTATAATAACTACAAGCCTAAAAGGAAAATCAAATCACCTGCACAGAAAAAGCACAGGCAAGCAGAATATTTCTAACACAAAATATAATTTCTCTGGTAACAACAAAAATCAAAATATGTTAAACTTCTTTTCTGGAGGAAAAAAAAGAGAGTAACAAAACCATTCAAGCCAACAAATGTACCAAGAAAACTTTCAGTGCTGCCCATACTGGTACATTAAGAGAAGGAAGCCATTAAAGTTGGCATCACAGCTGAAACAGACACACATATTCAAGTTTGCACTTATGCCTCTACCAAGCTGGATCCTGTATTTTAGGACTGTTTCCCCCCCACCTGCAAAATGCCTCTCCTTGGTACTTTTTCATTTTAACATATTTTTAAATTGTCTTGACATTAATTAAAAGGGGGAAAAAAAGCTAACACACAAACCCCAGAATCATAATTTTCTCGATTTGTTGCTAAGCAGGGATTCTTTCCAAAATATTTGGCACTTCACTGTCATACTATGTTCAAATAAAGGATAACACCTAATACTACATTTTTTGACTCAAAGGATTGTTCAACACAGAGATGAAATGAAAATAACCCATTAATTAAAATACAGGTAAAAGAGAAACTGATAGAGGCTGTTAAAGAAAGCATTTCCCAGGAGTGAAGCAAGAAGCCTGTTTTGGAGAAGTATTATGGGGGCCAGGCTGGCTTTAGGTGACTCTCTGGTTCCCAGCAGAACCAGCACAGGTAGGTTAGACTGTAAACTACTCTAAATTACTCCATGGGCTTTCAGACTGTGGACTTTGCCACTTGTTTGTTTGCTTTACCAACTGAAATGAGCTATTCTGCATATAATGCTTTAAGATATAAACAGTGAGGTTTGCTGCTATTAAAAAAAATCCAAACTTATTTTTATCATTTATCATCAAATATAATTTGAAGTGAAATGACTGCACTGACACAAGGCTGCAGATAGTGTGCCACAAAAAAACCCTGCCTTCACTCATTTTTACAGATCTTATTCCTATCACTCCGAACACCAGAAGACATCACAGAGATAGTATGATCACATCTGGATTAACTGTGTTACAAGTTGCTCCAGGGCACATACACAAAACCCCAGCAGAATCATTAGAAACAATCTCACTCAATTCTTGCAAAACACAGGCATGACATTACATATGGAGTATGATGCCAGCCATGCTGCACAGTACAGTTCCTCTCACCTCCCTTTAAAACAAGTGAAGGAAGACAAGTGCTCCTTTCTCCAGCCACTGACAGCTGAAGCTGTCGTTTAGTTACAGGACAGGATTAGGTGGTCAAGCTTAAATCCACGGTGTTAAATGAATAAATGAAAGAATCTTAGAACAGCATTTGGTGGCTGGGGAACCTGATGTCTACTTCATTATAGCTTTACCAGATCTAAGGTTTTGCATATGTTAGAGAATCTTTATCAAAGTTATGGCTGGATGTGTATCCAAGAGGAGAGTGAAGTTAAAGGCAGGTTTTATGGTGCCTCTGTATCAGGGATGTCAAAAGAAGTAGTATCTGCTATATAATAAGGCTTCAGGAATGTCAGTAGCACATTTAGGAAACTTTCTAAAAGCATGAGTCACTAGTGTGCTTAGCCAGATTTCATATTTCCTATGAACAGTCAGATCAATGGGGTTTTATTCATACATGTGAACCATATAAAACCTCATTATATCTGACAACACTAAATGCTGTCCTTCTAGAGTTGCAGTAGAAAGTTTGGATGAAGAACTCTCCATTAGAAATATGGTCATTTAGTAACATTTCTGAAGACGTACAAAATGCAATTTTGTTAAATCATCCTTTTCCTCATTAAATTCATCTTCTCTAATGGCACTGTAGGGTAATATCAAAAATAAATTTTCAAACTGAAGTCGCTATGATACCAATGTTCAATACATTTAATAATTTACTAGGTCTCAGGTGTAACACAGGATGTCACTCAAGACTAAAGATTTGACATATTAATTAAAAAGCATTATTATCGTAGATTTAGCTTGACAAGATAATTAAGCCAACCAAAAACTTACAAGTTATATTACTTATATTACTTGAGTGTATGTTAATAATACATTTCTTCCTTCACACAGATATTTATACAGATCTGAGACCTATGATATAAGAACAATGTTGTTCATATTGTAACGAAAGGAAAATCCAGCTATCCTGTATGATTGCATGTATCCTTTCATAAGCCACACTTAATACAAGAAACACTACTTCATGGAGACTTGCATACACTGTAGATTTGCCCCACCAGTCCCCACTATGAGAGCTCAAGTGGAAACCACCCTCAGAAGGGCACATTTCTGCAGAACCATATTTTTTTTTATCCTAGGTTAAAAAATACAGGCAATGCCTACTGATTCAACTGCCAGTTTTACTTACACAGTTCAGTACTTCAGCTAATAACAGCTGTAGCCTCAACAGTTCTTTGAATATGATGAACAACATGCAGCTTCGTGCTTACCTGCTACTGCTGTCCAGTCAAACAATGTTGAGAAGGGAATGATTTTTTTTATTGCAGAAGCTAATTTATTAGAACAATTCTATTTCCCTTTTACTCAATTTAGAGGACAAACACCTAAAAGTATGAAGTTCAAATCTAATTTTATAAACTCATACAATACTTTAAAGAGAAAGAAATGCCTGCAACTGTTAATCTTGCCATAATGCCAAACGCACATAAAGAAAAGCACAGATGCCTGTTAACTCAGAACTTAGATATGATTCACATTTTCATGAAGAAAATCTGTGCAAGTTTATTACTTATTATCTTCATTATTTCAGCTGCAGGTTTTAGATACTCAACACTCCTTCAAGCTGTATCTTTTACTTAAGAACATATGGATCTACTGGTACCGACCAAGCATCTATCTGCTAATAAAAAGGAAAACAAAAACCAACCAAAAACCAAACCATCACAAAAACACCAACAGCCGTGTTTCAATTTAATTGCGGCAACTTCTGGAACACTGATGCAGAGTTGAAGCCGGTATCAATCACACTGAAATTAAACTTACCCATTACAAAAATATTATTTCCATTTCATTCATACAATCTAGTAAAAAAAAACAAAAACAAAAAACAACAACAACAAAAAAAAAAACAAACAAAAAACCCACACAACCAAAAACACCACTTCTGCACATGACAAGGTCTACCACTAAAATGCCACCAAGAAACTGAGCTACCATCATATTCAACAATCCAACTGGAAAGGAATTCTTTATACAAATGCTAAACTTTAGGGACTGGTCTATGAAATCCAAACTTTACAACACATAAATTCGATACAAATTGTTCTGCGTTTATGACAACTTTTAAGCCTCTAAAAAATGAATTTAAGTATTGCAATCGTCTGCTCTGTTTCTTTATTTTTAAAACCTGTGTATCAAGGGGATTTGAATTACACAAATTTTACATAATTTCATATTAAATACTAATACTAATTTCATACTAAATACTATAATTACTATTACAATTTATTTTTACTTTTTACTATGAAATGTGGAAAAATTAGTATTTTAATACTTTCAACAGCAGATTAAGGATAGTAAAATACAGTTGACTCTCATTCAGATTTCACTTGATGGATCACTGCTAGAAATACTAAAACAGCTCCTGATGCAGAAACTTCTGGGTAACAGTTAACAGCAAAGAGATTATTGTCTTCATCTTCTATCTAGAGGACACAGACTGCAAGAGAAAAAACTAGAAGTGCACATATACAGCTTCACACATCATCTACACATACTTAGTAATCAACCAGCTAGCATGTACCATCTGAAGGCCAGTTGCCTTCACTGTCCTTTCCATTTTGTGCTTCTGAGGACATTCTATGAGGTTTGACAAGAAAACTATTTCTCCCACACTGAGTAAAATTTTTAGCATGCTACAAGTGCTACAAACCAGTAGCAGGGCTGTTTCCCAGTGTCTGTACAGGTACTCTTTCTTTCTTAAAAGAAAAGATTCAACTCCAAACTCCTTTAGTATGGCAGTGCTATCCTCTATGCAAATTTAAAAATTATGAAGAATTTAAGGTATTAACAAACTTTGTAAAAATATTTTATTCAACTTATCCTACTGCTAGCAAAAACATCATTAGGTTTTTTATTTTGCAGATGTCCAGTTCTGGATAAAACTTTTACAGCTTACAGAAACTAAATCCCATCTGACTGTAAATGCTCAGACAAGAGATACTATGCTTAAATTCTCCATCCAGTTAAGCACTAGTGATGCAATGAAGTGCAGTGTTCTGGAAAAAAAGATACACAGAAACAGAAATTGAATTAAATTAATAAATGTTAAAATTCAAGAGGCAAAAAGAATCTGTTACTATTTGAAGTTCTGCAACTACTAGCTACAGATATCTGAAAGGACACACACAGAGAAATGCAACAGAAGACTCAGGCCTTAATACCAAGAAATACATTTGCAAAAGAAGTTAAATGTCTTCTCTGGAACAGTATGGCAAGATGGTGAGAAGAGGGAACAATAAGGAAAAAAAAAACAACAAACCAGCTTCATCCTGCTCCATCCTGGCTGACATAAGATGAGCACTATAAAGACACAGCACTATAAAGGTATTTGTCAAAGTTACTTTAAACTAGACAGTAATCAGAAGGATACAATCATCAACTTTGTGTTGAGGTGGAACTTTGAGATGTTGAGACCTTGCTTCTGCTTTTCATTTGCAGTCAGTCTACAAGTATTCATCACCAAAGGAAAAAAATTACATCTTCAGAACTGGTAATTCCAGAATATTAATACCAGTAAATAATCAAACATTCATTCACAGAAAACTAAGTTTTACTTCGTAAAATGATATGAGCTACTTCAGAAGCAATATCTGCTGCAAGCATTTTCCTTCAAGGGCACATAGATGGAAACTTCACTGTAAACTCAAAAGCCAGTGGTAGTACCAATCAACCACACAAAATAAACTCAGCTGCTAGCAGCAAGAAAATTTCAGTTCTTCACATTGAAAGATCAAGTTTGAAGAATTTGTGTATTTTTAAGTGACTAAATGCACTTTGAATCACTTACCTTTAAATTTGATGTCAAGACCACTAAATTCCAATTCAACTCCTTGAAGTGCTTCCCCTAGGGTTTCATGGTAATGGCTGATGCTTTTTTTTGATCCCACACAGAAAGGGAGAGAGAAGTATTTGTATGTTTCTTGGCGATTGTGGTAAGGTCCTACAGTATTCATCCATAGAACAACTTCTTCTTTATCCTGGTACTGAAAGATAAAGTTATTGAGTTAGATGAGAAGCCCAGCAGAATAAAAATGTTCAAGAAGCTCTTATTCATATTAACTAGCAGGGCAGGATTGCTCAATCACAGGCAACAGCCACATTTAAAGACAGCTGAGCATTTTTGTCCTTTGCATGACAGGGACTCTAGGACAAAATTTCAGCCTGCTTTCATAGAAAAAAAAAGCCAAGTTGATCATACAGTTTCTTACAGCCTATCAATGAAGTATCAGACAAGGGGGATTTAAAAAAGATGTAGAAGATGCAGCGAGCAGAAGTCTTGAAAATAAATAAGCTTTTACTAATTTTGTAAAAACACAGGTCAGTTAAAAGCAAAACTCTGCCTATCTCAACTGAAATAGAGGAAACACCAAACTTGTTAAACAAGATCTTAGCAAAGCAGTCAGGCAATCTACCCACACTGACAGATATTTTGTATTTTCCTAAAATGCAGCTCCCTTTCTTTTTAGAAAGGGTATAAACTGCATTCAAAATTCCCAGAAGAGCACAATGCCTCACAGGAATCACTAAAATTAAACTGCTGCATACCTACAGTAGCCATGAGCCAAAGTCAGACAGAAAAACTGTATTTTGATGCATTTCCAACATTCCCACAGTGAAAAAACAGAACAGCAAGAAATCTGGTGGCTGTCATGAAATTCTCTCTGGGAACATTCACTCTTCACTTTCACAGCTACTGTTAGCCAGGAAAACATATTCCTTGTCCAGGAGCCAATAATTTTTTTCAAGTCTTATTACTTCTGAACAACAACAAAAAAGTACTTAAAAGTCATTAATCTATCAGTATTCAAATACTGGACAAATTCAGGAAAATTAAATTATCTGAAATAATAATTTGTATTATATCTGTATGAGGTATCAGATTTGCTGATTACTACACAGTCTCTCACACAACGCTACTTCACCTGTAATTTCAACAGAGTAAGAGGGACAGGGACAGCGATATAACTTCTAAGGCAGGAAAAAGCCCTACTCATAATTACATACACATAAAAGCAAATCACTTTATAGGTCCTGAATTTTTTTAGGTACAGAAGTATAAAGTACTATTGTAAGACCAAACACAAACACAGAACACCTTGGAGAAGAAAAGAAAGCAAAACGTTAATTAGACATAACTATTACTATTATAGTGCACAGCTGAAATACTGAACACAGTTCTGTATCTCCATTTTTAACAAATGAACAAAGGTTCTTCAACTCCATTTATTCCCAACAACCACAGTCATACCAAGAGGTCAATGCAGAAATGAAATGAAAAAAATTTCAGATGAAGTGTTTAAAAATAAAACTCAAGGATTTAAACAAACGTGCTTTAGAAAATAATTTAATCCCCTTAAACTAACACACCATCTCAATTAAAAGCTCATCTTTTTTGTTTACAAAGATGTACAAAGGTCATTCCAGCCTCTCACGCGAGTGATTTCCAACAAGAAACTTAAAATATCTCACTAATTTCATTCTGAGCTGCAGCAGAGACCAAACACTTACCAGTTTCACAAACCTGCCCCTTTGCAGAGCACACACTTCAGAGCATTTCTGACAGGTAAAGAATGTCAAAAAAGCATCAAATAAAAAGCAAACAACAAGAGAAAGCAAGAGAAAGTAGACATTCCTCCTCTCTGCCAGCAACCAGAAAGGTTATACCAGTGCAGCACAGTTGTCCAAAGAAAGTTGGTAAAGATAACAGAAAGAAAGCAAAATCCCAGTTCCAACCCCCTCAGCTGCAGAAGCAGACAGTGGAATCTGCACTTTAAATCTGCCTCTAGCTCTTGCCAAGGGAGCACGGGACAAGCTGGTCCATATCCCTTCCTAGCCTGTTATTTGTATCCTGTCTTCTGTTTCTTCCTCTAACAGCTGCAGAACATATTTCCAGCCCTTTCTCAAAATGGTCTTTACTTGTCAAGAGCCCACTTTAGCACTACTTGTACCAAACAGCTTACATGTGAGCTGACCAATGTCTCTGTTTAACCTTCAGTAATAGAATATGACAACATCCTTAGGTCTGTCAGTTCATCTCTGACTGCGTGAATAAAGAAAGCACTGACCACTGCTTTTCTCAGCTGTTTGTTTCTGACATGCTTCATACTGAGCTGGGACCTCCACATTTTTGGAACTATACCACAGGTGACAGACGAGACAGAAACCAACAGATTAAGAACATAATATGCAAAATCTTGCTGTTTTCTGATCTACCAATGTAACTAAATAGTAATTACAACATCTGCAATAACAAATCTGGTCTTTGCTTGTCTCTTATCTGCATGGGGCTTAGTCCTTCTTCAGGGCCTACAAGTTTTTCCTACAACGACTCCAAGATGCCATCAACCTACTCTAGAGAGAAAAGGGGCCACATCAAACAGATGCAAAGAACTCACTCTGCATTTATTACTTCCTGCTTTTTCACAACCACCCCAGAACAGCAGGAGATAAATCTTTTCAGGACTGCTACATAAACAAACACAGCACCTCAGCCAGCCCAGGCTACACCTCACTCACGCAGTCCTCAGGCACAGCTGTCTGCCGTCCTTCAGGTGCTCCCATCAGGTGCTCCTGGTGACCTCCTCAAATTAAGAGCACTGTAGTAAGCTAAACACCTTAAGCACCTTCAGCTTAAATTTGAGGGTGGTGCCCAGCAGAAACTGAAGGACATTGTCTTCTCTCTCCATTTGTTGGTTTTTGCTCATTGTCGATTATAAGGATGAGCTTTCACATTTAAATACATTTCTCTGACATGACATATCTCATCCTTGCATTCTTAGCCCAGTGGTAGGGTAGCTTGGTGGCAAGAACACAGTGCTGTTAAAGAGTTCAAGTGTGGCAGTTTGATGGTGGGCTTTCTGTCTGGTTTCTTTTCTGTTCTGTTTCATTAGGGCCTTCATCATATCAAAACGTCTACAATAAATAACAGTGCCAACACAAAGGAAAGCTTATTTAGGCAAGACAAAGCACTAGAGTATTTTGTAGGAAGAGTATTTTGTAGGAGACTGTACTGTCACCTCTTTATGACGGCTGCTAAGTTTTGAGAAGGCTTACATGTAACACACCTTCCAGCAAAAAGGTCACACTATGAGAGAGCGAACACCAAGTAAGCCAAGATGAACATAGTAAATGACAAAGCAAAGAAGGTCAACAAATAACATGCTGCAATCTGTACTCTGGTGTATATCAGCAAGCTCTTCTAGTTTTGGTTTATATGAAGGGATAATATACTGCATGTAGCTCAGAGATCCTAATTATATTCACAGACACAAGCATTAAATAACTTGGTCACAGTGCCACAACTCACATAGTTCAGTACTTCCACATGTGAGACAAGGCTACAAAACACAATTTTATTTATGTTTCACTTACTGTAATTTATGAAAAATTGTCTGTAAGCTTTGCATATTTTTCTGCACTAAGCTTAATATCAGCTCAGTAATTTCTGTGGCTATATAGAATATGTAATGATATATTTACAGATGCAGCCTGAAAAGTCTCAGCATAGACAAGTTACCTACCATACAGCTGTTAAGCTAAGGGAGATAAATCTTCAGAAACTTTATTCTGTAACTGCCAACCAGGTGGAGGAGGACCAACCTGCACCTCAAATGCAACTACATATCATCTACAACCCTTTGTTCCAAAGCAGCACAATAGAGGCACACTGCCTGTTCAGAGCACTCACTGGGCTGCAGGGATGTGCCTGAGCAAGCTAAAATCACACCCAACCCATCTACAGCTCCTCCTTGTTGCTGGTATTGATGGGTCCACTCTAGTTCCCTGCACAACACTAAACTGGCAGGAAGCTTGTGTAGTCTGACGTGGCCAGGAGTGCATCTCTTCTATGTAATACAACTAGTGAAAAACTGGGGGTGTGCACCACTTTGAGGCTTAATATAAAGACAATTCCCATATATCTATACAGTTTAGAAACTATTCAAGTATAGCAATACTGACACTACCTTCAGTACAGCACATGCATCTTTCTTTCCTGTTACCCAACAGGGCACTCATGGTGTAGAAAGCAACTTTATGCTCTCTTTGCACAACTGTAGAAATTAGCATGCTAACTCTATAAAACAGTCTATTTATTCTACAAAACAATCAAGGCTAGATTAACTCAGTATATGAAAGGTTGCAGAAAAAGATATGAGACTGTTGCTGATACTCTTTTTTAAACCAGGAAAACTGCAAAAAAATGATGGGAGACAAAAAGAGGATTACAACTGCCAAATCTCATGTGATGATTCAGCAAAATCAATTCCAATCAAGACAGTTTATTTCAGAAAATATGCAATTTTACTCCTTTCCTCAAATAGAAGTCTGGAATGACACACTTCACAATGCACATCTTTCAGGGGGAAAAAAGGACCAACATTATTTATTACTGGCAAGGCAAAGATGTAGAAGAAAGACAAGAAATGCAGGAGGCAGCAAGCAAGACTCACCTGGCGAGTAATCTCCTCAGTATCGCAGAGATACTCTATCTATGGAGCACTGTGACAATACTCGGTGTTTGCAGCTCACATCCACACCCCATTAAACTGCAGATTTCAGCCTCATGCTCTCCTTTGGACAAAGCAGGCTATTTCCAGTAACACTTCTTTATTTCTCTCTGAATTTTAGGCCTCACCAAGATGTGTCTAGAACTGTACCGGTGGCACAGGCTGAACTTCTGTACATGCAGTACTTTTACTGTTACACCTCCTAGATGCACGAGATTGCTCAGGCACACCACGTCCTGCTTCCATGACATTTATTTCACCTCTTCAAAATGGAAACACAACTTCAAAGAGGAATCAGGCTGCTCATCTGTGCACAACTTCACATGCAAATAAGTATTTTACATGAACCGAAATGTTTTCCACAGTGTTTCTCTAACTGACAATTTTCAGATACTATACAAAGCTCCCAATTTTATATACTAATTTTAAATAAGCCTTACATGCTCAGGGTTTTAATGTACTTGATCAGGGTATAAGTCAAGCAAAAATGCTCTTCTCAACCATATTAAATTAGGAATTTTGCTATACAATATAGGCTGGGTTTTGCTTATTTTTCAATGTTTTTCATTTATTTCTATTCTTACAGAGCACAGACAATCAAACGGACGCAACATTAAAATTAAAACGCTACCTACTCTCTAGACCATTCTCCTGCAACAAAAACCACAGGATATTTCAGAATGTTTTATGGTTTCTCTATTACATCATCAATTCCAACAAGTCTAGCAACAGAAGATGTGAAAGCAAAGGCCAGGCAGGAGCCCCCAGCCCTGTTTCTGCAGGATCAGTATACATTGTGATAAGGCCACCAGCACCACATTGATACCAATGCTTCCACCAATGAAAGGACAACTGTCAAAAAATGTTGCAATTATTATAATACAGGCAATGAGCATTACATTACATTACATGCTCTGAAGCATGAAAATAAGTTAAAGAATCACCAGACAAGTTTTCAGTTAGTTCCTGATAAACTGTTCTGTCGTGGTCTGAAGTTATGCTGCTGTACTGTCTTTACACAATGGAGATTTTAAATACTGTGGCAAAAATTTCTCTTCACTTACTCTTCATTTTAAATACCCATGTATTTATCTTATAATTGTATTTACACTGTTCTTCCTCCAAAGAAACGCAGATATGATTATTAAAGAGTAATTCAAATTTAAGATAAAGGATATAAGCTCTTGATTCAATGGCACTATCCATACCTACTATCTCCAGAAACAATAGCATAGACCTAGAGCTTCATGCAGAGTCCTCTCACAATAACCTTTTATAGTATTTCCTTAGAAGTCCACAACCATAAAATAAAGGACACGTGTAATCCATATTAGAGCACACACTGTATACTATTCCATGTTATAGCAGCATTAAAGGCTTAAGGCAGCACTTCTGTATGTCCAACATGCTGAGCACTGACAACACCCTGCACAGCTGTGTCAGGATGCACCAGCACACCTTCCCCCAGGGAGCTGCACACCGAGGAAATGGAAGGATAAGGATAAGGATGTGTATTCCTACCAACAGGTCTCGAGTCTTAAAGTCAGTGAAAATTTAGTTTGAGATTACCAAATCCTAAATTTCCCTTCCACTTCCCCAAAAGTAAGCAGAGCCTTCAAAATGTAGTAAAGCACTTTGATTATATGAAAATTATTCTCCCAGCTGCAATCATATTTAAAACTGAAATTCACTAAAATGCAGTATTTAAGGAATATTTCCTTCAGGTTCTTTATCTTAACATCAGTACACTACTACAAAACCTTGGTCATGCTTCATTCATGCTATTAATGCTTCCACTCCAATCTCCCACACAGGATTAAAATATCAAAATACCCGAGCAAGGAGACAGCCTTCCAAAAAAAGGTAACTGTCCTTCTGCCCCAACTATTCCTAACCCATCCAGTTAATAAACTGGACACTATGTGAACAAGAATACTAAACCAAAATACACTTATAATCCGAGTTGAGTAGTTTAAATTTAAAAAAATGACAAGCCTTCAAAAGGAATTTCAGATTTTCTTGGGTAATTGTTTAGGTAATCATTCAGAAGACTTAAAAACATCAGAAATCACTTTTGAAGGGAGAGCTCGAACCCAAATAAATTCATTGACAGCTTTATTTTTTTTCCATAGAAGATTACCAATATTAATTTAATAATGAATAACCCCTCAATTTAACCAGCCCTTAAAATAAACACAGCACTACGGTGAAAACCATCTCACCTCAGCAATAGAGCATAGGTTCAGGAACAAAGCTGGGACCTAAACTAGTTCAAAGAATATCTGTTTCTTGAAAGTAACGAATATTAGATTAACTTTTCTGTCATTAACTGCAGAACTAGTAAAATCCTTTCCCTTCCAAAAAATAAACACAATCCTAATCAGTTTTAAAGTCCTCAAAAATAAATGGAATGAGGCAACTAATTACCTAGCCCTTATACAAAAGCTATCAATACTAATCTGTTTTATTAAGAACACTTGGTAAGCTTCACCACACCTCACCTTGAGAAAATTATGTTAAGAAACTCAGCAAGTGTTTACCAGCCAGGCTGCTCAACAGCAAAAAAGTCCTGACAGTCAGACAGACACTGTGTTTAATCACAGCCACGTTCTAACACACGCCACTTGCAGCAAACAGAGATGGTTTCCAGGAAAGTCTCGTTCCAAAATCACATCTCAGCTCATCACACAAACTTCCACTTTCAGACACTGAAAGTCAAGGGAAACAACACTCTGATGTAAAATCAGAAACTGACGAAGCACTGGTATTTTCTTCCTAGAGATTCTTTTTGGGTAGTATTGTGAGCACTTCAGAAAAACTATTCTCACGCCAACGTGTGAGTTCTCAGATCAGCAGTATTTTATACACTATTTTTCTTGCGGGTCCGTGGCAGCGTCCCCGTCCTGCTCTCACTCCCCAGCCGTTCCTCTTCCCGAGGGGAGCTGTCACCCCCCGTCCCGCAGGGCTGTCACAACCGCGCTCCGGCTCGGGCTTGTGCTCTGAAGCGAGAGCAAACATCCTCCCGAGAGGAGGGCAGAGCAAACAGCGCTCTCCAAACAAAGCACGCGTACCTGCCGGGGCGTTTATCTGCTCCAGGAAAAGGTGGGACACCCCGCCCGGCCGCACAAGGATGTGCAAACCGGATCAGAGAGCCCGGCGGCCCTGGCCCTCACGCCGAACTAGATCGCGGGGCCCGATCCAGGCGGCGCGGCCGGAACAGCCCGAGCAGCGCAGCCGGCG
>VZRH01007633.1:16177-27074 GCA_013397555.1 Urocynchramus pylzowi
AGCGACGCTGTGGCTCGTGGGGTGTGTGAGGAGGGAGGCTGAGGTTTGGGGGAGGCTCTAAAGCAGAAAATTGTGTGAATTTTATAGTGAACCCTGTAGTGAATCTTATAGTGAACCCTGTAGTGAATCCACAGTGAATCCTATAGTGCATCCACACAGTGAATCCTATAGTGAATCCACAGTGAACCCTATAGTGAATCCACAATGAATCCTATAGTGCATCCACACAGTGAATCCTGTAGTGCATCCACACAGTGAATCCTATAGTGAATCCACAGTGAATCCTATAGTGCATCCACGCAGTGAGCCCTATAGTGAATCCACAGTGAACCCTATAGTGAATCCACACAGTGAATCCTAAAGTGAGTCCACCCAGTGAGCCTTATAGTGAATCCACCCAGTGAATCCTGTAGTGAATCCACACACTGAATCCCACCCAGTGAAACCCCCCTAGCGAGTCCCACCCTGGGTCAGGTCTGTGGAGCCACCAGCTCTGTGGGTTTATAGAGACACCAGGTGTTGCAGTTCCAAAGACACCCAATTTTTGGTGGTTCAGGCCCATTCTGCTGCCCCCCATCCCCTCTGCTGTGCCTGCAGACCCCTAGTCCCTGATTTTGGGGGTCACTCAGGCTTTGAAGGCAGCACAGGGCAGGTGGTGGGGGTGATGTGGTATCTTTTGGGGTGATGTGGTACCTTTTGGGGTGTGAGGTACCAGTCGGGGTGATGCTCTGGCTGTTGCAGGTGGTACCTGCTCACGGAGGAGTTTCTGTTCCCGGGGTTTTTTCCCTGTCTGGCCGTACTGGGTTCGTGTTGGACGGTGCTCAGGGAGTTGTGGTGTCTGTCTCGGGGATGTTTTGCTGGTGCTGTCTGGCTGTCACTTCGCTTCAAAGCATCGTTTATCCTCAGCTTTGCTCAGCGCTGCCTCCTGAAATAACCACCCGAGTGTGTCATGCCGTGGAGGGGAAGCTCTCCCAGGCATTGTTCAGTCTGGAGAAGCCTCTCTGAATCCTCACCTATAGATATATTCATTTTTTCCCCCCTAATAACCATCTGTGCTCTGTGAAGCTCCATGCTGTGTCACCTGCAGCATCTCATTTTATCCCTCTGCGCCTCCTTTTCCTTTTTCAGACAGGAATTCCAGCACTTCTCACTCCAGGTGTTGGTAGCACTTCTCCCCTGGCACTTGGGAGTTCCCTGGGTGTGCAGCAGTGAGAAATGGAAGTAATTTGTTTCAGGGCTGTGATAAATCACCCAGGCTGGAGCTGCAGCAGTTTTATTCCCCCGAGCTGCAGCTCCATCACGTTCCCTATCGCTGCATGTTTATTTTCTTTGTTAATTTTAAGGCAAAGCCCGTTCAAGTTTGGATCCTGCTTCTTGTTGGTCGGCAGTTTAAAGGTTTTTTGACTTGTTTGAAGGTGGATTTATTGGGCAATATGAGGAGAAGCCTGATGGAGGACTTCGGACGTGCTGTGGAGCGTGAGGAGGATTCCAAGGGCATTCCCTGTCGGCAGTGATTCCTTGTTAGGTGCTTCCACTTGTGACTTTTTTGCACTTCTTCTTTGCTGTCTGAGGCAGGAGGACAGAGGCTCCGGGGCTGTTTCACACATGCCATTTGGATGGTGCACTGCAGCTCCAACACCACGGGCAGAATTTCCATCTTTGGAATTGCTACCGCTTGCCCGGGAGCTGCGTGGCTGCCCCGGAGCAGGAAAATTCACTTCTCTGCTGGGATCCTGCTCTTTCATTCAACACAAAACAGGCTGTGCAAGACCTTGGGGACAAAAGGACACACTGATGGCACGAGATAAAGCCACTCCTGGGCATTCAAAAGCAAAGGGCCCCAATCTTCTATTTTGAAATAAACTTGGGGTTTGGGAGTTTTTTTTTTTCCTCTCTTCCTCGTTGGGTAGAATTTCATGACTTACAAATGGGTTTCATATTTAACTCCCAGCCCTCTTTATCATGTAGAGGGGAAGTTTCAGGCTGCTGAGTTCACTCTGTAGCACTGGGGATGTGCTTTGGGATCAGGGAGAGGAAACTTGGAGCCCTTCGGGACCCTCAGCAGGAGAAGCTTCTGTGCTTGAGCCATCGTTGCTGCAGCGTTGGTGAGGTGGGGTTGTGCAAAGCAGGGTCACAAAAATCTGGGGAAAACATCATCCCAGATGCTGGGGAGAATGTCCCTGTGCAGGCCTTTCCATGGGAATTAATTGAGGTGTCCAGACAAGCTGCTGAGGAATTAATTGTGAGTAATCCCTTGAAGGACACACCAGAGTGTTGGCTGTGAAAACCAGGATGAACAGGCAAGGTCTTATCACAAATATCTGGGTTCACATCAAGGGAGTGCTGACCTGAGCTTCCCAAACTTTATTCCTTCTGAGAAAGTGGTGGGAAGGAGAGGACTGTCCAGGGGGATGGAGTAAAACCACAAAGGGGGGAAGATAAGAGCTGTGAGCCTGCCTTGCTTTGGTGTTCCTGTCATCTCCTACAGCTTCACCCTTCAATCAGGCTTGGTATTTTTTCCCTTTTGGAGCTGAAGTGGAGTTTTTGTGGGGTTTCTATGATCTATCCTCTGCCACATGGCAAGTTTCAGACAGATTTAGTTGTTAGATCTGGTAGACGTGGTGTAAATGTTTATGCTCAAATTGAATCACTGTAAAAATAACTGCTGCCTGCTCTTGAAGTGTTGGGAGAGTCCTGAGCTGGGGGTTTTATTTATACCAAAAGTAAACTTGGGGGATGCTCTAGAGGTTCTTGTCCTACCTCCAAGTGTTGTGTGGCTTTGTGAGGAGGAGCCTTGCACAGCAGGACAGTGGTTAAAGTGTCTCTCCCACTTTCTCATTTATTAAGAAATGCTGGAGTTGCCCAGAAATTTGGGATCTTTAAGAAAAGCTGTTCTGGTGGCCTTGGGTGGCTCTGTTCAGGGCAGGGTGGCACAACAAGACAGAGCTGCCCACAGAGCTGGGAGAGAAAACAATGTTGTGATGGGGACAAACCTGAGTGCAGAGGTTTCAGGTCAGGAGAGGAATGGGCTGCAAGCAGATTTGAGCTGGAATTTGATGCTGAGTGCTGGAAAACACCAATTCCTTCATTTCCATGGAAGGAATGGGGCGTTTGCTGCTGCTCTCTGCTGTTCCATCACTTTGTGCTGGGTTTGCCTGAGCTGCCAGGCTTTAATCTGGAGGGTGGAGGTGCAGGGAGGGGAGAGGAGCACCTGCTCTGCACGTACCTGCTCCTGTTCTATTGCCACACTGCCCAGGCTGTGCAATCCTGCTGCACAAACAGCCTGGCACCAGCACCGCTCCCGGGACCTCCGGAAAAGCTGCAAGTTTTCCTGACTTCTCCCCAGGTGTGGAGGGGGATGGTGGTGTGGGACAAAGTGGGGAAGGATTTCCTGGCAGTGGGGACCCTGCCAGAGCTGCTGGCAGAGCTGGCACGGGCTGTCCCCACAGGGAAGGTGACCCAGAGGTCGCTGACCTGTGCAGAGCCCGGGCAGGTCCTGGCAGATTTTTGGATGGACATCATGCCATGGATCAGCTCTGCTCGGCTCCCAGAGGTGACAGGGTGGCACTGGAGTGGGCGCAGGGCAGGAGGGCAGTGTCCAGCAGTGCCTGTGTGTGGCCCAGGTGACACTTTTGGGGTGGCCTTGGTGGCTGTGCTGTGCTTCCCGACACCACTAGGTGCCTCCCGGCCTTTGCACTGCTGGGAGAGGCTCAGGAGCACCCGCTGCTCCCTCGGGCTGTTCCATCAGCAGGGCACAGCTCGGATTTTTGGGTTATTTCAGACGTGGCACCGCTGTAGTTTCACGTTTTGCACAGAAGGGTTTGACCCTAAGCTGGGGAAACGTGCAATATTTAAGGCAGAGCTGTCAGGGAGTATTGAGTGTGTAAAGAGCCCGAGCTTGGGGGTGTACATGGATTTTATGGGATGTAAACTCCACGCTCTGAAGATCCCTGTGTGCCTGGCTCTGTCACTGCTGTCACATTCCCTGTGCCTGCCATAGTCATGGACATGCTCCGAGTGATTTTTGTGTTTGCTCTGTTTGTTCCTGGCTCAGAGGGATTAGGTTTGGGGCTGACAAAAAGTAATCACCATCAAGTTTTGGGGTGGGGGAACATCTTCCCATTTTCAGTCGAGGTGGTGACAGGGCAGGGACGGGTGGTAATGAGTGTCACCTCTCCAGATGTCACCTCTCAGCTGGGACCAGCTTTGGGCAGGACTGAGGAAAAGCCCAGTACAGGACAAAACCCTCTGTGGTAGCTCTAAATATGAAAAAAGAGAAATGGCAAATCCTTTTCATTAACCTCACTGTGACATTTTTGCCCCTCCAAGCCCTGGTGTCCAAACCTGGGCTCAAGGACCTCTCACCTGAGAATCCACTGCTCCTTTTGGCTGCTGAAGAACCAGCATCAAACAGCACAAAGATGCTTCTGGCTCAGTGACAGAAACATTTAAAAAACCTGATTCTGGGGTTTTTTTGTTGCTGTTTTTCTTCCCCTCCACAATTTGTCCTGGGTACAGCATGTCCTGCCCAGAGCCTCACGTTGAAACCCCGGGCGGTGGCAGAGTTGAACATGTTCACATCTTTCACCCTCCACTTTTTTGCTGCTCTGTTTTACCAGGCCAGCCAGCTTTTTGACAGCCATCCAGTTTTATTAGTGCAGAAACCAAAATCCCACCTCTTTTGGCTTGCAAACAACCTCCTGATTGATGCCTGGGAGCAGAATAAATTCATGTGTGTCTGCTGGGCCCCAAGCGAGCCCAGCTCAGAAGAAAAGAAAAACAGAGATTTTGGAAATGTCTGAGACTTCTAAGGACATAAAAAATAATATTTAACAAATAAATAAATTGAAAAGCTTCTTGCTACTTTACCTTTGGGCTCCAGGGTGTCCTTCGTTCCAGCTTGGGGGAAATGGGATGCAGATAAAGAAATCAGGGGATCAGCAGGACCTGAGACAGAAAGCACTGGAAAATGAACCAGGCATGCCCATGCTTCTGTAAAATCCAGCTTTAATTGCTGTTTTCACAAAGTTGCAGGGCTGAATCAGGCCTGGGTTGGCCTGCAGTGGTCAGTGTGGGAGCACAGCAGTGCCCAGTCCCATGCCTGTGCTGACCAGTCTGGCTGCTGGAAGAGGGACCAGCTTTGGAGCCCTGAAACAGAACTTTAAAAAAAGCTTTGTTTGCTGGGCTTTGTCTTTTTTCTTTCTTAAATAGTGACTGTTTCTTTGCTCTCCCTTTGCCAAACAATAAATTCCCTTACATTTTGAGGCTGGAGACTTTTCAAACTTTCCTGTTGCACTTGAGGCGTTTTCCAGAGGTCCATTATTTTCACACAAAGTATCACTCCTCCTGAAACTCAGCCCCATGTATAATCTCTTTATTTGAGCCCTGCAAATTGCCAGTCACTTTTAAACAGCGATATTAGTCTCAGGCTCTCTCCTTTTATTTATTGCTTTGATGAAAGAGATGGTGTCAGGAGTGGAAAATGAGTGGAGGCAGAGGAGGGAAATGGGAGAAATTAAGGGAAGGAGTTGGAAAAGGAAACAAAGAAATCGATTAAACGCTTTTTTTTCATGCCCATATCTTTCTTGAGGATGATTGTGTTTCTCTGGAAAACATCCCCTTCATTCAGAGTGTTAATATTTAATTAGTTGCTGATCATTAAGTGCTTATTGTGGTTTTCTAATTTGGCCAGGAAACGCTGTAAGTGCTGCTGGGAACAGAAGTAGGTTAACAGGGCAGGTATTTTTGTGCCTTGGTGCCTCATCTTCCTTGCCCCCAAACTTCCAAGGAAACTCCTTGCTGTGTCTTCTTAGAGGGATGCAAAGGCCACGGGAACATCATCCCAAAATCCCAAATGAGAGTCTGGGAAGCAGCAAATCCACAGTGAGGGGCTCAGCCTTTCTGCCCTAACGTAGCATTTGTGAGTGTGAAGTGCTGAAAACTCATTTTCATCGTTTGGGCATGTGATATAAAGCCTCAGGATCTGAAATATTACAGTCACCATGGCTACCAGTGACTTATCTGAGGGAGTTTGACTTTTGTTTTGATTTTAAGTGTCTTAATTGTAGTTTAAAAATCAGAATCTAAATGTGTTTTTTTACTTAGGCATGAAACTAAAGGCATTAAATGATTTGCATTATTAAAATATCTATAATGCTGCCTGTCAAAGGTTCCTAAAGAAGGTCCTTAATATTCATACCTTATGTTCTAAATAAAGTTACTCTCCAGCTTTATGGGAGTTCTGCTTCTCTCACCACAAAAAATCCCTTGCAGGTGCCTTGCTGGCTATTGTGCAATCCCAACCCTTTTGTTTAGCCTTGGAAAAGCTGTGCCACTCCATACCTGGTGCTTTTCCACACGTTCTGCTGCTTTTCCTCCTTCCCCTCCTGTCCCCCAGCCGTTCCCTGCAGGGTCCCACCTCTGGAGCTGGCGTTTATGGAAGAGTTTGGCTGTTGGAAGTTTGCCCTGCTCAGGAATCCTGCCAAACCCCCTCGAGTTTCTCCTGGATGAAAAATTACCCAGCACCACCTGCCCAAAAAGTGGGAAAATGTGGGGATGCTGAGCTGGGATGAAGAGCACCAAACTACTCCTCCTTCCATGTTGTAAAAGAAGAGGAGGAACACGACAGGCAGTGGCGCAGCCAAAGATTTTTCTCCCTTAATTCAATCACTAAAATGTTACAATCTGTCCTGCTCTAATTCTCTCCACTTGTACTTGTGCAGTGGTTGCAAACATGCTGAAATATGAACTCATGCTTGGTAAGCCTTTAATTCCAGCTTTGATGTTTTTAATCATCAGTACAGATTTGGTAAAAATGATTCATTAGCTCGAAACACATCTTGGATTCCACGTGACGCCGTGGGGAACGGAGGAGGCAGCGCCAGGGGCCGCTTGTTCTTGGGATGTTCTTTGTGCCTGAGCTGATTCTTGAAGTGTGGCCCTCAACATCTCAGCTTCAGAGGCCTCTGGGGTGTCCAGGTGCCTCCTCTCTGCATCTGGTTTTGGTCAAAACCCCAGCGTTCCTTGCTGGGAAATGTGTGAGCAGAGCCCCTGCTCGGTGAGCTCGGGGTGAGGGCTCCTCTCTGGGTGCAGCAGAGCAGCAGGAGGATTTCTGGCCCTGTTTGCCTGGAACCACTCCCTTAACCCTCTCTGGGACACCTCCACGCCCTCCCCGAGCACCAGGGTTCAGCCTGGGCTTGGTTTCCCCACGCTGAGCTCTGTCCCGCAGTGACCGCGGAGGATTGGAAGCAATCTGGCTTCAGAGCAGCGGCTGGAGACAAATCCTCAATCCCATTACTTGTTCCCTGGCTGGAACTGGGGTACCAGGGATGTTACCAGAGCCTCTGAGGCTGCTGCCCAAAAGGCATCGCCCTCCTGGCTCGGCGTGGCCGTCGGATTCCAGCTGCCCCCGCCGTGCGTGCCACGGATATAAAGATCCCTTTCACAGCTGTTTCCATATGGAAAGTGGGAATCCTGTTCCTGCAAAGCCACCTTTGTGCCAGCAGAGCCACGTGACAGGCCCTGATGGTGGCAGGGTGTTGGGATCCTCGCCGTGGGATGGTGGTGTGGGTGTGATTTTTGTGTCCTGCGTTTTTCCAACGGAGAAATTCGGGTGAAGCCCCGCGCCTGACCCTGCTCCAGGCCGAAGTGTTGAAGGACTCTCTGGCCACGGAAACCCCCGTGAAACTCCAGCTTTTTGAGGACAAAGATGAGCATCCCCAGGAAAATTCCAGAAGCTCTCCAGCCCTGCCTCCCAAGGAAAGGGAAGGAGCAGAATAAACACTTTCTCCCTGTTGTGCTGAAAGGCTTTTATCTCCCGGGGCACTGTTCTGAGCTTCGAGGAGGAGACAAAACTCTTCCCAAGTTTTGTCTTCCAGGCTGTTCCTGCTGTAACGAATTGTTAAGCAACAAGTACACGGCATTTGGAGATCTGGGATGAGATAGCGACAGCCTCACAAAGGCGCTCTCACATGTTCAAGGCTTCCTTTTGTGCTCCAGGGTTTTATATATTTATTTTTCACTCTCTGGCATCCAACTGCTGCTCCTCTTCTTCCTTCATTCCCAGTGCTGGAGTGGGAGCCAAGGCCGTGGATTCAGGCGTGCTCCCGTGTCCAGCCAGGCCTACTCTTATCACAAATCCCTTTTTTCTCCCCGCAGAGCAAACACTGCTTGGTGCTGTTCTCTCACCTCTCCTCCTCCCACTTTGTTTTCCATAAATCCCTTACTTGATTTCTCATGCTTTGTGTGGATTTTGTTTTGTTTCCAGCTTTTTTTTTCCTCCTTAAAATCCTTTTGGCTTTTTTGCTGGACATTAGCGATGCTTTTCTTTCGTTTTTCTTTTTTTTTTTTTTTTTCTCCTTCAGGGTATTGTGTAATCATTGGATCCTTTTATTCTATCCCTGTAAATAGACAAAGGAGCCAGAACACGGAGTTTTTCCTGGAGTAGCTGTTCCATTACCTGTTGAAATGAATCCCACATCCAAACACCTTTATTCCACACAGATGGGCCAACCCGCCCTGAGCTAATCCTGTAAAAGTGAATTGAGGAAAAGGAAAAAAAAGGAATATTGGTGCAGTGATGCTCGTTGTTTGGACCTTTGCTGCCTGTGGATCCAGGGACAGCATTCCCATAGGGATGAACCCCAAGGCTGGGAAGAGGAATGTTTGAAATCAGTACAAAATAAAAACCACTGAGGAAAATTCCCGTGAGGAGACTCTTGAAGGAGATGGAGTGTGACAAAGTCACAACAAACTCAGGAATTTGGGCTCCTGCCGGATCTGTCCCTGTGGATTTTACCTGTCCAGCCTGGAGCTGTGGCTTTGCTGGGTGCCTGATGCTGTGTCCACAGGGAGCATCACTTTGTGCTGCTGCTGGACCTTTCCTCCTTCCTCCCCCAGCAAATCCAAGTTCCAGAGAGGAGAGGGAAAGGGGTTTGACGTGCTGAGAATCCCTCCAATCTCTTCCCCCTTTTTTCCTCAGGAAGAGCTGGAGTGGACAGACATTTCTTGGCTTGCAGAGTGTGGATAAAGGTCCTGTCAGCAGCTGCCTTTTTGCTAATCCTTTTTATTCCAGCGAGGAATACTCCACGCTCTGCTCTGAGGCTCTTTAGAGTGCTTTGATTTTAGGGTGGGGATTTCAGACCACCCTACCCCAGCTGAACACCACCAGCCATCCCAGTAGGAGCTCCCATGGATTTTGAGGCACATTCCCGAGCCTGAGGAGCTTGAACCAGCCTGCCAAGGTTTGCTTTGTGCATCCCAGCGAGCTCCAGAGCCGCCCTCCCAGTGCTCTGATGGACATCCCAGATTTCCCCTCCCTCCCTCTCCCTAAAGCTTGCAGGAAATTGCAACCCGATAGGAGCAGGGCCCTGTCCCTTGTCCCTCATTGTTTGAGGATTGTTTACATCCCCTTTTTTGTTATCCCATCTCCCTGACTCTTCCCTGACCTCGCCGGCTCGTTTGGTCCATTGTGTGTGGCTGTTGTTGTTCCAGGGAGTTCTTAGGGAGGAGGGTTGGAGCAAACCCTGGGATTACTCAACCCAGCCTACTCCTCTTTGGCTCCGTTGCTTTATTCCACCTAAATAATAATAGTAATAATAATACTAATAGTGATGATAATTCCCTCTAAGAGCAGTCCTAAGTGCACTCTCCCACTGTGGATTTGGGAGCAGCTCACACACCCTCCCAGACTCGGGATAATCTCCTTGGGATTTTTTTGAGGTTACGTTTCCACAAAACATTCCTCAAAAATGCAGAGACCCAGCAGCAGGATGCTCCTGGAAACATCAGCCCCATCCAGAATATTGACCCCTGTGTTTTCTCCCCAGGAGCACACAGGGTCTTGATCCTGAGAAGTCGGTCAGAGCTGGATTAAATTTGCAAATGAATTTGGGATTTCCCACGAGCGGGCTCAGGGAGTCTTGCAGTCGGTTCTGGAGTTCTTTGCAGAGCATCCCACAGCCTCTTCCCCTGGAGCAGGGCTCCTGCTGTTCCCACTGACAAGTGCATCTGAGGGCAGGCAGATCCCGGGATGCTGCTGGGGAACACGTGTGAGAGGCACTGGGGAAAGCAAGGAAATGTTTACGCTGGGAGGGGACTGTTGACAGTGCAGCTCAAACAGCTGACGTTATTCAGGGCAGCCAGTGCCGTGCAATATTTTGCTTTTTGCTCCTCTCCTGGGGGTCAGGCAGAAGGGAAGGATCAAATGGGGCTGGCAGGGCTGTCCTTGGCCAGAGCAGGGAATCCAGCAGCTGCAGGCAGGGAAGGTGGTGAGGAGAAGCGGCAACTGTGACTTGGTGTTGTGGTTGAAGTCGAGGTCAGGCTGGACTCTGGGGCAGCCCAGAGTGGAGACACCAACATTCCTTGGAGGTTGTGGCCCCAGGAGATGTTTGAGTGGTGTCTGGAGCCCCATGTGTGCTGCAGGGTTGTCAGCAGAGGATATCTGGACAACGTGGAGGAGTTTTGTGTTGGGAGAAGGGAGCTCGAGGTGCTGATGTTCTCTGGGTGGCTGTTGAGGTGGGAATTTGCCTTCCAAACTGGTGCCAGTTCCCGTGTGTCCCCATCTGGCTGGGTGGGTATCTGACATTCTGTGTTCATTTCAAACCAGCCTGTCTCTCTTGTTCTGTTTTTAGCATGGCTGACAAGAACAGCACCCTGAAATGCACGTTCTCTGCTCCTGGCCACAGCACCACGCTGCTGCAGGGACTGGCCTCGCTCCGAGCCCAGGCTCAGCTGCTTGATGTCATCCTCACTATAAATAATGAAGTGTTTCAGGTTCATAAAGTTGTCTTGGCTGCCTGCAGTGACTATTTCAGGTGAGAATCCCATAGGGAAGCAGGCACTTCTACCTTTCCTGTGGGTTTGCTGTCTCCCCATCCTCCCCCACCCCATCCTCCCC
>VZRH01007633.1:27249-39219 GCA_013397555.1 Urocynchramus pylzowi
ACCCCATCCTCCCCACCACACCCCAAAAGTCCCACCCCACAGAAACCTTTGGAGGTTTGGTTTGCTCCACAGACGTCCTGCAGGCAGGTAGAGGTTCAGGATCAGTCCCTCTGCACTCAGGTTTGTTCAACTACAGCTGCTGGGCCAAGGCAGGAGCCCAAGCTCAGGTTTTGATCCCACCTGGGCAGGTGCTGGTGCTGCTTTTGCTGTTGGAGCCTCTTGAGCTGATTTGGAAGTGGCAGTGAGGGCTCCACAATGAGGCATCCCATCCTCCTGTTCTCTTTAACCACCACTGCTCTGTCTGTAGAGCTCCCTGCCCCTGGGCTGAGACCACCAAGGTCCTCTTGTGGTCCCAGAAGATCTGGGAGAATTGTCCCAGCTGGTGTGGGCTGAAAACTGAAGCACTGCAAGGAGTTCCTGCAGCCAAATTAATGCAAAGGGAGCCAATTGCAGGGCAGGGAATTCAGTCCTGAGTGAAAACAGGTGTTTTATCCATCTTGCCTCTGTCACAGAATCACTGAATTGTGGTTGAGGTTGGAAAAGATCTCCAAGGTCATCACGTTCAACATTGTCACCAGCCCAGAGCACTGAGTGTGCCACGTCCAGGAATTCCTTGGGCACCTCCAGGAGTTGGGGACTCCAAACTGAGCAGGCACACAATTAATCCTGGAGCTGCTCTCCCCCCAAATGCTAATGGCACTGTTTTATTCCTCCCTGCTGGGTGCAGGGCCACTGCCAGGGTGGTTTCACTGTCGAAATCTAATTGCTGAGTAGGTTCCTCCTTAGAACTTCAGTGGTGCTCAAGAAGGTTGGACTGGAGAACAATGGCAGAATAATCCAGTTTTTGAAAACACTCTGTGGTTTTTTTTTTCTGCGGGAAGGGGGAGGGAAAAGAGCGAAATTGATTCATTTATATAATCAGCATTTTAGAACCATAACACTTTTGAAGGGAATTGCATTCTAGTTGATGATTTGTCTTCAGCATGGCAACAATAAAGGCTTTCCTCTCTCTGCTCAGCTGGTGCAGGAGCACACACGTGGCTGGGTGTCCTCTGGGGCGAGGGATCAGGGCTGGGACACGGGATATGCTGGGATTTCTGCAGAATGCTCTCATCTGCTGCACGGACAAATAATTGGGAACAGCGTTCCTGGTCACTCGGTTACAGCAGGCTGATCTCACATGCAGATATTTCCTTATTTAGGTCATTTAGGATTTCTTGGGTTTATGCTGGACGCCAGCAGGTTTTCTAGCCTGGTTTGGACAGGAAACTTGGAACTCCTGTCTTTTGACAGTGTTCCCAAGATATTCCTTTATTCCCGTGTTGATGCAGGGTCTGGTCAGCATTTTTTGGGGCTGACTCGCACCTTGGAGTCAGCACAGGCAGCTCTGGTGACACCACGGATTTACCTTTCCCATGGAAAAGAGCAGGTGGAAAAAACCAACCCAAAAAGTGCAGTTTTAAGACCTTTTGTGTGACGTTTAATGGGTTGCTGGGACGTGTGTGCAGTGGCAGGGAGTGGTGACACTCCACGTCACCCCGTGTCACTCCGTGTCACCTGCTCTGACTTTGCCTGACCCACAACCGCTCTGCCACTGCTCCTTGAGGTGCAAACCTTCACCCCCAGCCACCCCTGGGCAACAAAACCCTCTGGAACGGGCTGGAAATGGCCAAAAAGGCCGAAAAGGGCCCAAACCCCACAAGTGCAGCCCCGTCCCCATCCCGCCCCCGGCGCTGGGAGCTGCGGCCTCCCAGCCCTCGGCGTGGAATGTGCTTCCTGTGGAATTTAGGAGCCTCCCAAGGAGGTGATCCAGGGCCTGAGCTCTGCGTGGCCTGGGCGAGTGATGTGCTCGCAGCTGTGCTGTAACTGAGCCTTTTCCCCCCATTTTTGTTTAATTGCCTGTCAGCCCCCTGCTGCAGGGGCTGCAGCTCCCATTTTTTCAGGCCTTGGGAAGGAGCCTTGGAGGGGAGGTTCTGCTGGAAGACCAAAGCTGTTCATGAAATGTGTTGCACCTGCAATTTTTGAGCCATTTCGTAGTTCCCTGCGAGGTAACAGGATAACAGGGCCTAAAGGCCTCGCTGCCAGGAATCACTGGTCTCCCTCCACAGGTGTGCTCCCTCCTTGTGCTCCCAAATCCTGAACCTAAGCCTAAAACCCTTCAGGGTACAGCTCCCAATCTCTGCTGGTGCAGATGCCATGGTTGGTTGGATATCACAGATTCATTGGTGTCCAGAATTGTTCACTCCCTGCTCTGGCAGCTCTGCCTCTTCCTGGAGCTTGCTCCCGTGGTCTGCTCTTATTCCTGCTGCCAGTGGGATTGAAAAACTTCTCCAGTTGCTGAATATTCCTCCTCAGTGCACTGTTTATGCAAGCCTTATGTAAGTCATTGCACACTCTCATTTCTCCCGGCTTGTAGAGATTTAGCCTTGATTTATTCCCCCCTTCCCCACCCTAAGAGAATCAGATTGTTCAATAAAATCCAATTCCGAGGTGCTGCATCTTTTGCTGAAACGGGGGGGATTTTCTTGTTTGTGTTGCTGACCTGCAGGGCGATGTTCACGGGCGGGATGAGAGAAGCCAGCCAGGACGTGATCGAGCTCAAGGGCGTGTCTGCCAAGGGCCTGAAGCACATCATCGACTTCGCCTACAGCGCCGAGGTCACTCTGGACCTCGACTGCATCCAGGACGTGCTGGGAGCCGCCGTCTTCCTGCAGATGGTGCCGGTGGTGGAGCTGTGCGAGGAGTTCCTCAAGTCCGCCATGAGCGTGGAGACGTGCCTCAACATCGGCCAGATGGCCACCACCTTCAGCCTCGCCTCCCTCAAGGAATCCGTGGACGCCTTCACCTTCAGGCACTTCCTGCAGATCTCCGAGGAGGAGGATTTCCTCCACCTGCCCCTGGAGCGCCTGGTGTTCTTCCTGCAGAGCAACAAGCTCAAGAGCTGCAGCGAGATCGAGCTGTTCCGCGCCGCCGTGCGCTGGCTGCAGTTCGACCCCGCGCGCCGCGCCAGCGCCAGCCAGGTGCTGCGCCACATCCGCTTCCCTCTCATGAAGTCCTCGGAGCTGGTGGACAGCGTGCAGACCCTGGACATCATGGTGGAGGACGTGCTGTGCCGCCAGTACCTGCTGGAGGCCTTCAACTACCAGATCCTGCCCTTCCGGCAGCACGAGATGCAGTCCCCGCGCACGGCCATCCGCTCGGACGTGCTGTCCCTCGTCACCTTCGGTGGCACCCCCTACACCGACAACGACCGCACCGTCAGCTCCAAGGTCTTCTGCCTGCCCGACGCCGGCGGCCGCCAGTTCCGCGAGCTGACCGAGATGGAGGTGGGCAGCAGCCACTCCTGCGTGGCCGTGCTGGACAACTTCGTCTACCTGGTGGGAGGGCAGCAGCTGCAGTACCGCAGCGGGGAGGGCGCCGTGGACGTCTCCTACCGCTACGACCCCCACCTCAACCAGTGGCTGCGCATCCAGGCCATGCAGGAGAGCAGGATCCAGTTCCAGCTCAACGTCCTGCGCGGCATGGTTTACGCCACGGGCGGCCGCAACCGCTCGGGCAGCCTGGCCTCGGTGGAGAAGTACTGCCCCAAGGACAACGAGTGGACCTACGTGTGCTCCCTGAAGCGCAGGACGTGGGGCCACGCCGGGGCCACCGTGGGGGACAAGCTGTACATCTCGGGGGGCTACGGGATCTCCGTGGAGGACAAGAAGGCCCTGCACTGTTACGACCCCGCCGCCGATCAGTGGGAGTTTAAGACCCCCATGAACGAGCCCAGGGTGCTGCACGCCATGGTCAGTGCCAACAGCAGGATTTACGCCCTGGGAGGCCGCATGGACCACGTGGATCGGTGTTTTGATGTCCTGGCCGTGGAATATTACGTCCCCGAGACGGACCAGTGGACCACGGTGAGCCCGATGCGCGCCGGGCAGTCGGAGGCCGGCTGCTGCCTCCTGGAAAAAAAGATTTACATCGTGGGGGGCTACAACTGGCACCTGAACAACGTGACCAGCATCGTGCAGGTCTACAACACAGAGACGGACGAGTGGGAGAGGGACTTGCACTTCCCAGAGTCTTTTGCTGGCATTGCCTGTGCCCCTGTCATCCTCCCGCAGGTGACGAGCCAGAGGTGACTCTGGGGCTGTGGGAGAGGCAAGGACAGAACAGCTCCAGAAAGTCCCTCCTCCTGCTGGGGACTCCTGGCAAGCCAGTTCCATCAGCAGCACTTGTCAGCCAGGCAGGCTGAGCAGATGTTACAGCTGGGAAAAGCTTTTCTCTCCCCTCTCTCTCTCTTTTTTTTGGTGGGGGGTGCATTTTGCCAATTTTTTGTATTTTTAACGGCACCACGCACTGCAAACGTTGGCAGCTCAGGAGTCACTCAGCACTGGGGTCTTGTTTCCAAGAGATCAGGTGAGGGTTTTTTATCAATAGCTCCAAAAATAAAAATCATCGTGCGTCACTTTGTTGGTTTTTTAGCAAACAACAAAAAAAAAAAAAGTAACCAAAACCTGTGTAACACACTGACCTCCAGAAGCAATAAAAGGACAGTGGGAGCTACAAGAGCTCAGGTGCTTGGATTGGGAAAGCAAAAGCCTGTTTTTCAAAGGTGACTTTTCCTTTTTTTCCCTTCCTGAAAAAGGGAATATTTATCCCTGCACACCTCTGGTCTTCACTGCTTGGATCACGCTGCAATTCCTCGCCCCCTCCAGCTCCTCTAGTGCAGAAATTCTCCCTTAATTGGGGCGTGCAGAGTTTGCAGCACTAAAGCCATGGTGAAAGCTTGATTATATATAAACAGGCATGATTATTTGGGTTTAGAAGTGCCAAAAATTTGGCTGCCCTGGCAATAAGAGCTCTGCAGTCGTCCCTCAGTGAAGCCAAGAGCTCCTGCAGATTCTGGGTCAGGATTTTCACCTTTCCCAACACTTTTCATCCCAACTCTTCCTCCAGTAAAGGAGGTGGGTGCTACTCCTTCAGCAGCTGGAAGGTTTTCTTCCCTGCCATGTGAATGAGCTGCTTGGCGTCTCAAAATGATGGGAGTGCCAGTGGAATGTGGTTTTGTTGTTGTGGTGGTATTTTCAATTAAGAGGTTGGTTTAAGATGGCTCTGTCATTTTTGTAAAATCTTCACTGCACAGAACACTTCCTGAACTTTCCTCTCCTCCAAGCCATTTTCCTTATTTAATTTGATGAATGAATTGCAAAAACCTCTGCTTTTATCAGGAATTCTGTTTCCAAGGGCTTTGTTTTGTATCTGTGTCAGCTTGATTTGGATGCACACGGTCTCCTTTTGTGGAGAAGCTGTTGCATTCTGCTGTGAAATAAATCCTGGGCTGCAACCTTTAGTGACAACTCGTAATGTCTGGTGTGCTGATGAATCCCTGAGGGATCTGTGTAAAGCATGAACTCCACACCTCAGAGATTTTTCTGGAATCCATGGGATCAGAGCACCTCCAGGTAGGATGCAGGGTGCTCACATGCTGAATTTCAGATGAAAGCCATGCAGAATTTCCTCTGTTCCTCTGCATTTGCTGGTTTGCCAGTAATAAATTGATGAAAAGGACGTGTTGCTGTATGGAATGCTGCAGTTGGAGGGCTCTCAGGCACTTAATTGACTCCTTTTTTCTGTTCCTTGGCCTGGCCTGGCTGCCAGAAACGCCCAGGACGGGCTTGGCAGAGACAGGAGATGCTGAGAGGATGAACTGGAGCTGAGTTCAAGCTCCACAGTTCCAAAAGAATGGATTTTCCTTGTTGAATGGTTCCACATGTGTATAAAAATGGTGTTTCTCAGGTGTTCCTCCCTTTCCTTTGTGCGGGATCTGCTCAATTCCCTTCCGAGGGTGTCGTTCCTTCATCCAGAGTGACAGAGAGGGGGTTCAGGTGGGATATTTGGGATAAATCCTTCCCTGGGAGGGTGGGCAGCCCCTGGCACAGGTGCCCAGAGCAGCTGTGGCTGTCCCTGGATCCCTGGAATGCCCAAGGCCAGGTTGGAGCCACCTGGGACAGGGGGAAGTGTCCCCGTGGCAGGGGTGGCACTGGATGGAATTTAAGATCCCTCCCAACCCAAACCACTCTGGAATTCCATGATTCTACAGCACTTAAATATTCTTCCCTGTTTTATTTTAACTTTTCCCCCATTCCTGGGGCAGCAGTGGATGGTTTGGGTGCTCTCTAATCCCTGAGTTTTTCTGGATGTGCAGCCGTGGTTCCCATCCCAAAGATCCACGTGGAGACCATCCCTGGAATCTCTTCCTGAGGAAACCAAGCTTTATTTTTTATTTTTCCCTTCAGCCTTCACAGGTAGGTGTGTGTGTGTGTTGGGAGGAAAGGGGAAAACCCTTGGAAAACATGGAAAAGCCATACTGGGTCTCACTTTTAAAGACAACCTTGCAAAAATAAACGTAATCCAGGTATTCATTCCTGTTGGAAGCGTTGTTCTGCAGACAGGGGGATGCACAAAGCCCTTCTGGAATTCTATTTATTGAACAATTTCCTGCCATGAAGCACAACTAACCTGGGATTGCCATTCCTATTCCCTGCCACTGAGGAGCAGGAGCTGGGAAAGAATCTGGAGGTCTCTGGATCAGAGCACTGCAGCTCTTTGTTGCTGGAATGTTCTTTTTATAGCAATGTAAATAATTATTTCTCATCAAAAGAGCTGGAAATCTTCTGGCCGCTCTAAATTTAGCAGAGACTCAAATATTTGTGGACCATAAATATTTTGGATCATAAATTTTGCTTGACCCCTGTGCAGGGGATGGAGTTGTGGCTCTGGGCTGGGCACAAGCTCTCTGATACTTTGACAATAAATGGGTTTGATGCTTTTGGTGCATTCAATAATTGATGGTTTCAGGAGGGTTTTCCCATAAATACGGATGGGATTGTGTGGAAACACTTCCCAGGATGCCCCACATGGAAAGGAGGTGGGTTGGGCTCCTCTTTTCCTGAGGAATGAACAAAGCCAGATAAATGTTTGATTGCACTCAGAGTCGTTTATGGGTCTCGGAGCAGCCATAAAAGCCCTGGGGGTGAATTGGGTAAATGTGGAAATGCCCCTGAGCAGATGGGGAGCAGGAGAAGCCGGAGCATCGTTAGCACAGAGCCCCTGTGTCCCTCCAGAGGCTCCTGTCAGGCCTGGGATAATAATTCCTGTCTCCTCTGATGTTTTATGGGCCTGAAATTGTGCTTAAAACTATAAAGGCAGCCCTGGGAGTCTTGGCAGGGTGGAGAGCAGCGAGAGATGGGGAATGTCTGCATCCCATTAATGGTGTCACTGACCCTTTTCCAGAGGGTCTGCCTGCTCCCAATCCCACTGTCACTTCCCCCTAGCCCAGAGCCCGGATAATTCACACAGACGTGGCTGCAGCCCTGGAAGATTTTTAGCAGCAGTGGAAAAATTTCAATTTCTTTGATGCAGACAGAACGAAGACACTCCCAGCAGCTCCCAGTTAGCCTGGTGCTGGTTTGGAGTGCTGCTGTGGGAGCCACATCAAACCCAGGCAGAAATTCCCACTTCCACGGCTGTGATAAGGGCTGGAGCTGCTGAAACTCCACAAACTTTCGGGACATTTATCACAGCAGGATTATTGGAGCCAGACTACTGTCAGGATAAATAAAACATGTTCCCCAGTGCAGCTCTAATTATGATTTTTAGCCAGTTGTGTAATGTGCAGAACTTTATTTACAATAAATCTTCCAGTTGCTCGCACAAATGAATGGGATTTCATCACTCGTGGCTGAAGGAGCAGGAAAAGTGGATGTGGCTGGAGAAATTCACAGGCTGGGGGTGTTGGGAGGGAGCAGAGCTGGCTGCTCTGGCCTTCCAAGGAGGGCTCAGCTCTCCTGGATTCCACCTGGGAGCACAGAAATCTCCCCCAGACATCTCCCCCCCGAGGTGTTCTGTGCAGAGAGAGCTCTGCATGTTAATGGTGAGTGGGCACAGCAGCATCCCACAGCCTGCAGAACTTTTGTTTCTGGTTCCCAACTCCTCACTGAGCTCCAGGAACAGGCACTTCTTCATTTTGGCACTTCTCTGTTTGATAACTCAGCTCCAGGGAGTAGCTCCAGCTTTTGTTTGTGGGGCAGGTACGTTTCTGAGTGCTCCAACACCGAGGATTCCAGAAAATGAGCACAAAATGGGCTTTTCTGCAGGGAAACTGCTGCTGGTTGAGCTGTGCCACCCGAAATCAGCCTCAGAGCTTCAGGGAAAGGCTGGGGAGGAAGAGGAGGGTGACAGTGCCCAGCCCTGGAGTGTCCAAGGCCACGTTGGAGGGACTTGGAGCAACCTGGGGTAGTGGAAGGTGCCCCCCCAATGATCTTTATCCAACCCACACCACTCTGGGATCCTGTGAAAGCAGCAAAGCTGCTGGGGAAGACGTTTTCAGAAGGTTTTACAAGCTGGAGAGAGAAATCAAAGCTTCTTGGCCGGGTCCCTGAGGCTTTGCAGTTGCTCTTTCACACCCAGGCCCCTGTAATTAGCTCAAACTGGTTTATATGGCTTCTTAAGAAATGAAAATCTCTTTTTTTGGGGGGTTGTTTGTGCAGGCCACCAGCCCAGGCTGCTGCTGGCTGTCCCTCAGCCCAGCTGGGGCGAGGCCTTTGAAGTCACTGGGCTCACACCACATCAGGAGCACCTAAAGCAGAATGGATGCTTTAAAATATTTCATCTTCTATATATTTTTTTTTGATCATCCGGGTCCCAGCGCTCTGCAAACTGCACTAAAAGTTATTTTCCATGTGGTTAAATGATGTTTGTAACCAGGCTGCTAATCTGGGCCTGCCCACAGAGCTGGCAATTATTTAGCTTTAAATGCAAAGTTCTTTTTTCCCCCTCTGCCGTGGCCTGGGGTCGTGTTTGATCCTCCAGAGGATGCAGAGTGAGTCTCTGGCAGGATCAATGCTGGCATTCAGCGCCTCCAGGAGAGTTTCCAGCTGGATTTCACAGGAATGTTTGAATTTCACCGAGGTTTGCAAGGGAGAAGTTTGCCCCGGGGTGCAGGTAACACCTGGGCTGTTCCTTTTTTGCAGGATTTGGGGTTTGCACGTGAGGGGAGGCTGCCAAAAACCTGGGCTCTGGGTTTCTGAGGGAGAAAATCTGAATTTTCCCCTTGGAAAAGGGGCAGGATTAACCCCTGGATGGGCAGAGGTGCCCTCCGTGTGTCAGCCCTGAGTGCTGCAGCTCCCAGGGGATGAGAGGGACCCTGGCAGGGGATTCAGACGGGATTTTGGGAAGAAATATTTCTCTGGGAGGGTGGGGAGGCCCTGGAATGGAATTCCCAGAGCAGCTGTGGCTGCTCCATCCCTGGAAGTGCCCAAAGTGGTTGGACAAGGTTTGGGGCATCCTAGGACAGGGGGAGATGTCCCTGGGCAAGGGGAGCAGCTCCCAGGAGCCACAAAATCAGGAACTCCGTGGTGGCTGCTCGGTCTCCTCCTGAAAAATCAACTTTAGTGATGCTCCCACTTGACTGAAACGAGGGAAACCCAGGAGCTGCCCGACTTGGTTTGTCAGGATTTCATGCAAAAATCACCTGGAACTGCACAGCACCACCCTGAGTTCCCCTTCACGCTTTGATTTATTTCTTTTTAATACCTTCAGCGTGAAAATCGGGCTCTGGCTCGCAGGTGACCGCCTGCCCTGAGGGATGGACTCAGCAGAGCTCGGATTTGCACCGGGATGTGAAGCAGAGCAGGATCCCAGCAGCGTGGGATGGTTTGGGATGGAAGGGACCTCAAAGGCCATCCTGCCATGGCAGGGACACCTCCCACCATCCCAGGCTGCTCCCACCCAGCCCTGGCACTGCCAGGCTCTGGGAATTCCATCCCATCCCCTCCCCACCCTCCCGGCCAGGAATTTCTTCCCAATATCCCTCCCATCCCTGCCCTGTGGCAGTGGGAAGCCATTCCCCGTGTCCTGTCCCCCCATCCCTTGGAAATTGTGTCTTTCCATCCTTCCTGTGGCTCCTTCTCTCCCTGGGGTGTCAGGGCCCTCCTCACCGAGTCTCTGGCAATTCCCACATGGAATTCTCTGCCTTTGGGAAGGCACGGAGTGGCTGCTGCTTTCCCAGCTCCCCACATCACCTCGGCATCCCGGGAATGCTCCCTGCATCCCGGGAATGCTCCCTGCATCTTGGGAAGGATCCCTGCATATTGGGAACAATCCCTGCATTTTGGGAATGCTCCCTGCATTTTGGGAACGATCCCTGAATATTGGGAATGTTCCCTGCATCCCGGGAATATTCCCTGCATCTTGGGAACGATCTCTGCATCCCGGGAATGTTCCCTGCAAATGCTCCCTGCATCCTGCAAATGCTCTCTGCACCCCAGGAGTGATCTCTGCATCCTGGGAATGCTCCCTGCATCTTGGGAAGGATCCCTGCATATTGGGAACAATCCCTGCATTTTGGGAATGCTCCCTGCATCTTGGGAACGATCCCTGAATATTGGGAATGTTCCCTGCATCCCGGGAATATTCCCTGCATCTTGGGAACGATCTCTGCATCCCGGGAATGTTCCCTGCAAATGCTCCCTGCATCCTGCAAATGCTCTCTGCACCCCAGGAGTGATCTCTGCATCCTGGGAATGCTCCCTGCATCCTGGGAATGTTCCCTGCATCTTGGGAAGGATCCCTACATCCCGGGAATGATCCCTGCATCCCAGGAATGATCCCTGCAAATGATCCCTGCATCTCGGGAATACTTCCTGCATCCTGGGAATGCTCCCTGCAAAAGCTCCCTGCATCCTGCAAATGCCCTCTGCATCCCAGGAGTGATCTCTGCATCCTGGGAATGCTCCCTGCATCCCGGGAATGTCCCTTTCAAATGCTCCCTGCATCTTGGGAATGCTCCCTGCATCTGGGGAATGCTCCCTGCATCCTAGGAATCATCCTTGCACCCCGGGAGTGCTCCCTGCATCCCGGGAACGATCCCTGCATCCCGGAAATGCTCCCTGCATCCCGGGAACGATCCCTGGACCCCGGGAACGATCCCTGCATCCCGTGTGGAACAAAGCCAAGCCCCGATCCTGGGAAAAGGGATGGGGAACAGAACCCTCGGCGTGGCTGCCAAAACCTCTCCGAGCAGCAGAAAAGATCCGAGGTGTGGAAATGAGAATTAATTTCTCTCAGCAGTCGCTGTTTGCTTGGCTTTCTGTAATTTTAGAATTTACAGGAATGGCAAAGGAGCGAAGCTGGAAGGGTGACAAGGGAATATTGGTGCAGGGAGCCGAGCCAACCTTCTGTGTGAGTGGATTTGCTGGGCTCTTGGAGGGGAGAGTGGTTCAGGTGCTTTTATTTGCCCTCTGGAAACAAGGACATCTCAAATGAAAGAAATTTTCACCAGTTCCAAGTGAAACAAGAGAATGTTTTCCTACTCCAAGCACGGTTTGGAGCCCGGTTCAAAATAACTGGGGACTCTGAGGGTATTCTTCTCCGAGGATAATGGGAATGTCAACAGGAACATTAAGTAGGAAGTGTGAAAGATCAAAATCTTTGTGTCTGCAGGCAAGAAAAAGAGGAACAGTCAGCTCATTTGAGGATCGCAGCCCAACCTCAGAGCTGCCCTGGTGCTGTGTGAGCCCCTCAGCCTCGCACCTTCCCGGGAAAGCTCCGAGGGAGAGGTGGAAGGAGCTGGATTTTGTCTGCAGGGGGTTCTGGGGGATAAAACCCAGCGAGAAAAGCGAGAAAAGCGATCAGCGGCTCCTCCCTGCCGCGGGTTGCTCGGGGAGGAGGATTTCTGGCAGGTGTGGCCACAGCAGCCCCGGCCCCGGGGGATCTTTGTTTGCTCCGGAGTCTCAGTTCCCAAAATCTCTTCCCAAACAGGCTAGAAGGAGGATCGGGGGATCCCAGAGCGGCTTTCTGGGGAGGGGGGGCAGTTCTGGGGAGGGGGGGCAGTTCAGTTCAGGTGAGGTGGGGCTGTACAGGTGAGGTGAGAAGGGGCAGTTCAGGTGAGATGGGACAGCTCAGTTCAGGTGAGAAGGG
>VZRH01007634.1:0-23420 GCA_013397555.1 Urocynchramus pylzowi
GCCTTTTAACAAAAGGCAACATACTCTGTCATCCATAGCATGGTGTCAACATTTGGTGTCCTGCGGCTGCTGGCAGTGATGCCTCTGCATAAAGCTGGGGGAGCTCTTAAAAATAAGTACTGAGAGCTTCATTCTTTGCTAAGTGTAAACTGGGACCAGACAAAGATTACCAAATGTCTATTAGGGAGTAATCCTACAGGACGAATGGAAATACTTGTTCTGGTGTTCCTGATCACAGACTATCCCCAGGGACTGCTTCCTTCCAAAATGCTTTTCTGAGATGGATTTGTCTTTGAACTGACTAGATGACAGCTTTTAGGTGTTTGCATCTACTTTTTCAATTATGAATAAATCTAATACAAGGTGATTCCCACTGTGCTACAAACAGGAGCCATTAAGAATCACTTCCAAGCTGATTTTTGGATCCTTTGCCAAATACATTTGGGCTGAGAATTGAGAAACTTCCTGGCAAGAGAATAGCCCCCTTGAGATTTGGGCACAATAGCTTAACCTACTGGTGTTACTGATTACTGTGAAAAACCTGATTGCTCTGTTGAGGTTTTTTTGCTGCTTTAGGCCTATATAAATGCAGCTCAGCTTACCAGATAGAATATGCTGCAGGTTTTTTTATTCATCCTGGTATAGGGTTGCTTTTCCCCCCTTGTTTACTGAAACTGCACAATAAGTACAACAACATTCCCATATCCCCTTGGAGTTTAGATAAAACTTAAAAGAATGGAGTCAGAACCATAGTTCACCAGTCACTGATATGATCAAGCTTAAATAATTTGCTGCCTTACTGAGGAGTTGTCCCCATGTGAGATTATTGTAAGCCTGGTCCCTAGCTGTGCACTGGCTGTTTCTTTGTGGTTTGCTGCTGGTGAGGCTCTATCTTTTGAGAAACTATTTAGATGGCAGAGTCTCTGCCTGGTGGGAAAAGGTTTTCAGCGCTTGTCTATTGATCTTATGGTTTTGTTGCAGGAGGAGAATGAAACAGTGCATGTTTATGTGCTTAGAAGCAAAGAGTAGTCTCCTTTCCCCTGCTTTCCTAAGATGTCATATCTTAAAGGAAAGTAAAACAGGAAAAGAACAAATTTATTCTCCAAGTTGGAAACTATGAATTATTTATCCTTTGAAAGCTTCCACTATCTCTGCATGAAAGGAAGTCCTATTATTATAAGCAAGTGTTTCTTTCTCTGCATGTCAATAAGAGAGAGACCAGAACTGACTGATTTTTGTGGTGCCTTTTCCTTTAGAGAGCTGAACAGCTTCACCTGGCTGGCACCAAGAAGCTGTTTTTTAAAACAAAATTTAAAACAACCTCAAACAAGTTGTTAGATTTAATATTAATGTGAGATTAGACCTCTGCTAAAAGGTCTATGAGAACTGACAGGTTAAACAAATCCTTGGAGGTGTTTATGTGACTACATAACATAAGTTCTTCTCTATGTGTCAAATTTATTTTCCCCATGTATCCAAAGATTTTATTTGAGTTTTTAATTCAGAGAATGTTTATTATGATTCTTTTCTTGGATTTGTGAGTATTTACATAGCGTAGAACACTTGAAAATTAACATACTGCTCTGGAATATGCCCACCATCCCACCCTGGCACTTCTTCTGTCTTGGCTCTACAAACTGAATGGCTTTTTTTTTGGGCTTGTGATAAGCAAGGCCCACAGACCCGACAGATGCCTGTTTTCCCTAGGGGGAAATCATCACCTCAGCACTTCTCTGTGCTTCTGAGTAAACTTTGGGGAGTGAGGTATAGAATGACACACCCCCATTCTACTGCATTTGGACATCCCCTGTATATTATGGACAGAAAAGCACTAATTTTTGCTTAGATGTGTAAGGTGAATGTAGACGTGTTCATTATTTTCTATAATTTAGTCACTCATTGTAAGTTGTTATAAGTAATGTCCTGAAATCAAAGTTATAGGCCAACAAAATATTTTCTTGGGATGTGTTAAATTGTTGGAACTGGTCTGTTTTGTTCTGTAGTATTTGTAGAGGATCAGAGTTCCTGAGCTGGGAATAGAGTGTTACAGGTAAACCCAAGAGTGTAAAGTCTGATTTACACTGACTTCACTAAGGTTGCCCTACAGGTAATGAAACAATATAATTTGTCAAATGTGCTAATTTTGGAGGAAATGTGGTTTTGAACAGTCTTATGTAAGGATATTAACTTATAGGAGCTCCTCTTTGGAGGTATGAAATAAGACTTTTTTCCATTCTGTCTCCTAAATTTTAGTAAACAGAATATATTCTGTTATCACACCATGGAAGAAACTGTGAATACACAAAAACCTCCAGCAGACTGGATGCCCCTGTCCTGGCCATGGGGATACCTTTCCCCTGTGGTTTTAACATGATCACAGCATCACTGTCTTGCCTTTTTTTTTTTTTTTTTTTTTTTTTTTTTTTTTTTTTTTTTTTTTTTTTTTTTTTTCTTTTTTTTTCTTTTTTTCTTTTTTTTAATTCATGGTGGCTCCCAGCACCACCTCAAGGTTTTTCGTGAGGTCTTGCAGGGATTCAGAAGGTGGATGTTCCTTGGGACTGCAAATGGGTGACTTCTGTGTATCTGGAAGAAATACTGTGGCAGTGACATGCACAATGTCACTGATTTTACCAGGTTCACCTCCCTCCTGCAGCAAAGGTGTGGTGGCCTGGATGCCAGCAAGTGATATGTAGGAATTCTGGGGACTCCTGGGCATACTCTTAATTTGTAAAGTTGTGCCCAAATCCTTTGCTTCCTATCTCTCTGGATCCTGCCTCAACTTAAGTAGAGGCCAGGTATTCCTTCAGGTGTTCCAGTTCCAGCTGCAGAATATACATTTACTGGCACTGTAAATTTCTTCTTCTCTGACCGTGGTGTTTTGAGACATATTAGTATTGTTTTCAAAGAAAAAGCAGTCAATGTAACACTTACTTAATTAAAATATTTTAAAAATGAGAAAAGTAAAAATCTGTTTTGGATAGGTGGGATGATACAATCTCTGTCTGCCCCAGACATCTCCCCCTCATTCAGGGAAACAGGGCCCTGTGCTATTTGTCCTGTAGGGAAGTGTTGGAATCACTGTCCCTGGAAGTGTTCAAAAAATGTGTGGATATAGCCCTTAGGGTCACTAAAACTATGGTTTAGGAGTGTACTTGGCAGTGCTGGTTTAATGGTTGGACTTCATGATCTCAGAGGTATTTTCCAAGTGTAACAATTCTGTGATTCTGTCTGGGCTTCTGTTTTAGGACACCTGTAAGTAGCACTTCAAGTCAAACTTGCAGAAAATGTTATGGATTAAATCCCTCCAGTGACCACCAGCTAAGTAAGTGAATGCCCTGAAAGTTTTAATTCTGGACAGCATCAGGCTCTTTAGCCAGGAGGCTCTCCTTCTGTAGTTGGATATACTGGTCAACACCAGGACTTTATGTTTTTCTGCTGAACCAACACTATACATCTGCTGTTACCAGACCCAATCAGTCTTAAATGTCACTAGTAATGACTGCCTTACTTTTTGGTGACTATGACAAGTCTAAAAAGCCTCCTGCAGCTTTTACAAAAATCCAATAATGAAAAATATTCACAGATTATTAACTATAAGCATATGTGGAGCTATTAAAAGCTCCAGCCAGGCAAAACATTTTTGCAAACATTTGTTTTTAAGCATATGAGAGATGCTTTGCTGGATTAAGATCAGAATTCCTCAAAGAGTCTAACGCACATTTAACTGGTTTTTTAAAGCAAAACTAACTTATTCCAGATACTATTAATAATGCTTGTACATTAAATCATTTTAATGTAGTCATTCTCAAGCACTGTACATAGAACCCAGTGTATAAGCAAATAGTAGGAGAGTTCAGATAAAGCTGACAGAAATTGGGTTCTGAAGTAATCATCTTTCATCACTGTACATGCTATGCAGCAGAAAATGCAGTTTAGTATTATTTTGCTTGTTTCTCTTGACTTGAGCAGAAACCCCAAGAAGTCTAAGATTTAGGCTGTTTATAGACAGGTTTTGTATCTTTTTGGCAGCATAATGTTCTCTGGGGCTGGAACATGCAACTACCCTTGTTTTCTAATAAATTAAAAAGTGAAGACAAGATGCAGTCAATGAAGAAATTATTTACTACTGACCATTTACCTCTCAAAATGGAGGATGCAATTAAACTTCTGCAGTGTGTGTATATTGCACTGATCTCCATCACAAGACAGAAAAGAAGTGCTCTGAACACCCATTCTTAGTGTGGTTCAATACATGCACTGTGGTATTACTAATGTGCAAATGCTTACTTGTTGGAGCAAATATTTAAGTCTCCAAATGTTATTTTTTTCTAAAAACAAATGTGTACTTCCCCTTTTTCTTTCGATTTTAGGTGCCTGTTACTTGTTACCTTTGACAGCAAATCCCAGGTTTGACAGCAAATCCCAGGTGCTCAGGAAATCTTGAGCTGAGGAAGAGCACTGATTCCAGCTCTAATCTTTTTTGGGAGAGGAAGGCATACACCTTTGACAAGCCTGAACTGTTGTGCAGGTGCTGTGCCATGCAGTTGGTGTGTGATAGATGCAGTCAAGTTTCCCTACAGAAGGTGAATTTTGCAATACCTAATCTCTGAATCTCAGTTGCGTTAATGAAGGAGATCATAATTGGAAATTTCACCTCTGGTTTCTATTGGAGTGTGCTGGAACTTTCTAGACAGTTACATTTTATCATTAAGCAAAGCTTAAAGCATTGTAAATGCAGTTATAATTTATTTATATCTCATTCCTAAATGTAACATTGAGCATTACCATGCTTGTACTGTGAAAGCTTTCAAAGGACTGTGCTATTTACTGCAACTTTTAACTGATTTGCTGCTACTGTTCAGCAAAGCCATCTCTTGCCATTGCAGGAGGACCTTGTGATGCAGGCCACCACTGGAGCTAAATTTGGTGCTGAAGCATTATTGAAGGTTTTACAGCATTACATCTTAGCCTTGCAGTGAACTGTCTGCAATTTATTGCTGTGTTTTGCAGCAAGAAAGCAAAAAAAGAGATTGATGTTGGAATCATTTTATATTCTAAAGTCTGCATAGACATAGTTAACCAATGACATTGGCTTGGTGAGGGTTTTACAGCACTTTTAAAAATGATTCAAGGAAAATGAATAAATCAATCAAACTCACTCGTTTCTTTACTGGGAATGGATGAGGAGTTTTTCCATTGCAACTTTCATGCCAAACAGATGAAGCTACTTCTGTGCTTTGCAATGAATATAAGTTAATTTCCAGTATTATTTGGTTTTGTTGTGTACTTTCAGTAGACTTCGGCTTGTAAATGTGAACAAAACAATCTAGTCAAAAGCCTTTGGTTTCATGAACTGTTGTTTAACGTCTTGCCTGTTCTTTGATACTGTTTTTACTGTTTTTCCTCACTCCCTGCAGGGAATGGGCCCTGGGTTATAGGTCCAGGCATTTTAAATTGGTGCAAGAGCTCTTGAATCATATCTCATGGGGCAGACGTTGTCAAAGCAGCCAGAAGTGTTCCTCTGTATTGAGCTATTCATGGGGCAAGCACAGACTGCCAATTGGGCACAACTTAATTTCACTTGCTGCCAGTCACTACTGGTACATTAAATTGCATTATACTATTTTATATTTGGAGAGACTTTCCAATTAGATGGTCCAGTAGCCGTCATTTCCTAAGGGGAATCAGCCTTGATCAAAGTGATTATGGAAGAAAAGCAGTTCTTTACATCTCCCCCTCCTTACCAGTGTCACCTAATTCCCAGAGGCTGCTTGACAGAAGATTATCAACCATCCCTTGGTATTAATGATACTTTGAGAGTAAGAAGCCTGTTCCAGGGCAGGAGGGGGAAAAGTGAGAATGGCATGGGAATTCTCTCTGCTGCATACTACATCCAAATAGAGGTGGCAGCTGAAAAGTCTGTGCTCCAGCACATACAGTCTGAACAGTATAGAAAACACAGGGAAAAGTAACCCACAGGCTCTCTGTATTTATACCAACATATTTGAAAAATTTTGAAAGCTATGTGCCAGGAAGATTTTTTTTTTCAATAAAACCTGTCTTTATTTATTGTAAGGCTTTTTCTGGTTAGAACAAAATGAGGTATTTTACTTTACTGAAATGTTTTTAGCTCTTCCTCCCAGCAGAAGTGGCATATCCTTTTGTTCTTTGATATTGCTGTGATTTAGATGATAACATGTGTGTTTGCTTGTTAAAATATTATTCTGGAGGTAGTAAAAACTCCAGCGATTAGAGACAAACCATATATTGATAAGAACATTTAAACCCTGCAACACCTTTTAGATGTTGTGAACCACATGCAACATCAATAGCATCCTGTGTTAAGAGGGAAGGAACATACGTCTGAAGTAAAAAGCATAAACATAAAATGACAGTTTCTCACACTAGTTTTCTCACAATATACCCTGGATTTTTTTTTCCTTTCTTACTTTTTCAGGATTAAGCAGTATAAAAAGGAGAAATGATACTCCTCTTAACTAGTTAACTGAAAAATGGAATGACAAAGACGAGGCAACTATTCCTTAGAAAAAAGTAAGATGGGGGATTATTAGGACATTGACATTTATAATTCTCTAAAAGAGTATGGAATGTACCTTTTCATAAAAACAGGCCTTCCTTCCTTATGATCTTTTTAGCATTCAGTAAGTATCTTTTCTGTATTCTTTAGAATAGTTTAGTATAGTATTCTTTAATATAATATAGTATTATCAAATAATAAATTAGCCTTCTGAGAACATGGAGTCAGATTTATTATTCCTCCCTGCCATGAGGGCACCCGCAAATACAACATATATATATATATTTGCTAGTAAAGAACTGGTATTAGTTTTCCCATAATTTTGCCCAGAAGCTCCATAATTTTGAAGTTATAGTAATTTGGATAGAGGGGGATCATCTTTTCATTCCAGGAAGGTACCTGCCTTCTGTGCAAGATATATGTATTTTAAACCAGGATGTGTATAAAGAACATCTACATTTATACATTGTTCCTTAATGTATAAATAAGACACTGACTCATGTCCATCTTCAAAGGTAGGCAAGCCCCAAATAATTAAGAGCTTGTATGCCAGTTCCCAGCCTTACAGCTTCTTAACAAGTTTATTTTCAAGGTTAATGGTTATTTTTTAAGAATTTTTTTTTCTGCATTCTGGAAGAAGCTACATGGGTTACAAAAGGTAGTTAAATTGGGAACACCAAATTGACTGCAGAATGCTCCATGTTAGCATTTTCTGAACACTTGCTGACACAATTCAGCAGCCCTGGAAAGAATAGGAACAAAATCTGATTAGAGGTCTTGTAGTGGTGGTGCAGCACCTGGCTCAGCAAGAAGGAGACCTCTACACTTTCCATCTGCTGGCTTGTTCCAGAGATGATGCCAGAAGAGCTACAGAGGGGGTTTATGTCCTTTGTGCACTATAGATCGCTTTATGCTGTATATGACAGTCATTTCCACTGTACTGGTGGCTTCCTTGGTGTCTCATTGAATAAGGAATGTAGTAGCTGAGGATGTTTATGTAAGGGTTATAAGCCATTATTACCAACCTTGAACTAATACCAGATTTTTAATAAGTTTTTTAAAAAAACTTTGTGATATGACTGCAGCTGGCTTTGAGAGTCCATTTATTGAATGTGGAATCCTGCAGAATGAGGACCAATGCAAAAATGGAGAAGGCTTTCTGTCTGGAAGAATTTATGTATTTTCTGATGATTTGGTTACAGTATTTTCCCACCTGTGAAACATACAATGTACTTACAAAGAATGCTTATAATTATTCTTATTTTTCCACAGTCTTTACTATAAGGATAATTAGTGCAGTTGACAGATAGGTTTGTATCCTAACTGGGTTGTGTAGTTACAGCATACTGGAGTTTGGGTTCATTCCATTAAGCACTATTCTGAGACAAATCCTGTATTTGGAGAAGACTGAGATGATACAGTGTTCCTGCTTCTTACATGTTTTTTAGCACAAACCTGTCTATTAGGATACATTTGAAGTTCCTCAAGCAGATTTTATGATAGAAATGAACATTGCCATTTAGCATGGGAAAAAAGCTTTTTAAACATTTTAAGTAATTTTTCCTCAGGTTTTTCATGTGTTTTATATTACCAGATTAAAATACTCATAATGTTGCATTATGTTTTATATATATGAAAATAGGAAACCAGATATGGTTGTTTTTTTTATTATTTTTCTCTGTGGCTGTGTAGAAAGATCAAAGATATTTTCACTGCTTATAAAATAAACATGTGTGTAGAGGTTTAATAACATCAGACATTGTTTAAAATATCAAAGCTTAACTCAAGTGGNATTATTTTTCTCTGTGGCTGTGTAGAAAGATCAAAGATATTTTCACTGCTTATAAAATAAACATGTGTGTAGAGGTTTAATAACATCAGACATTGTTTAAAATATCAAAGCTTAACTCAAGTGGTGCTTGTAGTCTGATTCACCTCTCTTTTGCCCTCTCAATCTGGTGTGTTCAGGTATCAAAGGACTATGTTACTCTGTCTTAAATGCAGAGCTCAAAGAAACAAGGAGACATTTGGAGTGCCCAGCTATTGGCATATATGTTCTCTGTTCCCGGACAGAGACATTATCAAACTCTTTTTGGGACCCCAGACCCAAGATTTTAAATAATATTTGGTTGTTGTTAGTCCCCTACGTTGAGCTGGAATGTATGTTAAGGTGTTCACAGACCATTACAATTCACATTATTATTCTTCCAAGATCTGTAGTATATGAAAAAAATTGTTATTTTAGCTGCAAATCCAGATATAGAGTAGAATAGTCCAATTTGGAAGGGTCATACAACAATCATCTAGTCTAACTTAATGGGTGATGTAAGAATAAACTTTTCTCACTTATCTTTTGAGTGTCAGATCCTGGGCTGGAATTAACAGTTGGGGGACTGGCTGAACTGAGAAAGGCAAACTTGTGTCTGGAGAGTTGTTCTCGTGTTTGTGAATCCAGATCAAGAATCTTGGGAAACTAGACTGAAAAACAGAAAAGATTAATTTAAACTTTTTGTATTTTTACTCCCATTTCAGGAGACAGCCATTAGTCAGTAGATTAAGCTGTTCCCAAGATGTCATTTAAGTAGCAGAGCAAAATCATAGAATCATTAAGGTTGGAAAAGATCAAGTCTGACCAGTAACCTGACACTACCAAGTCCACCACTAAATACAGAAATTTGATACACAGAATAGCTGTCTGAGGTCTAGGTGCCCACAGACACCCATCTCAGCCCCCAGCAGCATTTAATGTGGAGTACAGAAGTGTCTATTCAAACATGTTATCTTCAGCTCAGGAGTACAGCACTTGAATTGTTTTTACTGCCTGGATTCTCCAGACAAATACAGGGACAGTGTATTTTCAAAACTCTGAAGTGGAATAAAGAAATGAACCCACAGAAGTTCAGAGTCAGATTTCCCTCAGTCTAATAAAGACAAAGTAAGTATTATTTATACAGAAAGTATATAAACCTAGGTCTGAAATCCAAATGAAACAACAACCTGCACTGTCCAAGCAGAAAACTATTCTTTGTCAGGTCACTTAAACAGCTTGTTTAGAGATTTCTGTAAGATACATGGCTCTGCCAGGGCTTTGTCATCTCCTGCCACTCTTTCCTATACAATGGAGAGCTCTCTGCAAGTAATTGTTATGCTTCTCCTGAGTTACAGAGCAATATACTCCAAAGATTGCAGGTAGTGTCAGTATTCTACAGGATTTCTGTGCCACCTTTTTTTTTTTTTTTTTTTTTACCCAGTTTTGGTTTTTTGCTTGTGTTTTATGGGGTTTTTTCCCCCACATAAGATGTCTTTCAATTTTCAGGGGAAGGCAAAGGATAATTTTCAAGGCAGCGGAGGAAAACTGAGACCTGCATCTGCTGAATATAACACATGGATATGGACACCTGCCCCATCTGGCAGTGTTGCACTTTCCTTCCCCTATGAGTAGGTTTGAGGTTTGGTACATTAACTTCTCTACATCTTAGCTGTCCTAAGATAGCTGCAATTCTAGTAATCTTCTCTGGTTTTTTTTGGTGTTTTTTGTTTGTTTGCTTGTTTGTTTGTTTTATTTTGTTTTGTTTGTTTGTTTGGTGGGGTTTTTTTATGTTCAATTTCTTTCTTCCTTTTCTTCATTTATTTTTGATGTGAAATAAAAGGAAAAATTTGCCATTTCCAAGTGGACTTGAAGGGAGCATAGAGTAAGATTGGCAGTGGGGAAGGGTGTTCAAGGAAAGACTGAGAAAGTAGGAAGAGAGATTTGCTTAAAAAAGGAGAACAGAAAATTACCCCCTTTGAGTGGAAACTGTGGATTTTGATGTGGATGAACAGCCGTATGGGGGAAAAGTATTTCCCACTATGATGGGATGGACTCCAAGCTGGATAAGTAGTTGCCGTAATTTCAAATTCAGGGATTTTTTGGTGTATTTGTGGATATACTGGCCAAAAAGCCAATGACACCTTAGCAACTCTGTGTTTTGAAGACACCTTATCCTTTCAATACAAAGTAGAAAGTGAGATGCCAGTAGTATCCATACACAGCCCAGATTGTATGAATAGACGGTTTTTTCATGCTTGTGTTCTTTTATTCAACGGCCTCTCTGCAGTGAGAAAAACAGACCCAACAGGCAAAAGTACAGCTGGCACACAGCACAATAAATGACTAATTTTCACTCAGCAAAGTTCTCTAAATGCTGCTACATGCCAGACTCTGTGGAGCCATTTCTAGGATCTCAAAAGAAAGATTAAAACCATCTCAAATACACAGAATTGACAGGAAAAGTAAACTTTTCTGTGGAAGGGACACAAAAAGCCAGATGGTGAGTGTTGCACAAAGCCAAACAAATCCAGTCTCTGAATTCCTAAAGCATATAAACGTCTGCAGAGAAATTAAATTTCTCTGCAAAAAAAGTGAATGATATGCAAATTCATACTGTCATAATTCTGCCATGCAGAACAAAGATCTCATAATTTCCCAATGTTGTCCTTTCCTTACCTGTTGTATTGCACTAAATAGTTATTTAGCTGTTTTGCACTGGGTGTTTGGTGGTTTGCACTGTTCACATGATTTGTATCCTATGATCTGGCCTTCCCCTTCCCCCCCAAGCCTCAGTGTTGGTGGTCTCTTCCTGGTTTGCCCCTCCCCTCACCCCTCCTCACTTGTATCCCTTTGGCTATGATTCCCTTCCTTTGCCCCCCTTTAAAATCCCCTTGGGAGGAGGCCAAGGTCTGTTTCCCACGTGGAAGGTCACCGGGACCACCTGGTATCTCCTGCCTAGGAAATATAGTAGGACATGGCTTCCTAGAGGGAAAGAGTGTCTCTCAGTCTTTTGCTTCTGTCTATGTGGAATTGAGCCAGGGGCTCAGGGTCCTGAGCTAGCCAGTTTGGACCCCCTAAATCCCCCCAGTTCATCACCACACTTACCCTCCTGAAAATGCGTTCAAAAGCATAAAATAAGCAGCATTTTAACTGGAGTGAGCTGGTAAGGAGATTAAATAATTACAGGTAGCAAAGCGGGATCAATCAGTAGTTAAATGAACTCCTTTTGTTGTTTGCAGTAGCTCTGGATCCCCACAAAGCTTCATCTTTTGTTGCTTCATTGTACTGTTGTCTGATGATGCAGTCAGCTCTTCAAAGAGTAGTGAGATGGATGATCTGCAGCTTCAATCCACAGAATTTAAAATATGTTCCTACATGCCTAAGATGAACCTGACAGAGGTTGTGGTAATACATGTTATTTAAATTCCTTGACCAGTGAGCAGCAGTAATAAGGTTTAATAAGATGACGGCTCGCACAAAGTGGGCTGTAAGTCTAGGACTGTTATTCTGTCACTTTGTAGAACTCATTTTGTTTTCATATGACATTTATTGCCCAACCCAGTTCACTCAGTTCTGAAGAAAGGCGTACTAAAATCGTAGAGCTTTTGTCCTAGAGCGTCTACATGACAAACAGAGTGGAAAGATTTATATGTGAAGGAGGGGATTAGGAAAGTTTAGAGGGCTGTGAAGAAACCATCTGTAGGGACATAAGCTACAGAAAGGTAAGGGATTTTAATATTAATATGTTGTGTTTAAATGTTTGTTGTTAAATTTTGATTTTAGCTTAGAATCCAGGACCCCGTGCTGGTCTTCTCTGTGCATGGTAGGACATGCTGAGAGGATTAGTGAAGCAGAGTGCAAATCAAGAGAATGAATCAGCTGTAAATGATTGGAACTGTGATCACGTGGTACTAAAGTGCCAATTATCTTTATCAGCTTCCCAGACCATGTATTAAACTTAATTTTTCAAACTTTAATTAGAATTGGCTATAACACAAAAAGAAGCTTTCTTCTAAACAAAACCGAATTAGCTGGTAGATGCATTATCTGGAGATAGGCACTAGTAGAAATTCTTCATTTTATTTGAGACTTTCTTGCTAAATTATCGAATGTATTCAAACCAGTTTTCCTTTTCATCCTTGGAAACAGCAGCTTGTGGCATTTTTTTCCTCCCTAAAACATAATATAAAAGTTATAAAAGAATGAAGGAGATGGTTTTTTATGAGGTGTAATTGCATGATTTTATTTAGACCTAAAGTTTGTCTGGGCTTAGACATGTATTGAGGTATTTTTCAATGTCTGTGGTTTTCTTTGTGATCAGATGAGTAAAGCTTAGCAAAGTCACTCAGTGTTTGACCAAGTCATAAATGAATGTTCAAAAAAAAAAAAACTGGAGAGCAAAAAGGCTTCTGAGAAAAAAATTAAGACATTTATTACACTTCCCTTTTTCTTGTCTTTAGAAAACAGAATTTGTCACTACTTTGGTATCATGTACTTCCAACTCCTTGCTGTCGGCAGGGACACCTTTCACTAGACCAGCTTGCTCAGAGCTCCATCCAACCTGGCTTTGAACACTTCCAGGAATAGAGCATCCACAGCTTCTCTGGGCGACCTGTGTCTGTCCCTCACCTCCCTCACAGCAAAGAACTTTATCTAATTAAAAATCTGCTATCTAACCTAAACCTACTCTCTTTCAGTCTGAAGCCTATTCCCTTTGTCCTGTCACGACATGCTACTATAAACAGTCTCTCTTCTTCTTGTAGGCTCCCTTCATGTATCTGAAGGCTGCAACCAGGCCACCTTAGTCTTTTTTTCTTCCAGGCTGAACAAACACAGTTCTCTCATCCTTTCCTCAAAGAAGACGTGTTCCATCCCTCTAATTAACTTGGTGGCCTCCTGTGGAGTCATTCCAACAGGTCTGTGTTCCTTCCTGTGCTGGGAGCCCAGAGCTGGATGCAGCACTGCAGGTGGGCTCTCACCAGAGCAGAGGGACAGAATCCCCTCCCTCCCCTGCTGCTCACTGTGCTCTGGATGCAGCCCATGACACGTCTGGTTCTCTGGGCTATGAGTGCTCATGGCCAGGGCATGTCCAGCCTCCCCTCCACCAGCAACCCCAAGTCCTTCTAGGTAGGGCTGTTCTCCATCTGTTCATCTTCCAGCCTGGATTAACATCAGAGGCTGCCATGACCCAGGTGCAGCATCTTGCACTTGGTCTTGTTAAACCTCATGAGATTCCCATGGGCCCATTTCCTGGAGCTTGTCCAAATCCCTGTGGATGACATTCTGTCCTTCAATGTGTCAACAGCACCACTCAGCTTGGTGTCATCTACAAATGTGCTGAGGGTGCACTTGATCATTTTGTCTATGTCATTAATGAAGGTATTAAATATTGTTGATTTATAGCTGAGTAGAGTCAGAGAATCATTTAGGTTGGAAAAGACCTCTGAGATCATTGAGTGCAACCATTAATCCAGCACTGCAAGGCCCACCTCTAATCCATGTCCCTAAGTGCCACATCTACATTTTTTGAACACTTGTGGGGATGGTGTGATTCCATCACTTCAGTGAGCAACCTGTTCCAATGCTTGAACACCTTTTGGTGAAGAAATTTTCCCTAATAACCAATCTAAACCTTCTGTGGCACAACTTGTGGCCATTTCCTTTTGTCCTATTGCTTGTTATCTGGCAGAAGAGACCAACCTCCATCTAGCTATCATCTCCTTTTAGTAGTTGTAAAGAGCCATTAGGTCCCCCATGAGTTTCCTTTCTCCAGAATAAACAACCTCAGTTTTCTCAGCTGCTTCTCATCAGACTTGTCCTCCAGACCCTTCACCAGGGCTCTCACCAGCAACTCAGGTTTTCTTCATCAGCTAGAGAAATTAAGAGAACATGGGTTAGTGAGAATGGAGATGTGCATTTTATTGTCAGTCATTAGATGCCTCATGCTGTGTGTGTAACTCTTCCTCTTGCCTTTGCATGGCTTTCATTGTGTCTGAGCTCAGTTTGTTTCAGAATCAAGATGTATGCATTGAGTCTACTTAGGAAATAAGCAAGCTTAACAAGGCAGTACTGATCCCAAGTGTACCTCAGAAAATACCTGGTGTGATATATAATGGAAAAGTAAACTCAACTCCAATTTGAAGGCTAGAGGTTGAGTGTGGAGAACTGTTAACAAGTCACAGAAGTGCAGGAAGTTTTATGCCTACAGTTATGTCATATAGGAGAATCAGTGAGTATTTACCACAAGTTAAACCAGCAGAGTAATTATAGAAAAAACATATGACTGGGTGACCTTTGTAGCTGGCACAATGTCTTTTATGGGAATCTTGGAGGACTGTGAGCACTGATGAGCAATGAGAAAATGTTTTCACTTGGAACTCATAGGATTTAACATGACTTGCCCAGTCAGATGAGAAATGAAGTTTATAAAGTCTCTGTGTTTCCAGTCATATTTTTACTGCTAGGTCATGTTTTCTTTCTACCAAATGTAACACAAGGCTCTCCCTCAGTAGTGTTACATGATCTTTTTCCTTCAGCCAGTTTGCAACTACTCGAAATAAAAAATAAATTAAACCTAGGGGCTCTGAAAGACAGACTTTACCATGAACTGTTTAAACCGATGCATAAATGTCCTATATCAGAATGATGTTGTCTTTACTTGATGGATGTCCGGATGTCTCCAGATCTGAATGTACCAGATCTGTGAAGATGTCAGATTAAAGGTCTAATCAAAAAAAAAAAAAAAAAAAAAAAAAAAAGAATGGAGTGGGGATTTGTGGTTTGGCTATGAATCACAAATAATTCAAAGGGAACAACTGAGAGAGCTTTACACTATGATATGGAGCAAGGGGCAATTCTGGTGGAGCACTCTGATGCCTTTCCCAAGATATGTCAGTTTTGTTATCAGAGAAGTCATGAAACCCTAGTGGATAGTGTGGAAACCTTTTCTGAAGGGGCAGAGAAAAGGAAGATGGCAAGAGCGCTTTAAGGATCATGCTTCATGCATGGTGGTTTGTTTTCTTTCACTTTTTTTCAATTGATCTTATGAAATCTAAGCTGTGATCAGTGGAATGGAGTGGTTTGGAAAGACTTCAGCTATGTCTTCTGACCACAAAAACCCCAAAGAAATAAAAATAAAGAGGGAAATAAAAAGCTGAGAAAAAAAACAGGTTTTGTGCTAGCAAGAGTGGTCATTAGAGCCTTGGCCCCACACTTGTTTGCAGTGGCATTATTAGAGCAAAACGAGTTCTAGCACTCTTTTTAGTCTCACAAAACATTTCAAACATATTAATTATAGCTGAGAAATCAACACAGCACCTTTTCGCCACACTTCCTGAAATATCTGTGACCTACGTCAGTGAAACGTTCACTTGGCATTAATTTCTTCTGACTCTAAACAATGCCTTTAATTGCCTGAGCACTGCTTTTTGCTGTTACTCTTCCTTTTTGTACACTAACCAGTTCTTCTCAAAGTGATAATGCATTTTGAAATGTAATCCTGAGTCTTGCTGGGCTGGGGACTTACACCATTATCTCTGTCTGAAGACTGCAAAAAGTATTTTTTTTAATTCTAGTTTTACAGATGCCTGAGGTGAAAGGTAAATTAGTATAGCTGTTGTTGAAACACTGTTATTCTGTAAAGCCTGTCTAAGAAAAGCCTGTGAAAATGGGAAGGGTGAAGAGGCTGGAAAAGATCTCTAGAAATTATCTTGTCCAGCCTCTTGCTCAAAGCAGACTTGATGTCCCAGGAAGATCAGAGTGGTCAAAGCCTTTCTTAAAGATGGCCTTGTTGGTAAGGAGATGCAGAAGTTGGCACCAGGAGGTAAAAAGTCTGCTGTTTCAGAGGGCTGTCAGTCCTGTCCCACCATGTGTTGCGAATCAAAATGTTTAGTCTGGTCTACTTCATCACCAACTCATCATCACCCAGAGTTAACCCAGTTGGGAGCACTTTGTTTTCCTAGTGAGGAAAAGGTCTAGGTATTTGTGAGGTTCAGTTTTTAAAATAATTGCTGTTGTTTTTCTTGAGTGAGGCTGTTAACAGCTGCTGAGGTTGTTTAGTGCTTTAACCCTCTTGATGCTCTCAGAACTGTGCCCCCAGGTCATCAGAGAGATGGAGAACCACCACACCATATTAACTTCTAAACTCTGAAAATTTACATATCAACTTCACTGAATTTAGATTTTGATTGCTTGTGATTATAAACCTGTAGTTGAGGTACAACTGTGCCCATCAAATGGAAGATGAGGTCTGCCAAAATATGGTGAAGAAGCAAGTTTCTGTTAGAGTTTCTGGAGGGTGGGCATTGTGGCTTTGATGAGTCAGGGATTTGCTGGGGGACAAGCTTTGCTGTGCTTTTGGCTGTTTTCAGCATCACTTACAATACTGGGTGACACGGCTAAACCAGATAGTCTGGCTCCGTGCTTCAATTTTAAACATTTACTAGCAATAAGCAATAAATGTCATTGCTTTAGATCAGATGTTATTTAGTATATTATAGTGCATAGTTTTTTCTGATTGCAGAATACAGCTTCTAAAGATATCTGAAAATGTGTATGCTGAGCCTCCTTATCAGTCAATCAAAATCAGTGTTTTTAAAAGATTTCTTTCTGTTTGAAATGAACATTTGACCCAGTCTATCAAAACAAAAGACAGGCGTGGTGGTAAACCTATATCAGCTAATAATTTAGTCACACTTTCTCCTCATGTACTTATTAGTCACAGAGACCAATAATCCCATGTGCTTTTGAAGCTGTAATAAATGTTATGTATAGTGTACAGCAATAGAGAAACAATTTATGAAAAATAGAAGGGAAAATATATTTTTTGTTTTATAATATAAAATAAATATGTTTGTTATAATATGTATATTATAATATAATAATATGTTTGTCATATAAACAAAAAATATATATTTTTTCATATTCCACTCCTAGTTTATGATACAGGTTTAAAATAGACAGAAATCAACAACAGGGCCTATCAAAGCCCACCCTTCCTTTAAGGTTGAGCTTTTGCTTATGCTTTCCTTGGAGGTTGAACATAGATGTGTTTCTAAACATGCATACATATGAAAAATGTGTGTATATATGTATAAATGAAAAATTAAAATGCCTGTTATGATTTCCAGTAAATTCTGAGACACTTTAAAAGTACCTAATTCAATTCAATCTAATAGAGAGAAGTAAGCAGGGGTTATATAATTTTGAAACTTTGATGAATAAAATTACTGTAAATTTACTAAAACCTGCACCTATAAATGATATGCACTGGATATGTGGCTTGGTAGAACTAACCCTTCAAGAAGAATTTTTCTTTTCCATTTATGCCATTTTAGGAAATGAGATGAATTCTGTGTCCCTGTCATATGCTTGAGAGGACAGAATGGTGGTCCACATTCTGTGCTTGTGTAGCCTTTGCATGTAGGATTTTTGGACAGGAAATGTTTTTTAGGCATTATTACAGCAGTGATGAGTAGCTGTTCAGAGAATGAGGGCTCCAAATGCCAAGTGAAGAGGATCCACTAAGCAGCTACAATGCAAACAGCAAAAGATTCTGGGAGAATTTCCTGAGGCAAAGGAAAAACTGGTGAACGAGTAGGGAGAAAGTAGAAACAAACACTATCCCTTCTTCAAAATCTGCATTTTGATGAAAGGGAGGATGTCTGGGAAACTTGTTTTGAAAGTGTGCTTCTGATCCATAACCAAATGCTGAAATACATTAAGGCTAGCTGACAATAAAAAGACTGTACTATGAAATGAAATTTTAAATGAAAAACTGGGAATACAAGTGAAACTGAAGTTGATGATTACTAATGTACATTTTATCTTGCTCTGTGAAGACAAATGAATATTATGTATGTATTATGATTTGATAGTCATTTTATGTGCTTTTCACTTTAATAATAGCCACTGAGAATTCAGTCTGAACTTAATTTAGAGATAGCACAAGATAGACTTTGTTATATAAAACACCATTAAAGTAGAGAAACCTGTATGTCTTATCCAACATTTGCTGATGAATGCAAACATGAGAGATCAGAATACATTCTGAAAGGATTACTTGGATTTTTTTTATGAATTAAACTGAAACAAACTGCACCAAGTAATTACATTTAGATTTTTTTTTCCAGATCCAGCCTGCTTAGTCTGCTTTCAGTTGCTCTTCCTGTGACAAACTTAGAAGGTGGTCATGTGAAATTGTGCCCTGACTAGAGAGAACAAAATGTTTTTCATTGCCTTCAATAGGCTGGGCATTGAATGCCAATTCTCAAAAATCAAGAGATTTGGCACTCTCTTAAAGCAATTCTCTTTGAAACCCCTCAGGTTTTTTACCCGGAAATGACAGCACTTACATTAGTGGCCATACTTCAGAACTCTGGCCTTGAAACTTTTGGTAAAGTTCCATGGGGACCTTAAGCAGTGTCATCCCCCATATGAGTAATGCAGTACACTCCAATTAGCTTTGGAAATGGGTAATAGAGAAGGGTGCTTAAAGAGATTTTCTTCAAGCAGACAGTTTATTTCCATTGACACTCACTGGATAATCCTTTGTTTAGTATGACAAGATCTCTTTTGTGAGACATAGATTTTGTGATTAGGTACACCAAGCTGCATTAAATCACAAGCAGAGGTAGTTTATCAAGCTCTAAAAGTGAGCTTGATAAGGTTTTATCTTAGTTATTAAACTCTGTGCTAAGCTACTTTTACAGTGTGTGGTGCATGGGACATCTAGGATATGCCCTGTACCCCAAAGGGGACACTAAGAATTGCCTATATAGTATATAAAGGCTGATTCCCCCTGCAGAGGATTACTGACCCATCTTGAGGGAAATCAGCAGCTGCCAGCAGGAAAATGCATGGTGCAAAAGCAGGAGGATAACTTCTGTAATGGATGCTGTAAAGGGAGTGGAGGAAAGGAAAATACAACCACCTGTGTTTGCCTAAGACAGAAGCCTCAGTACTCCAGAAGGCACTGCAGGACTTTTGATAGCTGAGAGTGGTCAGTTCTGCTGTTCTGGTGAAATTTCCTGTCTGCTAAGTATCTGCTCAGGACAGATTTTCAGCACATTTACCCATCTCCCCCAGCTTTTCTCTTACCAACTGATTTATGGTTTCTGCTACATCAGAGGAATTTGCATTTTACTTATTAATCCATCAACCAAAGGACCTCTTGAATGTTTATAGGACAAATTAAATTAATGCTTAGGTATAGGTCTTTAGAAAAATATTAGGTCTAATGCAGAAGGGGGTAAGGTTCCAGCAGCATGCTACCTAATTCTGTATGATTTTCCATCTTCTAAGTCACTTCTCCTCCTACACTAATCTGGGGTGGTGCTGCTTACCTGGGAGACCAGGACACAGTTCAGTGTGTAAGTGGCAGACCTACCACATACATGGGTCCTGCTCTCTATGTGGTTGTCTGGCCATTGCAAGTGTGAGAGGAAGTGATGCTGTTTGGTTTTTGTCTTTTTTTCTTTTATATGTTCTCTGTATTCTTCGCACACGTATTTGTAGCTCTGTAGCCTATTGTATTAGTAGCTAGTTTTCCTAGTACTTTTCCATAGCCTTTCCTTAAGCAGAAAGACAAAACAAATTCCAGAGCTGAAAGCCCTGGGGGGTACAAGGCCCCAGTGCTGTCTTGGTTCTTGCTGGGAACCAAGGCTGAGAACAACACTGTGAGATACATTTTCATGGACAAAGTACAACTAGTGCCAAGGGGGGACTCTAGAGAAGGGGCTTGACCTGGGGAGGAATTGCTCCTAATTGGTGCTTTTTATCAATTATGCTAATTTTCTAAAACCTATAAAAATGTATTCACCCCTGGAGGGGGGTGGGCTTTTGTGGACCTTTTTCCATAACTGCCCCTGAAGGCCTTCATATAAAGGTCTGGTCTTATATTACCTCCTTACTAAAATTATCTTGAGTTTCATTTCCAGGTGGGGAAAAAGGCAACAGAAGAGGAGGCTGCACTCCCTGGGGATGTGTGGTTATACAGACCTAGACTTCTAAGCGTAGAATTCTGCCCTCCTTGATAATCCCTTTTATTTATTGGCTCGACCCAAAAGTTAAAGGGAGCTTCCTGCTTTGAAACCTTGGAAGCACCCCATCTGACAAAGCAGTACCTTTCTTTATTAAAAGCTTTTCAAGCTCATAGAGCTGGGAGAGCCCCAGTAAAATCAATGAAAAACTATCCAAGGCAAGTAGACTTACAGATGAATAAATGCTCACTACTATTTTTATTCAGAGCTCACAAAATCTCTTTCTGACTGTCTGCACTTTTTTGCTAATAAAAAAAGCTAATTCTCCAAATATTAATAGAGGTGTATTGGCAGATTTTGGGCTTGCAGTTCTTCCTGAGCTTAAACAAAGGAAATGCAGCTAGACAAAAGCTTTTCTAAACGGGCCTGTACGTACTTGTTTAGCCAAGTTCACATTTCACCAAGGACTGATCTTTCCACAAATCCTAAGCAGCATTAGGGAAATAGAAACACTGAAGCCAATGAAAGCTTTATTCATTTCTGTACAAGTAGACATCAGCAGCCATCTTTTTTACTGTGCAGTTTTCCAGACCATTGAGCACTCAGGGCTCTAGGAAAATATATGGTTTAAATGAAGCTTGGGAGGCTATGGGAAGAGTGGAGAGTTTCTGGGACAATCAAACCTCTAACTCCAAGACCATGTTTTCTCATCTGCTTTAGTGCTTATTAGTGAATATAGATTTCTGTGCTGGGCATGAGAAAACACACCCTCCGATGTTTGCATTTGCTGGATGTGTCTTCTATGAACAGGTTTATGTACTGACACATTTTTCACAGAAGGTCCTTGTTCTTCTCTCTTGGGTGGTTCAGGGTGACAGAATGCTGCTGCAATTTCTGCTGTATCTTCCTATTGCTCTGTGTAGCAAAAAGGATGAGGTTGTTTATTTGAGTATCTTTGAAAACTGCCTTACTTTGATGTGGAAAATCCTAAGCCTATAAAAAGTGGTTCCTTTCTGTGGCACAGTTTCAGGAATATAGTCTGAAATTTTTCCCTCTTTTTGAAGTGATCATAATTTTCCCTCAAACCTACTTATAGCATAGCTTTGCTGATTAGATGTTCCTTTGTACTGAAGCGATTTGTGGTCTAATGATGTGCCAGTGTGACTTTCAGGAAAGGCACCAGACCTGTGCTATGGGAGTGCTCTGTTCTCATGCTCCCTGCATCTCCTGTGACTAGAAGTGAAATTTCCATAAAGTACCAGCATGATTAGGTTGCCCATATCTACTTTAGCTTTTCAACTACACATGACTGGGACATCTACCTCTTTGGATAGAAACCAAAAATATCTTTTTGTATTTGCCCAGACCCTCTATGGTCTGCTCCTGCATTCTCCTTGGTTGCAAAATGTCAGCTTTTTGGGACTTTGGGTTTTGCTTGTTCTAGAAAGAATTTTATAGTTTGAGGCTCTTGATCTATGTTGTATGCCTGGGAAGCTGACCAGGAGGAAAAGAAGACTGTGGGGCCAACATGACATATACCTTGTCTCCCGCATGAAGAACCTTCCATTTGCAGCTTACTTTTTGTGGGTTCTTCACCTCATATCCAGGCAGAGTACATCCACTTTCATTAAAAAGATGGTTTTATCCTACTTAAAGGATGTATGTATTATTGACTCCCAAACCCTTTGCCATACTGATGGTTTGTATTTACATCTGTGCTTCTGTCCGATCGGCTGCCTGTCTCTGTCGGACACGCGTAAGGTGGTCCGCAGACAGCCTGCGGTGAACAGATGAGTCTGGACTCTTCTTTTGATCTTTTTCTCGGGTTGTTTATTTTATCTTATCTAAAAGGTTTTTCTTCTGCCCAGCTGAGATCCGACCAGCAACGCAGCCACACGCAAACTCCCCGCCCCTGGGGCAGTAGAACATTCTTATACTGATAATTACGTGTATGATATTTACACTTTTTCACGAATTCCCATCACTTTTGTTGAACAGTGTACCTTTAGTATAAGCCAATCCAAAGTGCATACATCACACAGAAGATGGATGACAAGAAGAAGAAGAAGAACCACGAGGTCGGGCCTAAATTCTCCATCTTGCTTCCATCATACCCCCTTGTACCAGAATCCTAAAACCTATGTTCTAGTCTAAAAAGTGTTTGTCCTTCACCATTTACACCTCAGAAACCTGTGAATCCTCATGTTGAGATAGTATGACTCTCGAAGGGTCAAAATCAAGCCACCAGGTACTTTTGGCTACATTCCAGGACTTCTGAGCCCCCCAGGGGCTCTCCCTGGGACCCAGAGCATCCGAGGTGATGCACTGAGTTCCCACATGCTTCTCTGAATACTATACTCTGGCTCATCCTGTAAGGCTGATTAGCAGATGTGGGAATCAGCAAACTGGATCTCCCTTAAGCTGGATCTCAGATGAGGCAGTTGATGGAAGTATTAGATCAAAGACAGAATGACACCTCTAGCACTGCTCCAGAATTGGAGATGGAGGGGACAGGATTTTGGCCTGAAGCTCTTCATCCAGCTTCATGTCTGGAACAACAGGAAGATGCTGTGGGTAAAATGTAACATGGCTGTCTAAATGGCAGTCTGAGCAGGGTCCTTAGACCTTCATGGTGAAGCTACAAGTGGCCCTTTTGGGGCTAAGAATAAGCACATTTGTGCTTGTGTTGGCTGTTAGGAGATGCTTAGCGTTAACATCTGGTTTGTTCCTGGGATTGGTTGCTTTAGTCTTGGGCAAATGTGAATGTAAAGAGTTTAGACAGAGCAAATTTTCCTCCCCATAACAGCCTTCTCAAATGCATGCTCAAAATTTCAGGTTTTGCATCTTCTCCCTCATCACTTCTTTTGTTGTATCCTAAAGTGCCATCTTGCCAGTATTTCCCTTTACATCTCTGTGCCATTTCTCCATCTGAATTTATTACCATACAAACCAACACAGACTCAGGAGGAGACTTCCTTTACAAAGATGTCTTTTACAGTGCAGTATGATATTAATGTCTGCATTTGGTGGGGCTGTCTTCCAAGGTTTTGCACAAGCTTTTGTGCAAAAAAAGCAAATCCCAGCCATTGTCATA
>VZRH01007635.1:484-89040 GCA_013397555.1 Urocynchramus pylzowi
TATTGGGGTGGATTGAGGGTCAGCCACCCTCCTGTTCTCCATTCCCTGACCCTGACACATCGAACAGCTCAGCTCTCTCAGTGCTTGCATGGATGGTTGTGGTTCCTTGTCACACCAGAGCTGCTGTGGAAAGGCAGCAACTTCTCCCTGGGGTGTTTCCATCCTTTTGTTTCGGTGGTGGAATGTCTGTCTATCAATGTATACACACTTACTTAAACTGAGACTCCTCACTCATTAACTCAATTAATCCCCCTTTGACCTCATTCACAGCATGAAAAAGTTCATAAGCCACAATGTTAACTCTGGTCCTCATTAAATAAGAATTGGCCTTTTCTGTCTTTTGACATTTTACACCTCTGTCTCTGCTCCCAGATCATCAATTCTATTTTATTGTCTTTTACTGGGACCATTCTGAAAGCAACCACTGGACTTTTTCGTTCTTTTACCTAGTTAGCTCCACGTGGTCTCCAGCAAAGACCTTCCAAATCTCCTCAGTTATGTCCAGATTTTATATTTCACAGCCTTTTTATTCTCAAATTCCCTTAGTCTCTTCTCTGACTGTTATTCCTTCAGCCATGCTGCCACTGTTTTGGACACATTCCTCTCCTTTTCCCCAGACAGCCTTTCCTCTCCTCAAGTCAAGTCCATCTTTCCCCACATTCCCTTAAACCATCCTTTCCATTTCTGTCCCCTCACCCATGTCTCCCCACTCCCTCCAACTCTCAGCTATTATCTAGCGTGCTGCTTTGGCTTGTCTGACTTTGCTGGAAGCTCTGCTGGGCACGGACTCGGTCTTATTTTGGATTATTAATGGGGTTGGGAACCCCAGGTGGGAGGATGAGCTTCAGGTTTCCAGGGCTGCACTGCAGAAATACAGGATCAGCACTTGAAGGTTATTTTTTCTCCCCAGTGAAACAACTGAGGATGTGTTCCATTGGTCCTGAGCATCCCTTAGAGCAGCAGAAGTGTCCATTCATGTGAGAGTCATTTATTTATTCCAGAAATGGCTCTACCATGGTATTGCCAAGCCAACTGCAGCCAGCAAAGGCAATCTGGCCCACAGCTGGAGCAAGATCTGCCAGGATGGCTTGGGAAAGGAGTATTGAGTCTTTGGGCATCTGGGCCCATGGATGGAGCAAGGAGCAGCACGTGGAGCAGCACACAGATAATGGGGAGGAGCCAGCAGCCAGCCAGCTCAGGGTGTTCCAGGGACATGCTGTTAGCTGGGAGCAGCAGCAAATGGAATTGGAAGGGGTGAGAGGGGCTGACAAAGGGAAGAGCCTTTTCATAAGCACAGAGCTTGAGGTGGCCATTCCCCTCCCCATCTTCTCAGCAAATGTCTGGTGAGCTCAGCAGGGCTGCCTGGGCCAGAGGTGCTGAGCTGGGAATGTCAAACCCTTGGTGTCACCAAGGAGAGGCTGAGCCACACAGGCACTGTGGGACAACCCTGTGTCACCGCCCTGGGACAATGGGAAGCCCAAAGTACCTTGGTCTGCTTGTCACCACAGGTTTTCTGCCTCCCCAGGTCTGCACTGGGGACTCAGAGCACGCAGAAAGAACTGATGCAAGATGTTATGGAGGTGCTAAAATTCCTTTATTTCCCCCTGTAAATGCATGCCCGGTGCTGTCTGTCCAAATGCCACTGGGAATCTGGACCCAAACATATCATACAAGAAAGGACAATTTGGGACAACACAGGAGGAGGATTCATAGACTTGAGGGCCAGGAGGGACTATTATCATCTAGTCTGACTTCCTGCATAATACAGCTTGGGAAGCTTCAGCTAATAATTTCTACATCAAGACCATAACTTCTGTTTGAGTTATAGCACCAATTTTCAAGAGACATCCAGTCTTGATTTAGAGAGGATAAACTTTGGGTTCTTTTTATCTGTCTTCCAATGTCTGAGCCTTGAGGGTGCACTCACATCTGGCTTTGAGCTCTCTGAAAACCTAAAGGCTTGATACTGACTTATCAAAAAATAAATTAAATTAAAGCTGAATTTTTCACAGTGCTTTTTCTTTCACATCCATGACTTGGGGCTTTAAACAGTATACCCCAAAATTTGAAGCTTCTGATAAGAGCTCAACTTCTGACAAAACACCTATCTCCTTCCCAGAGATAAACTGGATTAGTGGTTTCAGAAGGCAACCCCTTTTCTGAAGATTTCCACCCAAGAGGAGGTGACCTGGCAGGCAGCCCTGCACCCTCAAAAAGCAGAGCTTCGATGGCGAGATGCAGCTCTCACATCCCGCCTGAGACGTGTCTGGCTTTTGATCCAAAGCACCCAGAGCCACTGATTAAAAAGGCATAAAAGGGTCTGAATAAAAGGAAGGTTAATAGATGCTGATGTGGGAGTAACCAGGGCTGTCAGGGAGCGATTAAGCTGCCGGATAATCTTCCACCTGGAGCTGTCAGGCCGGTGTCTAATGTTTCATTCAAAGAAGCAGCTCTGCATTCCTGATGAGTAAATGACAGAGAAGTTTCAATTAGAGCTGCTCTGTGACTCAAATCCTGACATAACCTGATGGTTTACTTTCAGTTCTCCCGCTGTTCTCCGGGGGATGCCGACCCGTTAATGACACCTTTTAGGATGGAGGGGGGATGGCTGCCGTTGATTAGCAGGTAGCCATCAGTGGGGAGGCAGGGCGCACCTTTCCCGAGCTGGGAATTGCCTTTATTACAGACATTTGGATGGGGCAGAAAGGAGCTCCAAGCTGCTAATTTGAGGGAGCTGGTGCTGTTATTACAGCCGTGCCCAGGGAGGCAGGAGCGAGTTCCTGCAGTGCTGTTAATGCTCCGCCAGCCTGGCCACACACCAGGGCAGGAGGGCTCAGCCTGCAGAAAGGTTCCCCTTCACTCTTCCATGTAATTCAAAAATAACACAAAATAATTTGCAAACCCGCCTTGCATTAGAGCAGAGTTCCCCAGGTGAGGGCAGGAAGGTAAGAAAAACTATTCAGCTCGACACAAAGCATTTTGCTTGATTGGTATTTCTTGTTTTGAATTTAGCATGAATTAATAAGTGGTTGAGTACTGTGGAAGCAAAATGACGGCTTTCATTTTGGGTCAAACAGAATGTTTTGGTTAATTGAAGGTGAGTATGTGCTCCTTTTCTCTCATTATAGTGGAAAAATATTTCAGGTCAACACAGAACAGCTCTTGTTTTGTTTTCCAAATGAACTGAAAAACCCATTACACTCACAGCTGCACCTGCAATATCTCGGCTACTCTGCTCCTGAGGTCCCCTATGGAGCTGTCAGCAAAACACAAGACAGAAGACAGATTAAACCATACTTTTTCTTATGTGTTCCTTGCACTTGTAGAGAGGGAAGTGAGCCACACCTCACAAACCTGAATCTCTCTTTGGATCCCACCATACTCTGACCCTTATCTCTAGGCAGGGTTCAAGTGAAGCTCAGGAATTTGACCCTCATTTTTTAGTGTGAAATAATATTTGAGGGGATGTGGCTCTCCCTGTTACTGCAGGTCATGGTAAATACAACAAGCCCAGGTGAATCCCCAGGGAATTTCTGTTCCCAGCTCTGTCTGCCCTTCAGTCCCTGCCCTTGGCTGTGCTCCAGCTCCCCGTGGATCACCAAGCTGTGCCCTGGCATGACTGGCTGTCAAACCCCGCCAGGACACAATGCAGGGACTGGGTTTTCATGCTGGGACACGTGGGGTTTCTTTCATGAACTTGGAGGGACAGATTTGTTAGGAACTGTAGATTATGAAAAGACTGAGTGCTTCCAGAGTGGCTGGATTTGAAGAGAACAGTGATTTAGGAGGGCGTGTATGGCATGAGCATTTGGATGCCCCTGCAGTCTGTGCATGGCATGGGGTGGGGGCAGCTTCCCCATGGGGTGTGTTTGTTCTGTTGGAGAGTGGCCACAGGGGCAAAAAGCTGATTTAATAAAGTAACTCCATGCAAGTAACCCACTGTGTCAGAGAAAATGACATGTTTCACAGGTATCCACCTCCCTTTGCATTTCAGTGACTCTCTCCCTGCTCTCCCTCATGTGTATTCAGAATACTTCAAGCTGCAAAGGAAGCAGAGACCTCTTTGCTCTTTGCAGCAATTTGCATCCTGCAAAAACCTGCAGGAACTCTCAGTTTCTCATGCTAACAGGTAACAACATGCTCCTGCACTGCTGTGCAGCAGAGCTGCTGTTGCACCCCGTGCTGCTCTGCCTTGTGCCGTCTCCTGGTTAATCCCTCTCCCACTGCCCCGGGGCTGCAGCGCAGGCAGTGACTGATGGTCTTGTGAACTCACTGCCAGCTAGGCGAAAATCATTTCCCCACTCCGTTAAACCTGAGAAAAATGGTTCTCAAGCTGGTTTTTGCTTCTCAGGGAGCAGCCCAGTGTGTATCCACCACGTTTCCATTCACCTCAGTGCCAAGCAATGGGAAAGAGGGTGGGAAACACTGCCGGGTGTGTAATATATGAGTCAGAATAAATTCGTGCTAAAGACTGAAATTACAGTATCTTTTAATGAAACTGAGTGACGGGAAAGAGCAGCATGCACCAGGTGATAAGAGAAGAAAGACCCAAATACCAAACAAGGATAAGCTAAGCTGTCTCCACAGATGTTTTTCCTAAGGATTTAATTCATCTGGCAAGGCTCCAGTGATATGCATTCGATGTGCCTCAACCATAAGATAAATACTCGTCACCAGAAGATAAGAGTATTCCGGGGAAACTCTTTGTTAGAAGCAGCCACAAGAAAGGGACATACATCAGTATGCAAAAAGGGACATGTCTCAACATGTCACAGGATAGGAGACCAACAGGAGAAGACACAAGAGCCCCAAGAAGCCTGAGAACATATAAAAAGGAGCCCTACATAACTGGACCTTTGTGAGGTACATAAGGAGTGAGGCCAGAGTCCCTCCCTGCCTCACCCAGACACTGGCAGCCTGGCCCAGGGCCCATTAGATTTTGCTTATGTCTTTTTCAATTGTATTTTAATTATGGAATAAATTCTCTTTATTAATCAAAATTGCCTATTCATTTATAACAGGTGTGAATCTGTGGAAGGTCCAACTTAGAAGGTGGACATGAGTGCAATCTGCTTTTCCTTTGGACTGTAAAAGCCCAGCCTGGCTGGGAACAGCCCGATTATCTCTCTCTCCCTCTCTCTTTTCAGCTCTCCTTGGCTCATGCCCATCACCAGCCCCTGTGTGCAATAAATCTCAGTGAAGAAGAGTCAGTTCTGTCTGAGCTTTGCTTTCTTTCCCATTTGTGTTCTGCAAAGGTCCATGTGTGAGGTGGCACCTCTGAGCTCGCTCTGGACCTCAAGAAATGTTGCAAGGAAGGAGCAGGATTTTCTGACTCACTCTTTCCTCTTCACTGGGCTCTGGAGGCTCCAGCCTGGATTTATTGCCTTGTTCTCTCTGCTGTCCATTGGTCTCACATTAATGAGCACTCAGAGGGTCATTTGGCATTACGTGGCTGTGCAAAGGGGCACAACCTCAGTCTGAGATTTAAGAGCAGAGCCCCACTGCTGCAAGGCTTGTCCCTACCACAACTTTGACTCTGTGGATAGCACTTAACATGTAAAACTCAGTTAGGAAAGTGGATATATTTTTCCTAACTTGTAATGATCCCATGTATCTGGGAACAAAACTATTCTGTGAGTTTCCAAGTTGTCAGAATGGATTCATCAGGGAAAAGTAAAATTTGGAGCAAGTGTGCTTCATCTGGTACCTCCTGAGCCTAACCAATAGAAGGGACACAGCCAGGGACAGGGCTTTCCATTTGCACAACTCATCCAGAGCACAGAAAGAGGGAAGAAGAGGCCCAGGGTTTGGCTGATATTTATATTTTCATTTTGTCTACATAGGCATTTGAATGATGATAAATATCAAATAATTCCTGTGATAATTTCTGAGTTCTGGTATTTTTAGAAAGCTATTTGTAGAAGCAGAGGCAGAGCTGAGAACTTCTTTCCAACAGGCTCCTGGAGACTAAAACCTCTCACATGTTTTGGAAGGCAGCAGTAGGAAATGGTTTGTAAGTTTTATTCCTTTTCCTCCTCCTCTTCTCATGTCTGCTCATGTTACCTTTATCTTGACCCTCAGAAGGGCTACCATATTTTTAGTTTCTTACTTCTCAAATGCCTCCTGCCCTGCTTTTCATGTCTAGGGCTGCAACTGCCCCATTGATCTCAGGGACAAATGTGCCATTCTATCTAAGGGATGCAAGTTCAAATCCAGACCCACTGATGGAAAAGGCTTGTGCATCTACCACAAGTACACCAGGGTGGTTGGTTTCCCAAGGCATGCTTCCCTTCTGGAGACAGTGTGCTTCCAGCATTCCCTCACACCAGACATCAAATGAGCTCTGCTGTCCTCACAGTGATGATGCTCTTAGAAACAACCTGGGATCAAAGGTCTTGTCCCTGGATATGAGGTGCTGCTGTTTCTTCTCCTTTTCAGCTTCCCCAGGCCATGCACTGCATGTAACCACTGATAGCTTCAATCTTTGGGATGTGCTTATAATTTTTGGGAGTGGGAGAGGCACTCAAAGGAGCTCCAGAATGGAACTCACACAGTTATTTTGGTTGGAAGGGATCTGAAAGATCATCTTGTTCCAAACTCTCTGCCATGGGCAGAGACACCTTCCACTATCCCAGGCTGCTCCAAGCCCTGTCCAACCTGGCTTTGGACACTTCCAGGGATCCAGGGGCAGCCCCAGCTTCTCTGGGCACCCTGTGCCAGGGCCTCCCCATCCTCACAGAGAAGAGTTTTTTCCTAACATCCAATCTAAACCTATTCTCTTTCCATTCAAAGCCATTCCCCCTTTTCCTCTAACTCCAGGCCCTTGCAAATTGTCTCTCTCTGCCTTTCTTGCAGGCTCCCTTCAGGTGCTGTGATGTCACAATTAAGTCACTCTGAAGCCTTCACTTCTCCAGGCTGACCAATGTCAATCCTCTCAGCTTTTCCTCACAGGGGAATTGTCCCATGCCCCTGCTCATCTTGGTGACATCCCCTGCACTCTCTGCAGGCCAATGTCCCAGGTGTGCCTGCCCCTGCATCTGTGAGTGGTGGTTGTTTTACACTTGGAGGGCAGCAGCACATGAGATGGAATGAGGCTTTCTTGCATCCAGTTATATTGCCCTTCCCTGTCCTGCTCCCTTTTTTACTATCTCAGCAAGAGGAAGGGAGGATTTGTTGTGGCTTCCCATGGCTTCCAACACCTGCCCGTGCAGGGGAGGTTTTGCTCCTGTGTGCATCACCATTTAACAGAAGCTGTTAAAGCTCATCCATTTAACAGAAGCTGTTCCTCAGGCTCTGAGTGGTGAATTGCTACCCAAACAGGCTCTTCCCAGGAATATCCCAACATGAAAAGATTATGTAGTATGTGAATATTTATATCTAAGGAAATTCCGAGGTGATGAGTATAGATTCTTTTTTCCCTGAATAGGATATGGCAAGGCAAGTGTTAAAGACTGCAGACTCCAGCTTGAGGACTTTAGTGTTGCTAACAGGTCTTGGCTTGGACAGAATTAAGTTTTAAGTGTAGAGTGAAGAGTGCAGGGGATTCATAGGTGGCTGCTAAATTCACAGGCCACATCAGTCTCAAAAACCCCCTGAGATAAAGGAGAGTGAGACTGGAGTGGTTCCAGGGCCAGCGCACAGGCCTGGGTGCACACTTGGTTTCACCCTTCTTGACTCTCCCTGCATCCCTGACAAAGACAAGTCTGAGAGCAGACATGACAAAAATCAAGGCCAGAGAGAGAAAACAAGAGGCCAAAGTGGCAGTGTCATCCTTGTGTCCTCATGTCTCATCTTCTCCACCAGCATGTCCTGGGGGAAAAGCAGGGCATGTGCACAGTCATCTGTGAGCAGGGAGGGCTGGAGGGGATGTCCCCTGAGGGAGTCACTGAAGGAAACATCTCTGGGCAGGCTCTTGGGCCACCTCCCCTGAGCCAGTGTCATTGCTCACACTGCTGAGCCTCCCCTCACCTCAGCCTGCTGGCATTTATTTAGGGCTTTGTTTTGTTTTATTTCAGACTGGTGGCAAGAGCAGACTGCGGTAGAGGCGACTCTGGAGTGGAGTCAGTGTGCATAAAAACCCAGGGAGATGGGAGGCATTTGTCTCTTTAATGTTACCTTGACTCTTTCTGGAGCTATCTGTCTGCTGCCAGTGTGTAGGTCCACAAGATGATGAGGCAGATAAAATGAGATGATGATCTTGTGCTAGAAGACAACCTATCAACAGACCTCTTGATGTATTGCACTTCTCAACTCAGGTGGATTTAGGGGCAAGGGGAGGATAAATTTTCCCCTAACTTTTTTTGCTGCTTTTTGGTATCCATTAGCTCTCCATGGACCATGACTTTCATTTCCCATCAGCTTTGAATTACTCAGTCTGGGACTGAGCTGGAAAGTAATTTCAAGAGACAAAAAAAAAGAGGTGGGCAGAACCCCAATTTTTTTATTTAATTCTGACTGTGGATGGCTTAAATTCTGCCCTTTATCAGGGCTTGTGTCAAAAACAGGCTGATGGAGGTACTCTATGGGGAAATAACAGATTTACCTGGATGGTCAAGGAATTGTGGACTAGTTCTGCAAGGAAATTAGAGGGACAAAAGAAACCCAATTCAGCAGAGGTAAAATCAGTATTGCCTTCAAGATAAAGGCTTTGGTAAGTCCAACCATGTAACAAAAGATGAATAGTACACTGATTTTTGTGTGTAACTGTAGAGGGACCAGGGATCTTTTCCAACCATTTTTAACAAAGGCTGCAAGGACCATAAACCTAAACTGAAAGGATTAGGAATGGTTTTGTTCCTCCCACAAATTCAGGCTTTGTCTCTCTCCTTCACTCTGAAACAGTGCTTAAGGACAGAAGCAAACCCATTGCTTCACTTGGAAGAAACAAATGGCTCTACATCTCCTGTGCCCCCTCTAATGGATTTAAACCTCTTTCTGAACTGCAATCCAGGCCCTCTGGGCTGGTTCTCATATGTCCCCAGCCATCCCTCACCCCAGTGGAACCAGCACTCTGTCAGGCAGGGAGCTGGGACTCCACACAAACACCACTTTCCTTCTCAATGGAGCTTTTTCTCCACAAACAGACACAAAATTCTGTGTTATTTTTCTGACACTGCACAAACAGGAATCTGTGGCAAAGATTTGATAGGAGAGCTGAGTCCTGTAGGGCAGCTGAGTAATGGAGAGATCTTCAGCCATGATGAGAACAAAATCAGAGAATCCCAGAATGGCTGGGATTGGAAGGAATGTTAAAGATCACCTCTTTCCACACTCCTGCCGTAGGCAGGGACACCTTCCACTGTCCCTGGTTCCTCCAAACCCTGTCCAACCTGGCCTTGGACACCTCCAGGGATGGGGCAGCCCCAGCTTCTCTGGGCACCCTGTGCCATGATCTCCTCACAGAGAATAATTTCTTTTCAATATCCAATTTAAACCCTTCCTTCTGTCAGCTTGAAGCAATACCCCCTTGTCCTGTCACTCCATGCCCTTTCCAACTCTCTTGCAGCCCATGTAGGCACTGGAAATGCAATGAGGTGGAGCAATAGATGAATCAGGAATGAGAGAGAAGGTGAGACAAGATTTACCTTATTCTCTTTCAATGTTTGCTTTCTCCTCTTTGGAGGAGATTTCCCTATTTCTGGATTGTCTACTACTACAAAAAAAAACCAAACAAACAAACAAACAAAAAAAAAAAAAAACCACAAAANTTTTAACTTTTAGTAGTGGCAACTCTTTTGAAGATTTATTTTATTTTGGAAAAAACCCAAACAAAAACAAAAAAAAAAAAAACAAAACCAAAAACAAAACCACCAAATATATGACCACCTGGTTTTCCAGCCTGAGAATGTCACTGCAGTGACAGCACTGCCTGGTGGCTCTGCTCTGGCTGTGCTGGTGGCACAGTGAACCCTGGCTTCAAGTAGTGGCTCTTGTCAAAAATGTAGAGGGGCACTAGAAATTAATGTCACTCATCGTGTTCACAATGGTTGCAGTGCACATTAGGAAGTGTTGTCAGTGTTTAGTGGCTCATAGTTTGCTCTGTGAAATTGCTTTTGAAGCTCCTTTGCCCACTCCTATCCTGCCCATTGCTCTCCTCTTCCCCACTTAGTAGAGAAAAGATGAAATTCACATTAATTCAAAGCTAATTGATGACAAGATGACAATACCAGTACAACAGCCTGTGCTCCTAAGTAACAACAGGCTCCTAAATACCACCAATCCAATTTTAAAAAGGCAGTGTCAATATTCTAGTACCTGAAAACTGTTCTCACTAATTAAGGAAAATGATTCAAAGTGCAGTTGGGTTTTTGTCTGGGTGTGAGAAGTGCACAGGGCAGAGCCAGGAAGGGACAGCTTGGTAGGGTGAGATTTGCAGCTCCTGCTGTTGCTGCCAGGCAAGGAGGGATGTGGCAGGGAGCAGAGCTGCTGCTCCCCATCCCACAAGGGATATTCCCTTGTAAACACCATCCTGAACATGCCAGCGAGCAGCAGAGCCAGCCAGGCTGTTGTGGGCTCTGGCACAGGTGCTGTGGGCAGCAGACCAGCCCATTGCTGCTGCCCCTGGCAGTGCCCTGCTTGCCCAAGCGTGCAGCTGGCTCTGCCTCGGGCATGGTGGAAACACAGCCATGCTCACCTCGCCCAGAGCAGCTTTGTTCAGTTCCCCTGGAGACTCCCTGAGCCTGGCACAGTGTCCTGAGGGGAGGCCAGAACTGCCTGTGCTGCTCGCTGCCTTCCTCATCCCTCCTGTCCTGTGCCAGGCCAGGCAGGGCAGGGTGACAGTGGCACCACAGGCTGGCACCAGTGCACCCTGCTCTGGGGCTGCAGCAGGGCTGGGCACTGTCCCATTGTCCCCTTGCAAAGGTTCCCTAAGGCCAGGACCTGCAGCTGGGTTCAGATCATTTCATTTCAGTGGAATCTGTAATCTGTGATCTGGCTGGGCTGGGAGCAGCAGGCTCCTCTCTGTGCTCCTGTGGCAGCTCTGGGAGCTCCTTGCTGGAAATCCACCCCTGCTCAGTGCAGGAGCCCCAACATCACTTCTGTGTAACAAAGATTTATCTCACAAGGGTGATGCCTTTAAAAGACTGAGACAAGTTGAAGAAGAATTAATTCTGCTCTGTCATTTTTTTCTTGATTTATTTTCTGGGTTTTTTTTATTTTTTCTGTGGAGCGACAGGGCTGCATCTTATCAGGGGAAATGTGCTCTGACACAAGCAAGGTTTCCAAGTTTTCCTCTTTGTTTCCAGGACCCTGTGGGTTGTGTTAGGATCTGGGATGGATTGGAGAGTGAGGTGCTTCAGCTTTGCTGGTCCCACTCCCTACCGTGGCTTGTGCAAATTCTTACACAGCTTTGGGATCCAGCAGTGCCTAAATGTCAAAGTCATTTTTATAAATGTTCCTTGTACCCATGTGTGAAAGTGACTTCAGAATTATTCCCTGAGGAGTTTGGTCACTGTCCTACAGATGGAAAAAGAACTGCTCACTTGGGAGCTGGGCAGCACACACAGGACCCTCTGACTCTGCTCCAGTCTAATCCTGGGGAATCTGACCCTCCCTTCCCAACGAAGACAAACCCATCACACCCTGCTTGTGGCAACCACTGGCTGTTGCCAGATTTGGTGTTTGCAGTGGCTGAGGGATGGCCAAGGCCAGGGAGCTGCTGCTGCCATCCCACAGCGAGCAGGGCAGGGGTGGGCAGCAAAGCCCTTCCAAAAATTCAGGTTTAGCACATATTTGCAGAGTCTGGTGGGAAACAAAAGTGTTTTTCTGGGGCTCCCCTGTTCCATTCAGGATTTTTGGCAGGTCTGTGCCCATATCCAGCATTCCCAGGGCTGCTGTGGGAAGAGAGGCTGCCTTTTGCTGCTGACATCCAGACTTCCTTGCATTTATCCTCTTCAGCAAACAGCAATAAACTTTGCTATTAACTTCTTGTGCTCTCAAAATCATGCAAGGAGAAGCATTCAGTGACCTGTTCCAAAAACTCTAAATGGTCCTGAAGAATATAAAGATGGACAACTGGTTAGAAATGCTAGAGAGAAGAGCTGCATGCTCTGTTGAGTTTTTCATTAGGATTTTTCTCCCCTGTGTCTATGTTTTTCACACACACAGGACTATGCATTTGAATGCATTATAAGGAGAATAGCTACAATAATGATAGAATATTTTTTTTTTGTAAATTGTCACACAAAAAATATTATGGGACATAAGCAAATTGTCAAAATTAGAAGGAAAAGTCCCATTTTGGATCTTGTGTTTTCATGTCTCTTGTGGTGGAAATGTGAAAATGCAAAGTGAGCCTGGGCTGCAATCTAAATTTCATAGTTGACAGAAATAAACCATGTGGTGAGGGTGCCACATGAACTGAACATAAACATGAATTAAACCCTGCAACTGTGAAGGAGCAAGGGCTGTTGCAAAAGTAGTACTAAAAATGTAAATTTGAAACCGAAAAGAATGGATGGAAACAAGATTTAATTGCCTCAATAAAGGGGTTACATGAAAATTATGGGTGTCAGAGAAGATGAAATATACCTCAGAAATCAGAATAGACTGTTAATGTGTGATGGATGAATGGCAGGAACCTGACAGAAGGCTATTAGGCAGGTGCAATTACACAGAAATTGTGGATAAGTGGTTAAAAAAGGTAAGTGGAAGGCAGGTGCTCTTGCTGGGTGCAGCAGGGTCTTTGCACCATGCTGTGACCTTGGGCTGAATGCCATTTTGTGCATGTCTGCTGGGAGTGCCACCCTTGGGTTTTTGTACTGCTGGACAGGGCTGGGAGCAGCCAGGGCTGGTGGAAGGTGTCCCTGCCCTTGGCAGGACTTGGATGATTTTTAAGGTCCCTTCCAACCCAAACCATTCAGTGATTCCAGGTTTGTACTGGCTGTGTCACTCCCCTCTAATCCACCCTTTTCTGTTTGTCTTTCCTTCTCTTCAGTTTTGGGGGAATCCTTTAATCTTTGCCAACTCCTTTTCCCCACAATTTATGCCAGTCCTGACTGCAGTCTGGGCTGTCAGCACCACACCCAAGTCACTGTGCCTGAGGCTTTCCTGCATCCTTCAGCCACCTTTTAAAGCCCTTCAAAAGAACTGCAGGAAGCCATAATTTGGGAAGTTTTCTGAGCTGCTTGCAGCTTTTTTTGCCATGCCTGGCAACTTGGACTGACGGGATTATTCATTGGAAACAAAGCATATGAGGAATACAGCTATTGATTGTTATTAATGATTTATGTATTGTTTATGTTTTTGTAGCCCCTAATGAGTCTTTCCAGGCTGGGGCTCCACAGGGTTAAGCTTTGCACACAACAGCACTAAAGCAATGTTTAGTTAAGGATATAAAACAGGTGGGGCAGGACAGGTAGGGGAACCATCATGTTTGGTGTAGCAAGTGACTGTCACAGTGCAACCTGCTCTGCAAATGTTTTGTAGGCATCTGTCACAGGTAAATCTTAATGAGATATTTGGAGGTGGACAACATTTTCATTCCTCCCATGGTCTGCATGGTAATATCTTTAAAAAAGAAAAAAAANTATCTGGGATTATTTTGTAGTGTCTTTCAAAGTTGAAAGCAAGTTCAAAAAAAAAAAAAAAAGCCAAACCAACCTGTTAGGAAATATAATTGATGGGCAACAAAAGTTGGTGTTATTACCAGAGCAGGATGAGGGCTTGGTTGTTTTTACCTGTCTGCAAGCAGGTTTTCTTTGGGGCTGTTCAACTGCTCATCTCTCACAACTGCCTGGTAATTCTGAAGTCCATCTGTGCTCTCTCACACACATTTTAGCCCACGGCCTGGCTTGCAAAATCACACTTATCCATATTAACAGTTGGTTGTTCAACCCGTGGGGGAGGATTCCAGCACTGCCTGGTGCTGCCTCTATTCCCTGGGTTGCACACTTAGTCCAGTCCTGTCTGCTTATGAATAACTCAGCCAGGACTGAGCTTCACAGCTCTGCTGAAATTAATGAAGTGAACTTTTGAAGATGACAGGCAGGATCCTTATTGAGGGTATTCTCAATTCTGTGAAAATAACTCAGCTTTGTTGAATTGTAAAAAAAAGAAAGGCCCAGCTTCTCTCTTGAAGATTAGTATGTGCCCATAGTGTAACTGAGCCCAGGCCAGGGGCTGAAGCAGACCCCAAAATAATAAAAATTACATGACAATGTCAGGAAATTTGGGGAAGCAGACTCTGAACCTACAAAAGTTAAAGGACAATTACAGTAAACTGACAAATTTCATTTAAGTAATATTAAGGAGCAGCTTTTCTGCTGCCTCATTAGCTCTGCCCAGGTGATCAGCTTATTTGTTTCACAGGTGCTTTTCCAGCAGCTCCACATAAAAAGTCCTGATTTCAATTAATATGAAACAACAATATATTAGCTGCATAACAAAGCCTCCCACCTCCTTCTGCATGTTCAGTGTTTGCGCTGAGCTCCTCTCTGGGATCACCCACATGACAATTACTGCATCACCCCCAGCTTTGCTGTTTTCTTTCAGGCCCAGAGATTTCAGTGCCTTGGCAGAGCCTTTAGTGAAGACATTTTTATTTACATGGCCATTATGTTTCTGTCTTCCATCAGGCTTCCATCTGGCTGGGCAGTCATGAAAACATTAATCACTGGGGTGTCTGGACACCCACTCCAGAATGGGAAATTCAGAACTTCACTGGGAGATTTTACATCAGATTTCACAGCTTTTAAGGGGTATTGATTTTACTCCAGGAAGAGAGGGAATGCTTTGAGTGTTTTAATGACTTCACCTTTCTGGGTTTTGTACCTGTGTTCCAAAGCTGGGCAGTTTGGCCATTTCAAATGGGTTTTTAGTTATATCCTAAGCATCCTTATCCTGAAAATGCTTAAGCATGAATTTAACACATGGAATTTAATAGGCTTCAACAAGAAAAAAATGAATTTCAGTTAAAAAAAAAAAATTCTCCATTGGATTGTGAACTTCCACAGGCTGAATACTTTCAGAATTAGGACCTGTGTGCTGGAACTTCCCACTACCAAGTAGCTTAATATCACCATAAATTCTCTGCCTTTTTTAGCCCATGAATTCATGGATTTACAGGTTAGCTTTAGGCTTTTGTAGTGTGTTTTTGCCTTGGTATATGTGCAATTGCTAAATTGTAGCTATTACTGAAAGCAATATAACATCACTGAAAAGACATCATACACCAGAGCTCTGTGTATTTAACAAATATCCAAAGGCCATCAAGAAATAATTTTGACCATGCCCCTGAACATTGAATTTTGCCTGGGAGTAAAGATAGAAATGAAACATAATCCTGTAGCATCTGTTCTGCTGCCATCCAGCAGCAGACAAAGAGGCTTTAAAAAAAAATAAAAATAAAAATAAAACAAAGCCTGAGATGGCTGAAAGCAAAGCAGAGTGTGAGGGTGAGGTGGAGCTGTCCTGGCTGACTGCTGAGGCTGGGAAGGATCTGAAAGAAAACATTGAAGCTGTAGGCCAAAGGAGGGGTTTTTACTGTTTTGAACAGCTTTGGAAATCTAACAGTGCTGATGGGAAGGAGAGTGTGAGAATACCTCCCAGGAGATGAGGTGTGAAGTCTCAGAGATGTAATTTTTGAGCTGCAGAAATCCTTTTGCTGGGGAAACAGAAAATAAATGACAAAGTACATTTAGGGAAGGGTCTAATGTGGATTCTGTGTATAAAGAAGAGAAAAAGTCATACTAAAGGAAAACAAAAACCAGAGAGAGTCAAAGTCCCTAAGCCATCTTCTAATTCTTGGAGACCAAGGTGGGTTGTGTGGGTCATTCTCCAGAAGAGAATTTTATTATTTTAGTAAGAGCTTTGATAAAAGAATCGGATTTAGGTAGAAACTCTCAGTTTTCATTGAAACAAATGAACCTCACCTCAGAATCAAATTCAAGACCCATGCACACAGGCCAGTGCTCCTGCAGGACCAGAACTGGCTTCACAAACCCAGCAAAAAGTAAATAAAAATAGCACCACAGGAAAAAAACCAAAGTTTTATGAACTGTTTTATTGCCTCATTGTCTCAAGCTCAGAAAAATATTAGAAAATCCCAGAGAGATTAATATGCTCTGTCTGAGCTCTGTTTGAGGGTACCCTGAGGACTTCCAGATCAGCCCAGCAGTTTTGCCTCACACCCAGAACCCCCAAATCAATTTCTAACCCCAGTGCTCCCCGGTATCAAATCTCCTTCTTGACTTGGGTATTGCCCCATGGGATACCCCAAAAGGGTTGTAATGGTTTGATATCCATGATATTTTCCTTTTCTTCCTAAAAATACGTTTGTTCAACATTTCCCTTTAAACAAGAACAAAGCCTCCTTAATAATTCAGCATCATGAGAGTAATGAGTTCATTAAGAGGTGCTGTATGGATTAAGTCATGCATAAGGGCTGGAGTTATAGGACAAGAGTAAAACAACCCAGTGCATTACTATAATTGGAGTTATAGGGGTTATACTAAAGGAGCACCAAAAGGTAATTTCCATTTTGGCTAAACCCTCCCTTATTCCCTCTGGCCACAAATTACCATATTTCTTCTCTGAAACAGACCTTCCCTAGGTTTTCAAGCTCCTGTAAATTCTGTATCATTATAGTAATCTCAAATCCTCACACAGACCACTGAAATTCTCTTTTCTTTTTGTTTACACGAGGTCATTTGTGAGCAACAGACTGCTGAGACCCTGATCTTGGCTTCAGTTCAGCTGATCAGTAGGCAGAGAAAGACTTTTAGGTTAGAAAGATAAATAAATATTTGAAACTGATTAAGCTGAAGGAAGGTTCAAGCGTATAATGTTCCGGGGCTGATTGAGATACATGAAGGCAACAGCAAAGAGAAAGTGAGCACAGCAATCTCTTGGTCTGAGATGTGAGATCCTGCTCTGAGGGGCTCTCACAGGCTGGGAAGAAGGCAAATTTAAACTTAACACAGTTTGTTTAAACTGGAGCAAAGGCAGGTGGGGTAAATCTGCAGCACACCAGTGAGATCTGCCACTGATCTTTATGTTTTGTTGTTCCTTTTTGTTATCCTGAGTACATTCTATATGTGCAAAGTGTGACAGCTGGTCCTGAGACAAAAGAATAACTTAAGTTGGAGAAAGAACTCGTGTTTAATGTGAGATAGATGCACGTTTCAGCACTTGCACTGAGCTTCCAGGGAAGGTGCAAGGAGGATAACTGCATCTGCAGCTGCCTTTGGTGAAAATAATGAGCGTGCAAACAGCACATGAGGTTCGGTTTGCAGTCTAGGAAATAGGTCAGCATGATCTATCTCTGTGGCCTGTGCTCTGTGATGGCTCTGCAGCGAGTGGAAGGTTTCCAAATACGTGACATATTGGCTCCTCTGCCTTTTAATGGATTCTCCATGTTCCATAATAATAGTGACATATGCAGCCCGTGCTCCTGCCGCGGCGCATTGCCCTTTGAGGGGAGGCAGAACAACTCAGCCACTTCCCCTCTATTCCCTGAGCAATCCCTTGACACGGTTACAATCATCCCAAAATGCATTCCGTAAATCATCTCTGATTGCACAGTTAAAGAGCTCTATACCTATTGGTCATTTAAATCATCTTCAAGGGTTTCGTTGATGAAGACTTTCCGAAAGGAAAGCGGTAACAAGGAAGATCTATTGAATTTTGAGTCGGAACTTAAATCAGATCCAGCATTTCACAGGGAAAGGAAAACAGACGAGTCAAGTGAGATAAAGGGCTGTTTATCCATGGGGAGACGTGATGTGTGTGAGAAGATCCGCCTAACAAAGGGGTGAGCTGTTCAAAATGCCCCCTTAAAGAAGATACAATTAGCGCTTAATCGCCGCTTTCTGCAGCTCACAGCTCCCCCATGCCAGCCAATAAACTGGTGTGCCGAGTCAGCCCGAGTGGAACCTGGCTCACCTTGGCCATTAAACAGCTCTTTGCTAACGCTGCTGTTCCTGGACCGGGCATCCCTGCGTGGGAGCAGGGATGGAGGGTCTGCTCCGCACAGCCTGTGCAGGATCGCGTGGAATTTCTTCCTCCCAAATAAATCCTAACAATTACAGAATTCATAGAATTAATTTACAAATAAGTTCATAGAAAGCTAATGGATGCTAAATTAACCACGGGAGGGCTTGTGATGTGTTCCCTGAACCGTAGGAGCAGGGCAGAGAATTGCAAGGAAAAATAAAAGTCAATGAAGCCCAAAAAGTTAAAGGAAGGTGCAAATGTCACTTGAGAGCAAATGCAGAGCAAATTAATTCATCAATGTGTAGTGCTGCACCGTGTGTTTGACGCTGTTGCATGTTAGGGAGGAGCTGCAATGAGGAGTCAAGCTCTCAAAGCTGTGCCTGCACTGGTAAATTAAATATTCCCAGTATCACTGTCTGACACTGGGGCTGGCAGGCTCATCTCCAGCTCCCTCTCCTGCAGCGTAGGCTGCTGTTTGCAGGATGCTTGTTGAAATAGCTCTAGCATGTTAAATCATGAATCTTCCTTAGGAATTGTCTAGAAACAGGTTTGTTACCCTGGGTCAAATCTGGGGATTGTTGCAAAAAATTTTAACCAGCAGGTATCTGCCACAAGTGCCTGGGGAGGAAGGAGGGGGGACAGAAGTGACCCTGGGCTGAGCTGTGCTGGAGGGCTGGCTGGGACCTGGAAGCAGCATGTTTGGGACCACTGAGCCCTGGTAAATTCCCAGTGTCTCCAGGCTGTGTCCAACTACCAGGCACAGACTCGGACCTGCCTCCGAAGCTCTCTCTTTCTGAAGAGCCAAGTGCCAGCCTTGTGCATGCAGAATCCCTTTCTGGAGCAGGGTTTTTCCCTTTTCCTGCCCCAGATCAGTTTCTCTTTCCCTGTTCCATGCACAACACCCCCTGTTTCTCTCCTGTCACAGGATGTTCCTGGGGAGCCATGCTGAGGCCAGTGGCTGGCACTGTGCACATTCCTGAGGGCATGGCTTTGGTGCTGGCCCAAATGGTCCATTGGCCTCATCCACTTGGAACTGTGCAAGCCTTGGGGCAATTTTGCTTTGCTCCAAGTAACTGAACACTTTCCTCTTGCTCTTCACATACAAGACATACACACCCCCCACAAACTCTTGCACACAGATCCCCCTGTGCAGGCTGCAGGTTGTCCATCAGGTACGTGCTGACATTTCCATAGGATTCTCCTTAAACCTAACCCAGCAGAGTGCTCCAGGTGTGGTGTTTCTGTCAGTGCCATGTCCACAGGAGTGTGTGCTGGGCTGTTTTCCTTTGCCAGCACACTGGCTGGAGCTGCAGCAGGACAGGAGCCCACACAGGTCCCCCACGTATGTCAGTTCAACACTTCCAAATTGCTGCCCATCACACTTCATCAAACATGTTTTTACAGGCCCCAGGAGCTGCTCATTTATCCCACAGCCCAATAACACCTGCAGCACCCAAGGTTCCTTGTAAGCAGTGAAATCCAATCCCCAAAGCCTTGTAGTAGTGATGTGCAAAAAATCACAGCAGCCAGTATTGGAAAAATAGGAATTCAGCTAAAGCAACAGTACCTTGACAACACTTGGCACTGCAAACATCACTTAACTTGACAAACAACCAGTAATAGCTAGAGTGAAAATAAAGGGTTAGGCAGGTAGAGAGATAAAGTATGAAGAACATGCTGAGCAAATAACAGCCTTTTGAGAATCAACATTAGCATAATTACTAAACATAGGTAATTGCTGAAATAGCATTTGCTGGCAGCGTTTCTGTTTCTAAATGCAACACTTTCTCTCTTCAGAACATAATCTTCTGCTAGGACTAGAAAGTGTGCTTGCACTGCTTTTAGCTGGGAGGGAGCTGCTGTGGAAATTGGCTCCATCTGAAAGCTGAGGGCACTGAGGAACAAAAGCACTTAACACCTTGGAGTCCAACCATCCTTCTAAACAAGGTTGTCATACTCGGGCTCCGTGCCTTGTTAGGTGTTACACCACCAGCTCAGCCTTTGTCCCAGCACCCTGCTCAATACTTGATAAGATTGGACATTCTCAAATCAATTCCTATTGATTTCTCCCTGCTGAAATAGGATAAGCATGTGACAGACACAATGAGTGTTTAGCACAGCAGAGCAAGCCATTCCAGCACTAGAAAACAACTTGCTTGATAAAAATTATAAACAAAACCCCCCCAGCAGACACAAAAGCAATATCATGAATAGCCAAACGTCCTGGCTACAATCAAAAGCATTATCTGGTTCTGCTTAGAAAAGTGTTTGGACACAGTTTTGCTGGAAGGGAAGGTGGAAATTAAAAAGAAGGAAAAAAAAAAAAGAAAAGAAAAAGAAAAATAAACATCCCAGCAAAAGATGAGGTTATATCTGTGAAGGTTATAGGGCTGATCTGCAATTGTTTATGAGCACTGCATGTGACCTGGGTACTGAGATGATGCTTTCTGCACCTTTCCCTGGGTGTTCCCTTGCTGGGCAGTGAGGAAGCTGTCAGAGGCACTGGATGGCCTCTACCTCAGTAAATTACCTAAAGATGCCATGGGGAAGGGAAAAATTACATGTGCACAATTAATTGTGATGATTCCTCTGGAGAACAAGAAGTAGAGAAGACACACAGCCTGGGTTTTTTGAAAAGAAGCAAAAAAGTGATTTGAAAGTAACTGCAGAGGGCAAAAATAGGACCAAGTTTGGCTCAGAAAGAGCAGGACACCATGGAGACAATCCCCATGCAGAAGGCTGCAGCAGTCAGCCCTTCTAAACCATCAACATGGTGGCAAGACACAGAAACGTCATTTTGAGTTGAAACAGTGAAAAAAACAGGCTGGAAATGCATTATTGTATTAAAAATTTGCCATATTCTTGTTGTGAGGCCAGTAGTTGATATTCACCTCTGGACCACTGCTCAGGGCCCTCTTGCCAATCATCTTATCTGAATGAATGGGTGGGAATGGGTGTCAGCCTGACAGGGGCTGTGGGTGGTGGTGGGATCCCAAAGCCTGCAGCAAAAGGATGAATTCTCCCTTGCATGGGCAGCCTCATGACTCTCAGAATTCTACCCTGTGGGCTCCAGGGGAGCCTCTGAGGGGTTTCACCAGCAGCACATGTCTCATGGAGCACAAATTGCACTCTCCTCAGGGATATCTCAAGGCTTGAAGATTTGCACTTGCACATGCTCTCCTCAGAGGAAACTCAAACACGGGAATTAGGAGGCCATTTGTGATGGTTACATAAAGAAAGGGATAAAAAATGGTGGACCCTGCAAAAATAAACCATAAAAGCCTTCTGCTGCCTAACCCTTTGGTGGCATTTAGACTGATGTTTCTTTAGGCAAGAGGATCAGTATTTCGCTGTCATTCATTACGGATTTACCAGTTTTGTATTGATTTTGTTGTGGCCTCCTATGTACTTTAATTGCTGCAATAGAAAAACAAGTTGCTATACATGACATTTCCTTTCTGGGAAGCTGGCAACAGAATTGCATGAACCACTGGTAGATTCACTGATTTCCCTTGTGAGCCAGTAATAAAATGATGACTGAAACAGCTTGTCCTTCTTTCTGTTCCAAAACCGCTATTTTTTTTCTTTTTTTGAGAACTCTCAGTAGCTGTGGATTTAAAAACAGATATCTTCCTAATTGCTGGATAATATGGCAGACTTTGCTCTAGTGTTTCACAGTTATTAATTCTGAGGTGTTATGGATTTATTCTGAGGGACAGGCACCTTGGCTTGAGCAGGTGCTCAGGCTGCAGGTGGGGTGCTCCCAGAGGTGGCCAAGGACAATTGGAATAATTGATAAAGAAGTTTCTGGTGCTCTCATTGCTAGATTGAGTGCAGCTCTCAGGAGTGTGGGTTGAACAAGAAGTGCTGCCTTCCTCTGGGATACCAGCCACCAGCTCCAATCCAAGGCTCCTCACCTGGGAGAGTGGCAGCAGCTGGAAACCCATATGGTGTGGGGCAAAAAAATGTCACGGTGTGCTCACAGGCTGAGGAGCAGGTAAGTGATTAAGTTACCTCACCTCCTCCTTCTATTCTCCATAGGCTGGTGTGGGTCCCACTGCATGAATTAATGTGGTAGGAAAAGAAGCACCAAATTCTCCCCTCTTGTAGCTTGGTTTGTGCATATTTAGGTCTCATAATGAGAGGTGTTACAAGAAAACACAGATAGATGAGGGCCTGTGAGGCGATCCATTAAAATAATTCCGTGTGTCCATAAATAAATTAAGTTCTGCAGCAACCCCAAGATGTAAGTCAGTATTACAGGTATTTTTGAGGTGGATAAACTCAGAGACTGGAAGTTTCCTGGAGATGCAGGTGGTGATGAATTGTCTCAGCACCATGTCAGAAGTAGAACTTAGGCAATCCCTGCTGGAATTTCAGAAGTGTCAAGGTTGCTGAGGACGAAGAGGATTTTTTAGAGTTGGTCAGTTTGAAAAGAGACAATTCTATGTAATCAACCAAATTAAAATGAGATCTGAGAGCTCTTGAGGTGCATCAGGAGGCTTGGAGGAACCTGGTCCAGGGGAAGGTGTTCCTGCCCATGGCAGGGGTTTGGAGTGAGATGATCTTTAGGGTTCCTTCCAAGCCATTCTGTGATTCCAGGATTTGTACCTGTGTTTTTTAGAGACACAGGATCTACTTCCTAAAAGTGTGATTGACAGAGGTGACAAAAACCTGCTCAGCCCAGAAAGCAGAGGTGTGCTGAAGGAAAAAACAAAACAAACTAACTTTTTTTTTTTGTCTTCTGCTGATGCTGCTTTAGATCTGAGCTGCTGGAAAGCTCCTCAAGGAGTATTTGCAAGCTGCTCTGCCTGGCCATTTCAGCACAGCCCAGCTGGTTAATGATAGCAAATCTGGGCTGGTAACAACTCCTGAAATAAAACCCATCTTGCCAGAAGAAGAAAGTCTAAGAACAGAAAAGTCTGGTTGTATTTTTTTCCATCATTGCCTATGTACTTCTCAGAGCTATGTAAACAAAGCCAACTTGTTGATGAGAAATATGTCAATCAAAGAGCTGCTGAATGTTCTGGAGACAGCTACCACTAGATGTTTTGACTAAATGTCTGGGAGCTCGTGCTCCTGGGAAATTTCCCAATAGATCTGAGGATAAACACACAAGCTCTTGGCATCTCTCCTGCCTGGATGAGAATCTGAGAACTGATAATTATTTACATTTAGCCTGTGCACCTTGTAAAACTTGTGGTGTGTCCTTTAGAAGGCAGCACTGGAGAATTTCACAGCGGTGTTTATTAAGGACAAAGTCACAGTGAATATTTAAATTCTGCCAGACTACTTGTCTACATTTCAAATCATGTCAGAATAAAAATATTACTTGCTGTGTCACATCCATCTACAGTCATTTTGGTCACAGTTGAAATACAGAGGTAGCAAAAATCAGAGGAGTGAACCTGCTCTGCACCAGGAGGTAACACTACAGGCACTTGGTGAGGCAGCGAGGAGAAATTTGGTATTCAAAGCAACTTTCATAAGTTTTCATTTAAGTCAAGTATTTAATGATCCCCTGCTGCTACAGTTGTGTGCTGCTGAATGATCCTTCTTTGGCAGAGCTCTGCTAAATCCTCGGGTTTGGGCTTCAGAGAGGCAAGATGAATTACTGGGAGGTTGGCCTCAAACAGCAAGAAGTAAAGATTCACCAGCAGGCACCCGCAGAAGCACCAAAGCAGCAAGCAGCAGATTGCTGCTGGGGGTCCTGCTGCTTGATTTGCTGCACAACACTCTGGAAATGGGCTCAGCTCACTGAGATCTGGGTCTTCTCCCAAGGAAAGTGCTCTTGTGCAGTGGACTCCTGGGGGGGCTGCTTGAGAAGGATGTGGGGCACTGGAGGACAACACAGGACAATGTGTAAGAAAATGATACCCCTGTAATCTGACCAGCAGATAATATTTTTTTCTTTGATAAGCAGTGTGTTCTGTGCAGAAATCTTGAAGAATGGCTTGAACCCAGAAGATGAATCAAAAGCAGAAAATTTTAATCCAAATGCTCAAACTTTTGCCTCTGCCAGAAATGACCTTTCTGATTTGTTTACCAGGAACATGCACAGGAGTGATTCTTTCTGTTGTTCTGGTGACAAGAATAACAGTGCATGGTTTTGTTCCCCACCTCCAGTACAGATCACTCCTGCTACAATAAGTCTCTTGTCTTTAGCACCCACCTGGCAGAAACTCAAACCCACACAGCCCATGGAGTAGTAAACATAGCTGTGAAATGTCACAGCAGTAACGAAAATCTCACAGATCAGCACAAGGAATAAATACCATGAACAAATTGTTTGCCCATGAGAATGAAGCAGTCTCCATCAGTGGGAGTAAATGACTGTCTGACTTTATTCCTGGAGCCTGTAGAGCTGTGTAATTCTTTGTCTCAGCCATGAGCCTGTTACTGGCCTGCCCAGGCTCTGCATCTTTCATCTCAGTTGAGTCAACAAAATAGTCTGGTTCAGAGTAAGCTCTTGCAGGTACACAGTGCATTAGCACAAATATCATTGCACAGTTTTGCAGCAGGATAAGCATTTCCTCTGATCTGCAAAAGCATTCTGTCCCCCAGAGCAGTCAGCAGATGGTCAGTGTAGTGTGCATGGCACTGCCCAACGCAGCCTGGTCAGTGGGAGAAATGGTGCTGACAGTATTTACACCCCAGAAGCACATCACTGCCAGGACACTGCTCCACTCTGACTGTGTGCATGTTAGTATAGGTGCTTCCACCTACATGTAGGTATAAATATGTATAAAACACAGCCATGCAGAACTCTAAATCCAGATCTCTGCAGGAAGAACTTCACTGGCAGGTTGGCTGAAGGATTGGGCTCCTATTCTTGTAAATTTGTGGCTTAAGGGATCACTTCATTGTTTCCTACAAACACCCACCAATGTGTAGGACTTCTCATGACCCAGTAGCAAGACCTTGCCAAAATGAATTAAATATATGACCTGAGGGATGTTGTGCACAGTCTTAATTTTGGTCATGAGCTCACACATTTATAGCACAAAAGTTCCTGCTCCCAAGCCTTGGGAGCTCACAGGAGCCTGAATAACTCTGGTGTCCACAGCACCAAAACTGAAAATGTCCAGAAATTACTCCCCCAGGACAGAAAGCTATTGCTGGCCTTGACTTCTCCTGGAAGCCCATCATCTGCACCACCAACACTGGGGCTAGGTGCTTTCCTTACCAAGGAAAGAGACTATTTCCCCCTGTCAGGAGCCCACCTCCAAAACTAAAACATGCAGTGATGGCTCCCACCCAAAAGCTGTCAGAACAGAAAGCTGCCCCTGGCCTTTTCCTCCCTGGCCTCCCCCTGCCTTCCAGGGAGCTGGCAGGCATCCAAGCCCATTCCTGTGCTCCACCTCTTAAACCCACAGCTTAATTAGCTCCTTCTCCTTAGTTCCTTCAGTGTCTACCTGGAAAACCTAAATAAAGGGAGGGAGAACTCTGCACAGGTTTAGCTTACACCTTACACAGACTATCAGTGCCAACATCTCTTCCTCAGTGACTCTGCCTGGTTCTTGTTCATCCCTGGAACACAGGGATGCTCCAGTTGGCTCCATTATATCCACAATACTAGTTTTGGATTTTATTCCTCCTTTTCACCTTGAATAATCAATATAGGTCTGAGATGAGCAGAGACCAGCTGTATTCCAATTCTGGCATTGGAAATGGTATGAACTGGGACAGGAGAAGGACAATGAGGGGATTGGTGCCTTCTCCTGCCTTTTTCTAGTTTGCCCAGCCTGCAATCCAAGACAAAGTGTGGGACCATTCTGGAGCTGCAAACAGTCTGTGTTTGCTCATCTTCAGAAGTTTCCACAAAGAACAGGTTTCCTGGCTGGATGTCTGTGTATTTGTACTGTCCTGGGTAACTGTTCACTTACACTGGTATTATGGGAACAGTTAATAACAATAATTTGTTTGCATAAAAACTCTTCTCTATGCCTAGATCTAAACACGCGAGTTTCATAACTCATAAAAATTAAACAACTCCAGAACAAACAAGCACAAATGATAATTAAGTTTCAAGTTTTCCAGCATTCCCAAGCCACTCCTGGGACTTGTCAGCCTTGTCAATATTTTCACATGTTCAGCAGCTCTTGAAAGTAAACAAATGGCCACCGGTGGGTAAGCACTTCTGTGTTTGTTTTGCAGAATTACTTGCTCAGGTAGGTTGCATTTGTGTGACATACTGAATACATTTGCTTCAGAGGCTCCAAAACCAGGCTTAGACATGTGGAAATGCTGAAATCTCCAATGTGTTTGTACCAAGCCTGAGCTCAGATTACATGAGGTGCTTTCTCTACCAACTAATCAGCAAAGCACCCACATAGGGCAGATGGAAACCAAGGACTCAGACAAATCAGTCACCCTGCCTTCTACTGACCTTTAACAATCTTTTCTGCTAGTATTTCCTTTGGCAGATAATGGGAATTTCAGAACACGTGCTAAAGGAATCAAGTTCAGTGGGTACAGATTCAGCTTGACAGTATCCCTTATAAATCCCTGAGAAAGAATATTCTGAGTTCTGAGTGGTGCCCTTGTCCTATGGCTTTTCAGATTAAAACTCTACGTGATCAGCACTGGCTACTCATTTTTCAGGACCCAAAGTCAGTGAGGGAAAATCCACATAAAAGTCATCAGAAACAGATTCCTGATACTGGGAAGAAAAGTTCATAATCAGCCTGCAGCTCAATACAGGGAGTGAAGTTAGAAGAAGCCTCTGAAGATGGTTTGATGTGGACAGAGATGCCCCTGACAGCTGGGTGCACCTGATGCTATGAGGTGGAATAACCAGACATGAGTTACAGCCCCAGAGCAGCCATCCAGCTCACACCCCTCTGGATAAATCAGGCCCTGGCTCCATGGATGAGAAAGCTCCAGAGGATGCTAAGGCAGCCAAGTTATTTCAAGCCCTTCATGCAGAGCCAATGCTCTGCACAAGGCAGTTCCTTGCTCCCCTACAGGTAACTCCTTCTCACATCCAGTCCTTGGCTCCAAGGTGTAGGTGATCACACAAAGAGATGGTAAAACACATGAAAGTCGGTTGTAAATACTATAATAGTACTTCATAAATAATGCTTATCACAAAAATCAGTGAATTTACATTATACAAATAATACATTAAGTGTTTGAAGGGGTTAAGACAAATTTAAAAAATATTTATGTTATATTAACAATAGTTACTATTTATTGGTATTACTTATATTAACAATAGTTACTATTTATTGGTATTACTTATAGAAAAAAGAAACAACACAGGTTACAAGTTTACTATTAGTAATTTCTAAAACTTTGAATCATTGAGGAAAAGCCTGCAAATGCAAACACTGCACCTGGATCGGGAATCACCATCCTGCCTGCTTAGCACACCATGTCACAGAGTCACAAAAATCCTGGGAGGGCACAAGGATCACCCAGGGCAGCCCCTGGCCCTGCCCAGACCCCCCAACAAGCCCACCCTGGGCACCCCTGGCAGCACTGTCCCAACGCTCCTGGAGCTCTGGCAGCCTCGGGGCCGTGCCCATTCCCTGGGGAGCCTGGCACCCTTTTATGCCAGCAGAGCTCTTTGGAATAATTAATGCAGCCAAGCCCCCTTAATTCTCCTTCCTCCTGTTTTTTATCGTAGTCTGGAATGGGCTCTCCATCTCCCCTGGGTCTCTGTGCCCCTCATGGTCTGAATTGTGCTCAATTGTCATAAAACAACAAATGATGGATCCTTGCTATAAAAGCTGTCCCATGATAAATCTCAGTGTCCTGCTCCAAGGTACCAGAAATGTTTTACCTCGACAAAATCCATATATATTTGTTCAGAAATAGCCACACAAGCAAGATGCAGGGTTTTGGTTTATAGGCTGGTGTAATTCTGGGTCACTAGAAAGAGCTATAACTGTTTAAGCACCAGGCAATTATAATAATAAACAGAACCATTTTGGGCACATCACCACTCACAAAAGCCAGTGTCTGGGCTTCTGCAAATATTCTGATCCATACCAAATTGTTAAAAGCAGCAATGAGCTGGGTACATATGCACAGGATACAACTGTATAGCCCCCCGTTACTACATATAAGCACATTTTCTTAATTGCCATGTGAAACTGCTGCCTCCTAAAATTCTGTGGGTGGTGTGAAGCAAAATATTGAAGATTAATACAGTTTTAAACTAGTAAATTATTTATTGTGTAGCTTAGTTTAGTTTTATGTAGCTGCAATAATAATGTATCTTGGTGATATGTTGAATATTGCATTACATTGTACTATCTTCCATTGTGCTGAATTATGTTTTAGCATTTTCCCACAATGTAAGATGACAGAGATCAATTACAATCCTATTAAATGTCAATTAACATCTTTGCAATCTGAATCCCAAATGAACTTGTTAAAGCTACCTTGTTATATGTCACTTACATGTATAAATGCTGGTTAAATGTTTAATGAATGCACGAGAAAGTAATTACCTGTTTACTGTTTGTGTAGCAGCAGGCTAATCCCATCACTGTTAGTTATGGCCACTGGAAAATTAACACTGAATTTGCAAAACTGAGTGGCTAATATGGGGTCTGAAATGCATCATTCATTAATCAGGTGCATTTCTATGTAGTGTCTAAATATAGATTAAGGAATCTAATTTTCAGCATTTCAGCAGGAGTATTTTGTCCTATTAAGCTGTGAAGTTATTTTTAGTGTGGTCTAGTCAAGACTGTTGTTCCTTACTATAGAGTTTAAGTGTTGTGCAGCATCTACAAAGCCTTGAGCTTTCCTGGAAAAGGTCGTCATCACATAGAAAATTCATTCTTTTTAACAATAACTTAGGTTAAAATGTAGTCACTACAACAAGGTTAACTCCTCCACTCACAGGAAAATGTAGTCATTGCCCTTGGGATAAGAACTTTCCCCTTGCAGAATATTAAAAACAGGATTTTTATTTATTACAAGTAGTGAAGACTTTGCTTTGGCATCTCAGCTGAAAAATGGCACCTTTAGGAGCACTGCAGAGATCACATTGCCTGCTTCACTTATCAATCTCTGCTGCCTTTGCTGATGACCTGCTCTCTTTGCCTGGTCCTTGGAGAGCTCAGGAGGGCTCCCAAACAGGCTCTGGTGGCAGCCAAATCCTCTGTTGGCCACAGGGGATACCAGAGGGGCTTTGGGAGCCTCTCAAACAGAAACCTGTGCTGGGTGGGTGAGGTGGGAGGAGGAGCAGTGCCCATGTCAGGGCAGATGTGTCCCAAAGAAAAGGCAGCTCTGTGTTTGCCTCACAGTTAAAGGAAATTGTTTTATTTCCCATGGGTGCTGCTCACACACCTCCCTTCCCTGTCAGATGAGTTATTTGAGTGGCAGTGAGATCAAAAGGGCTGTTGAACAGCAAAGTCAAACCAGTGAGTAGACACCTACAAGAACAAAGTGGGGAAATTCTTCTGCCTCACCCTCCTTGCTGGTAAAGCTGGGTCTTGCAAAGCTAAGCTGAGGGTCAGGGTAGGATACTAGCCCTTGCAGATGACAGAAAGTAGACAGGGAGGCTGGCAGATGGGGCATGCTGGCAGATGGAGAGTTGGAAACTCTTGGGTTCCTCAGGCAATTCAGGACTCCATGGACAAGTGAGACCATGGCCAGCACCTGAGGGAGCTACCAGCCTTCAGGAGCAGAAAAGAGTCAGCTACATCTCATTGTGCCTTGCAGCCATCCTTCTGTTCTTCTTGGCAAGCACAGCATCCTTTGTATTGAAAGAATTGTCTCTTTGTCACCAGAAAATGCAGTTCTGTCTCACATCAGCAAAAGGGGCAGAGCAACCTTGAGAGCACCAGTGGGGCCAACCCCACACAGGCCTCCAGCCTGAAACACACACCAGGTGGAGTGATAGCCCCAGGGACCAGGATGTCACTCCTGATCCAGGAGGAGTGACATCCCCAGGGAGCAGGAGCCTGGGCCTGGCTGTGGTGCAGCACGGTCATAATTTGGAAATAAAACTGCACAAACCCCACAGCCTGTTGTGCTGGACAGGGTGCTAGCTTGGGGCAAAAGGTGGCAGGATCAGAGGTGCTTTTGCTGCTGAAAGCTGTAGCTCAGGAAAGGATTTGTTTGTGTGGATGGCAGAATTTCTATCAGAGGAAACAGCATTAAGAGTGTTGTTCAGAAATGGGCCTCTGCTGAGCAGATCTTGCTCTTCCATAGCTGCTGCTTTGCTGGAGTCATTCTGGTGGGCCTAAGGACAGCAGATGTTTCAGTACAACTCCCAAGGAAAAATACTGGGTGTTTGGGTTTCCCCCTCAAGAAAAGAGTCACAAAGGGGCTTTTTTGTTCAGTTGGTTTAGGAATGCAATTTGGTAATTCAATTGCTCGCCTGATAAATGTCTGCCCTCTGATCCCAGCTACAGGAGATGGAATAAAATGTAACTGGATTTGACAGGCAAAATTAATCTGCTGTGTTTGAGGCACGACAAAACAGCCTGGGGAGAAAAACATTACAGCAAATTATGCTTCCTTATCTCCCTATGCTAACAGTGCCAGGTCAGCTCGGAGCAGTGAACAAGCTTTTGAAAGGACAGTACCCACCCAGCTCCAACATCAGCCCTGCTCTGCTCTGACTCCAGGGCTGGGGAAGCTGCTGGGAAGTCCCAGGTAATCTGCTTTCCCTTTCTGGTCTCCCTTCTGTGCTTAGTTTGGAAGTTTGGGGCAAGAGATTGCTTCCCACCTGGGGTCTTGCTCTGAGGTGTGGCCACTGCTGGCTGCCTCAGCCCTGTGTGACTGCACTGTCCCCTCTCTGCCAGGCAGTGGGCACAGGCAGCATGGCCACAGTCAGGGAAAGGCTCTCCCATATATTTTGCAGCTTTTTTCAGTGTTTTTGGAGTGCTCTCACACTGCAAATCCATCCTCTGCAGATGCCCACACGCCTCAGCATCTGCATAGCCATAGTTGTGGGTTTTTTTCAATTTGCCAATGCAAAATATGTTTATTCTCCTATTACCTTTTAGGTCAGTTCAGCTCTTAGAGCTGGTTTACAGCATCACTAAGCACACCTGTTAGTTGGTGGTTTTATCTCAAACACACTCAGTTTGCTATGAACTGAGTCTTATTTAAGAGCAGTGGAGGGCCATGAGTCAATCTGGAAAGACTGGACTATCCCTTGCTGAGCCCCTCTGAGCCTGTGGCCAAAGGTTCCTGCCTGCCTTGCTGCTTTTTAGGTGGCTTTGTGTTTTGGGGATGGGTTATGTTGAGGTGTGGATGCACAGCACTGGGAAAGTCACAAATCCAGAAGGGACTCCAGCATTCTGCCCAGGGTGACCCAGCTCAGCACCACTACACTGGCTTCTAGCAGCAGCTCTCCTCATATTGGTGGTTTTTTAAAAGGTGTCTAGATGCCCCATAAGTCTGTGTTTCAAACAGCCAGAGCAGTGTGGGTGAAGGAAAAACCCTGTTATCCCCTCTGCAAGAGGAAATGTTCCTCCAAGGTATTGCAACTCAATCCCTAATTTCATACAGAGCCACAGGGACTTTTCTGTCAGTGTGGTGACTCTGATGCATCTTCAAAGTGATGGGCAAAGGAGATGGGAGTGATCTTTTTTTTCCTGTGTTCACCACCTGAATTGTAACTATCTAACCTGACCAGATGTTCTCCATTTCTCCCACGTCAAAGCCTGGCTGCTCCTTCCCTGAAACATCCATCACACTGTGGGTCAACTCTCCCTTGATTTGTCAGAGATGGTTGCCCAGTCTGCCTCCCCTTTAATCATCCCTCTGACAACAGCTACAGAGATGAAAAGCTGGGGGGATCTAAGTAATCCATTTCTAAGTGTAAAAAGCCTAAAAAAATGAGGGGGAGAATGGAAGAGAGCGAGTCTGTCTGCTGAGCTAACAGACGGATTACGTCAAGGGACAGGAAGAGCAGCTCCTGGAAATCAATAGGGATGAGGCTTTGAAAAGGTTGACTGACTGCACTGGATTAGCTATTGATTTTTGTCATTTTCACAGCCGGTGCCACGTTCTCCACCCGTTGAGGCCATTAAGCTCTGAGGCCTTAAACTTCTAATTCCCCACTAATAACAACAAGACAATGCCAGGCAAGCTCAGGATCTAATGGGATGTCCAACAGCTGGAGAGGGTGCCAGCACCTGGGGAGCAATGCTGGGAGCCCTGACACAGAGTGGGAACAAAACTCCCAGAAGGATTCAGATCATGCTCAGAGGTCAACTGCAAATCAGTGTTTATTGGCAAGAATTTCCAGCTGGTTTCCAGTTAGCACCAGCAGCATGGGACACGTCATTTTTGCAGGATCTCTCTGAGCATGGATTTTGTTAAAATAACCACAGAAAAGAATTTTTTTTGTTTTCAGTCTCCCTTGGGCAGAGATGTGCAACACTGTGTGCCCCAGCAGCTCAAGGGCTGCAGGTCCATTCAAACACCATGACTTTGTAGTTCAGCACACCCAACTGCAAAGAAACCCTGAGCTTATTTTAAGGTAGGACTGTAAAAAACAGATGTTGGAAGGAGCCAAGTCCTGGCCATGCACCCTAAATGGAGACAAAACACAGGAAAGGATTCATGGCAATGCACTTCTGAGATGGATGGGAAAGGTGGCTCAGGAGTGTCTAAAGAAATGGGCAGAAGACATCTGGCTTTGAGGGAGTGCTTCCAGGGCTGGGGAGCTAAGCCAGCTTCTTCCTATAGCACCTTTAATACAGAGTAGAGTAGATTTGCCAGGTCATGTTGAAGAGCTGACCAATCCCATTTCAATTTCCAGAAAGTCTGCAAGTGTGTCAACATGCTCATGGATATGGCTTAACAAATTCCTTTCATACAGCTGCTCTACATCTCACTGGAAATAGCTTATTTGCAAACTCTGGAGCCTGGAATAGGGTCCAATCCCACAAGGAAAGTCATTCACATCTCTCAGCTTTGCTCCCTTGGCTCTGGATGTGATGGGCAGGGGACTGTAGCTCACTGGGGCAGCACCCAACCTCCTCTACCACCCACTGCTCCAGCTTCTCTCCCTTCTCCAGGGCTGCTGGGACTCAGTGCAACTGGGACTGAGGGGCAGAGTATGCCCAGAAGGAGAGAAAAACCCTTGGAGATCTGCCATGTGTCCCTTGGTCCCTCACACAGCCACATTCACAGCACCCCCTCCTTTGCTGCAGCCCCACATCCTCCCCTCAGAGCCCACATGCTGAAGGGCACAGCCCTCCAACAAGCAGGCACCTGCTGTCCTACAGGGGCCAGTCCCAAATGCCCAGACACCACTGAGGTTCATTTATTTGAGGAACTGGGAGATCTGGCTGGAGCCAGTGCTGCTGGCAGAGCTGGGTGCAGTGACAGCCCAGGGTGCAGTGACAGCTGTGTCCCCAAACCTGCCACGTGCAGCTGGGGCAGCAAACATCTGTGAGCTGCTGGGGCAGCACTTCCAGCAGCCCTTTCTGCCTGTGTTGAAAATGTTTTGCTGAGTGAGAGCCCAACTTCTCTGAGAATCTCCGTGGAAATGTCGACAGTTTTGTTTTGCTCAGCTCTGGTGTTTATTCTAAGGGCCTTTGTGGTTCTTGGAAAAGAAAGGATTATTGTCAATATACAAACCAAATGGGCTCTGCCAGATTTCACCCCTTTGGAAGCAGGGAGATAATGCTCCTGCAGTGGTAATCACTGCTGCCCACCCAAAGGGGCAGCAAACAAAGGCTGAGGGATGTGCAAGGCAGCAGATAGAAGTTCTCCATTCACCAGCCCAGTGCTGTGCTCTCCCCTGATGCTTTCTTTCGGTACGTGGCCAGCTGGCAAAAAAAAAAAAAAAAGGCAAATTGAAATGTTCCCTCACATTTTCTTTTCAGAGCCTTCCTTCCTTTCTAAGTGCTGATACAAAGCTGCAGCCTGCACCTCCTGAAGTTTTCCACAAACACAGGAGAGGCAAAAGTGCTGAACAAAGCAATAGGAACAAATGAAAATAACTCAATTTTTTCACTTACTTCAGTGCACCTAGAGTGCCTGCCCTGAAATCAATGAACCTGTTCAGAGCCAATGCTGGAATAAATGATGAAAAGCTCTTTAAGGTGAATGTCTTCAAGGCTACTGAAGAGAAAATAACCCTGTTCGTAGTGTGTTTTTATTTTTTGCTTCTGACATTAACTCATGTTTATTTTAATCACAAAGATAAACAGTCAACAAATGAGCATTGTACACGGGGGCTAAACTGAGGTGGCCCCTCTTATAAATGATTTAAATATTTTTAACTTATAAATAATTCTTCCCCTTAGGAGTGGCTGGAGAAGAGATTATATGTAAAGCTTTGCTAAATCCTAAATGAACAGTAGTTGTAGATTTTTTTTTCTTAAAATTGCTTAGACAAATAAAAGAAAAGTTTCATTCTACTCAAAATTATTTTTGTCAAAATTGTGGGTAACAAATCCTTTAGTTTCTCAGCACTCATCAACATCATCTCCCAGAGGCTTAAGTAAAATGGGCTTTACCAGAGTCAATATTACCAATGTTTGTGTAGAATTTGTCTTTGACCTCATGGAGGGACTCGTGGTCACCTGGCTACTTGTCCCTGCCCCCCTGCCACCCTCAAAGTAAGAGGAAGGTGCAGCCTGGTATTTGTTTCACAAGAGGCAGAACACTTCTATTTCTTGTTCTATCTCTTTCCAGACAGTTGGCTCAGTTTAATGGACTGTCTTTCAGCCTGTGCATAATTCTTCTCCAAATTAAATTCTCTTAGTAGCCCAGCATAACACAGACCATGTTGTCAGCTCATTACTTTTACATCCTTTCTTGTTCTGTTTATGTGAACAGAGGTTTAATTAACTGTAATTTACTGCACAGACAAGAGGGGGAAAACCCGCTCTACTCCGAGGTATGTATTTATACTCCATGATACTTTTTTATCATTTTTGGGGGGTGGGGGACTTTGTCTTTTTGTCTATAAGCAGGGCTGGTTGCTTCATGTTTCTGTGAGAATGCCTGGGGAAGTCCAAGGCATCCCTGCTCCTCTGTCACCCTCATCAGCCACTTACTCTGCAGTGGACAGGGCTTCAATCTAAAAGACAAAGTGGAGCCTTTGCTGTCTGCACCTCAGCCTGTGCCAGCTCACAGTGCCCGGGGATGGCAGGACAGACATGGCCCCTGCTGTCCCCAAACACTGGCCAGGGGCCATCTCAGAGGGACAAACTGCTGCTGCTTCCTCCAGAGGGGCACAGCCTCGGTGGGAGGCAGCAGAACTGGCTCTCACCCCTCTGTGCATCCAGAAGGGAGCTAAAGTGCCCAGCTGCTCTGCTCTGTGTACCCTGCCCAGGATGTCTTCTGTGTCTATGAGGTCACTTGTCTTTGTCTACTGTGGCAAAACCCCCACAATTTCCAGTTAATAGAATGAGGTTTATAGAGGCAGTGCTTGGATCTATCAAACCATGGGTTAAAAAGCTATACAAGTTTTCCTGGTGACAAGTTTATAAAACAGATGCTCTTGCCTAGAATATTTATGAAATTATCTATTTCATCCACAAATTAGGCTTGTACCTGAGAGCCTCGAGTGCCCAAACAATCCCACACACGTTGGCAGAAGGGAATTCAGCAGAATGTGTTAATTTTTGCACAAATGCAAGGATTAGGTGTCAGATTAAAGTTGGATTAGATAGGGGCTGCCACTTGTTACTTGAGCTAAATATAGATCTCACCAGGCAGATTCCAATTCCCTCAGAAATTCACAGTTTCTATTCAGCAGATAACAGGAAGCTAAATTAGCATTGCTTATTATTAGTTTCAAAGATCAAATTAAGTAATTACACTAAATTTAGAGAATTTGTTCCTACACATCTTTTACCATTGTGCACTGCTATTGCTATTTTGTATGCAAAAAAGGACTGGGATTTCAAAGGTTCAGTTGGCTATTCCACTGTGTCAGAGGTTCAGAGGAAAGCTGTTCCTCACCCCAGCTGTGCCCAACAAACACCAAAGTCATGGTCCTGCTGGCAGGGGTGACCCTTTTGCATCCACAGCAGCTCCAGCAAGGCTGGTGCTCTCCTGGGATAGCTGAAAAAAACACTCCTGAGCAAGTTTTTACTGAAGCCATCTGATTGATACATAAAGCTGTGCCATGTGTTTGAGATGTTTGTTGTATTGGTTAAATGACAATCAGATTATCCAACTAAGATCACAGTAATTTTACAAATAATTTATCTCTATTGCCAGGGTCAAGGCATCAGAGACATTACTGAAAATAATCTTAACATTCAGTCTCAGCCCATCTCATAAATAAATATACACAAATAAAAATAAACTGGTGGCTTCTGAGTGCAGGGCAAATCATCCTGCTCCCACATCCTTTACACTTAGCAAAGCTCTTGCCTGATGAAGCCCCTTGGTGCCTAATTTCTTTCTCCTCATCTCCCCAAAATAGCCAGAACACTTCAGCTTATCAACACTGGTGTGTGTGCACAAAGCTGGCTCTGAGAGCAAACAGAAGGCACCAACCAGCTCTGTGCCCACAGCCACAGAGGTGGTTTGACCCAAACTGTATTTATTATGGTTCCCCAATCAGGCAAAACTGGTTGGTTAGATGTGAGCTGGTAGGATGTGATTCCCCAACACCTTTCATGTGGTCAGGGGGTCTGCTGCCCACAATCATCATGTTGGAGACCACTGCCCAGGAAGCCCACCTCTTACAAGAACCATGGCCAAGGAAGAGGGTGTGCAAAAACTCTTCAGAGAAGGTCTGGTCTCTTGGAGTTCTTTGGCTTGAAAGTTCTTTGGCTCCAGCCACGGATGGGGGGAGCTGCAGGCTTTGCTCTGCACTCTCACCATGAGCAATTTCCAGCAACTATCCTTTCCTCCCACCTCGAACAAGGTGCCAGCTCTTTCCTGTCTGCTCAGCTTTATGCAGACTCTTCCCTTGCACGTGGGCAGAATGCAAGTCCCAAGCATCAAATGTGAGTCCTAAACATTTAGAATTTAAAAACCTGGGGTCATTCACACGTGGTGGATGGAGTTGCCTGTTCCCTGCCATGGGAGGGTGACCCTTGAAGTGGACACTGCCACTGCACTTGCTCTCCCAGGGCATGGGCACTTGGCTTTCCTTTCGCGCTTTCCAGTTTGAAATGTTCACCCTCCAAATGGCTGCAGGACTGAATATGTTGGTTCTCATATTTACAGAGCACTGCTGCACGCTCCAGTGAGCAGAACTCTCTTTCATGCCAATGAGCACCAGTGAGCTTGGAGCCAATCCTTTTTAATATCAGAGACTATTCATGCAGCTACTCCCTGGCATTCCTTTTGCTCTAATTACAGCTGTGCTTTTCCCTGCTTTTTCTTCATTAATGAATGAAGACACTCAAGACTTAATTCACAAAGGTACTTAGGCATCTGACTCCTGCTGAAATCCCTGGAGAATCTGAGCATTAGGCACAGCCCAACTCCCCACTCGCTCGTGAAATAGCTCTGGGGACTTGTGAGGTGTTTGCTCCTGATTTACACTGAGCTTGTGTGAGGGAAGAAACAAAGTCTCTGTGTTTTGAGGGAGAGGAAGGATCACTCGATGTTTGAAATCCTAACAGGGAGGTTGGTAATACAAGGGCTGTTTCCCAGCTCTGCATCTGACATTGTGAACGACCTTGAATAAATCACATCGCTCCATCTCTGTTTGCTTCCACCCAGCATGTCTCTGCCTCACAGGTTTGGGAGCCTGCTCTGCTTTCATGTTCTTAGATAGTCTAGTCTGGGCTTTCCCAAGGGCACTGAATGTTTATGTCCCTTTTGGGACTCTCACTTCCTCAGTCTCTTTGAAAATGCCAATATTGGAGATTACTGCAAGGAAACAGCAGCAGGATCTGGAGAAGGAAGGAAGGAAGAATCTGTCACTCAACCCGGTGTTCCCATCTTTAAAAACAGTAAAGAGGACAGCACAAAAACCCACAGGAAATGTTAATTGCCTTATGTTTATATGGGAGGATCTGGAGTTTCCCTTCAAGGCTGTTCATTTGCCCACATCTGTTCTTAGCCAGGGTTGGGGTCTCCCACCACTGAGTGACAACTCTGAGCACAGGATGCAGCAGCAGCTGTGGGCAGAACCCACTGGCTGCTTACTGCTGTGTCTCTTGCTTGTCTCAGGCAGCTTTTCAAGGGCAATATTTGCCAGTAATCAAGGGGTTTGCCATTAAAAGGCTGTCCTTTAGCTGATAGTGCAGAGTTGATCCTCCTCTGTACAGCACTGCTGTCCCACCATGGAGGGGAGAACTTCAGATACACTCTGGTTTATGGACCTGTCTATTGCTCCTGTCATGTCCTCAGTTGTGCTGTTAGGTTGCATTACACTACACATTCATTAAGCCATAGAGGGGTTTACAGTTTTCATTTCCCTCCCTTCATGATTCTGCTTTCCAGCCATCAGAAACAATGAATCTGGCCCCATTTGTTGTTATTTCTGGACAACATGGCTTCAAAATACAGATGAAGCACTGCTAAAATCCCAGCTCAGGCAGTTCTACTTTCAGTGAGTCCAGGAGTCCATCAAGGAATTCTTCAGGAAGCAAATTTCTGTAATTACCTCTAAGTGCATCCTCTATTTCCTTTAGCTGACTATGATTTCCTTTCTTGTCTTTGTAAGGTCATAATGTACTTGTTCTCCAGCATCACAAAAGACTTAATTGTATGATAAGTGACACAAAAAGCTGATTGCCTAGAGGTCACAGGGGACCAAAGTGCAAGATTAGGGATCAGCCAAACCCAAATTCTTACAAAAGCCTGATGCAAATGTGCTCATCCTGTCCCAGCACAGCTGAGGGGGAGCTGCTGGTCCTGGTGGTGCTCAGCTCCCCTCAGCTCTGGGCTCAGGTTGGCAGGAACAGGGGGCTGTCTCAGACCTGCAGGAGGTGCTCACAGCCTTGCAAGAGCAAGCCATAAATTCCAACCCAATGAGGTTTCTGAGCAGTCACACAAGACAAGGAATGAATTACTGAACCCATTCATGCTTAGTGAGTTATTAAGTGTAAGGGCAAAGACTGCAAGTGCTCTCTACGCAGCAATGTCTGAGCTAATAAAGCATCACTCAGCCACTGCAGAACCTGACTGCAGAGCTGAATTGTTATTATGAAATGTATTTTTTTAATGGCCATATTTGTTCGTTAAGGGAAGATGTTCAGAGGTTCTGTGCAGTACATTATCCCTGTCATGTTCATCCCTCCTGGTAGCCGTCAGCCAGCTCTGCTCCCCTCCTCTCTGCCTGCTCTCACACAGGGGTGGGCCTCTGAACACACCCTGCTGGGGGGACATTTAGGGGCTTGTTGCCTCCTTCCAGAGAGGATCAGGAAGGCTCTCTCCAAGCAGGGGGATGGTCAGGAAACAATTCCAGGTCACTGTTTGAAAACAGGCTCAGATAGACCTCTTCTTTCCTCTGCCTTCCTCCCTTCTCCCCCACGTTTTTTTGCAGTTCAGGGGCACCACTTCAAGAAGACCCACAGATCCCCATAGCTATGCAGGCAACCACACAACTCACTCTGTGAAAATGCTGGTGAAGACTTACAAACAAATCTAATACTCTCTCTCTGAGAGCACAGCAGTGGAAGGCCTGAGATCCAAAACCACCTTTCAGTGTCTCTGCTCCTGGGGTTGCAGTTCTCTTTTGAATGGCTGCACAAGCTCAGCCATGGAAAATTGTTGCTTCTTAAAAATATTCTAAATAAGTAGCAAACCTGAATACAGTTCATCTGAATACCCTGAAAACTTGCCAAGAATGCATAAAATATCATCACTTAAATCTTGTTTTTTTGACACATTGGCCCCTCTTGCTGTCCCTTATGAAGCTTGTCTCATAGCCTGAGCAGTTTCCACCCTGCTTTCCCTACCTGCCTTCCTTCCTAAAAGGATTTATAATCTGTACCAGTTTAGAATTGCAGGGACATTTTATCAGAAGCACTAAGCAAAGGAAAGGATGGACTATTTGTCCTCCGTGCAAGGACTGTTCTTGTCCAGTGTTTCTGGTAAGGTCGCCTATGATCTCCATGGGGGGCTCCAGTTGCATAAATCTGGTTTTCAGAGCTAAAATTACCTCTCTCCATCTTTCTTCTCAGCTCCCTTCAGGCACCAGAAGGCCACAATTAGGTCATCCCAAAGCCTCTCTTCTCCAGGCTGAACAATCCCAATTCTCTCAGCCTTTCCTCAAAACCATCTGCATGAACCTCAACACATCACAGATGGAGCATCAGAAGTAAATGGGCAATACCTTCACATGTTTTCCAAATTAATTGTTATTGGGTTTGTTTTTTTAGTTTTGCACACATTATGGCTTTTTTATGCTTTTGGTGAACTGTTACATGTCTCTGCATATTTCTGTCACATCCTATTCCTGGCCAAGACAATCCTTTTTTACCTGATGCACTTGTAACACAGTAGAAATTCTCTTTCCAACCTTAGAATAATTCCAATTCTAAGTATTATTTGATATTTAAAACCAAGGATTTTTAACTATATTTCGAACCTTCAACTTGTAGGAGTGTAATGCCCTGGCAAGATTTTCAGAATCTTTTTTTCCCAGTGAGTTTAACACAGCCCCATTCATTGCTGTTAGAGGGGCTTTGACTTTTTCATGTTTATGCAAAAATTCAATGTTTGCAGTGCAAGTTAATTAATTATTTTTTCCCCCCAGCTTGACAGCAGCTATGTCATCCAGTAACCTTGTTTTATGGCCTATATTAACTATTTCAGGAAAAAAAAAAAAAAAAAGAAATTATATTTTACAGTTGTGTGCTCCCTCTTGGGTGACATTTCCTAACATGGCTGAGCATTGTTTTCAGTGGGGGTTAGTGTGTTAAACACCTTTAGGGATTTGGAGTCAAAATCTCAGATGTGAGGACACACACAATGGAGCCATGAATTTTGATAGGGATGGCACTGAAATGCCTGTAGTGAATAAGGAAAAACAGAAGAGAAGCTCCTCAGGCAGAGTATAAATCTTGCTACATCTTATGAGATGCTGTGTATTCATCATTTTTATTATTACCCAAAAATAACGGAAGAAATAAATAATGGCAGCATTTCAGGAACGGGGTCATAGGAAAGTTAAGGTTGGAAGGGAGCACAGAATTGTCCAGCTCAACCTCTTACTCAAAGCAAGGTCAACTGTAAAGCCAGGTCAGGAAGTCCAGGACTTGACCTGTTTGTCCTTGAAAATTCCCAGGGACTGAGACTCCACCTCTCCTGCTCCAATGTTCGACTGCCCTCATGGAGGCAATTTTTCTTCCTTATATCCAGCGTGAGCTGCTGTTGGAATTTACACCCCTTGTGTCTCTTGGCCTCCCCCCCTTTCCTTGCTGTGAAAACCTCATCCTCTGGAACCTCATCCTTTGGAACCTCATCCTCTCCCAGTTAAACCAACCCTGGGCACTGGGACCCCTTTATGTGCACATGGACCCCAGAGTGTTGTGCTGGGGGGAAGGGAAATGCACCCTGACATCCTCAAAACCTTACCAGAAGCAGAATGCAAAACTGTTGCTCTGGCCGCACATTATGTGAAGCAATTAAAAGATTAAATTTAGCACAAAATAACCACAGACAAAATATGGTAATTAATGTCAATTACTCTGGTTGCCATAGAAACATGACTGAAACAAGTGGAAGTTACAGATAAGTTCAAGGTGAACCACAAATGTAAAGTGACTGGCATGTTTTTTCTCTCTAACTGATTAGGACTTTAACTCTTCTGGCTGACAACCAGTTATCGATAGAACTTAATCCATTTAATAATCCCATAATCACTTTAATCCAGTTGGCTCAAAGTATTTTGCAGCTGGTTTCTCTAACTGATTAACAAGTGTCTTTTAGGCAATAAATAAAAGCTATCTGTGCCCTGCACAGCAATGTTTAGCACAGGGCTGCTTCCTGCAGGGTGAGATGGAACGTGCAGCAAAACCTCTGTAATTTATAAATGCATAACCCCAGGGCACAAAGGGCTTTTGGGAGCCTTTGATTTCATTAAAAGGCACCAATGTCTCTTAAGCTTTTGTGGAATATAATTGGGAGGGATTTGCCAAAGGACACCCCCTCCACCAAGTACCCTCAGATGCCAACGTGCAGGGAGGGCATTAGCGTGAGGGAAGAGGGAACTCGGATGTCTCGAGGTGCTCTGGAGGTCAAGGACAAGCAGGACATTGACTTTGCTCCTGATCTGCCCCTGTTTCACCGAGAGATGCCGAAATGGTTGCCTGATTCTTTTGTGGTAAATGTTTAAGGAGTGTTTTGGTTTGGAACTACACACGGCTATTTGCAAGATTTGCTGTAAACTATAAATTCCTCCCTGCTCCCTCTCCTCTCCCCCTCACTATTTCTGGAAATTCCATTTCAAACACAGCTTATTGCTCAGATGAAAAACAAAGGTGTTTTTAAATCATTCTAGTTTTGTAGGGCATTTCACATACTGAAAGAAGGGGCAACACATAATGAGACATCTCAGGTTTATTGAGGCATCATTTCCCAGTGGAAAACAGTTTAGATGAAATTATGCTGACCAGGTCTGTAATCACATGCTTTGTCAAATGCTTTGAAATCTATTAGTGAAAAAGAGCATTTTATACAAAATCAGTATTAATTATTATGATCATTATTTGGCTGCTTAGCTCCGGGACATTTTTGTGGTGCTCTTAACTCAGGATTTATTGTGTGCTGATTTATGAGCCTCAGGATCAGTTATAAATACTGTCTAGCCAGTGATTCCTGTACATCTGTACAACACTCAGAAGCTCAGATGTAGCACTACCAAGAGTTTGATTAATCACCCTTTGGCAGTTTGTGAGGCTGAACTTATTAAAAGTTTTAAAGAAAGGGATTTCAGTGAGATTTTTTTTGATTTGGGCTATCTCATCATTGGAACTTGCTGGAGACAGCTGGCATGAGGGACACTACAAGGAGATCACTGGGCAGGTTGGATTTGCCAGCTGAGATCTCCTGAGCCATCACCTGGAGTACCTGAGCAGAGCAATCAGCTTGGGGTGTATTTCCTCACTTATTTGAGATGTTTTGCACACCACAGAAATCTCTTAGCCATCCCATGCCAAGGGGAGCTTTTGTCTGCTGACACCTCTCTCAGTTGTCAGTGATGAGGAAATTAAATGCTGGCAGAGGCTGTGGAGCCCACAGGAGCAGATTCAGGGACTATCTCTGCTGATTGGACTCAACCCCACGAGTTACACAGGCTCTCTCAGGCCAGAACAAATAGAAAATAAAGAAGACAACACAGATCGATGGCTGACTTGTGTTTACAGCTGTAGGGAGTTTTCAGATTTCATTAAATTTCCAGCTGAAGTTTGGGCTCAGTCCAATTTAAGATGTGGGTGATTCACAACAGGATTTCATCTCTGGATGGAAATTGGTCTCTGGAAATTGAAGCCCAGCCACCAGTGATCCTGGGCTCACTCTTCAAGGGAGGTGGAGTTCATCTTCAGTTTTGAAACATCTTCATAAACTGTGGAATTTGGCATGAGCTGCTCTGGAGGCAGGACGAGAGACTGACCACAATAAAAAAAAAAAAGAACCAAAAACTTGTTGAAATAAAATTTATTTCAGGCCAAACTTAAATAGAATACAGTTTGAAATTCTAGGTAATTTTTTTTTTGGCAGGGATAGGGAGAGAAAGAGTTAATGAAAAAACCATCATCTTTTTTTTTTGTGAAAAACCAGAAAATAAACTCTGAATTGCAAAGGTTTCAGATCAGCTAAGAGCCCTTCAAATTAAAAACTGTGGTGTGTTTCTCTTTTCTCCATTACTGAAGCCTTTTTTAAACTTTGAAAAATCTGTGCCAGATTTATTTTTAGGAGTCCAAGAGAAAAAATAAGCATTTTTTAGGAAATAATTTTTTTAAATATATTTCTATTTCTACATCAAAAGTGTTTGCCAAACCAGAAGAAACAAAAAAGCATCTCAATAATAACTTCCTCCTGGAGCTCTATTTTTCCACAATTTCTACTTTGGTAAATTAACCCAATTATTGCAAAAAGCCTTTGCATATAAAGGGAGATTCAGTCCAACTTAACTTTGTGCTATTGCTTCTTTGCAGCCATTGCTATTCATGGCAGATCAGAACAAAAGAGTTACAAGTTTATTTTCCCATGTAATTCATGTTTGAGTGGGATTAAATGTCCTTCCCCACTGATGAAGAGATGTTCCATATCTCACTTCCCAGAGCTAAGACTTCTCTGTAGTTTGTATTAATTCCCTCAAATGAAAAGGGATGGATTTTCCTTTGTTCTGCTTGTAATGAACATTTTCTGATTCTCCTTTGGGGGAATTATGGAGCAGAATTAATGGGGCTTTTAGGCCATAAGGTAGAGTACATTTTGGAAGTGGGTTACCTGCATCTTGGTTATTACCACATATTATTTTACAGGTGTAATAAAGGGAGAAAAAAATCCAAGCCAATGCTCAGAGAACCTTCAGGCTACTGTTAAGACTTGTTTAAGGTGCTGTTTTACTGGAGATATTTGCAAAATAATGAAAAATAAAAGGAAACAGTCTTACATACTACATTATACAGGTATGGAAAGGAAAGGGCTTTCTTTTACTGGGGTTTATATGAAGAGTGGAAGCAAAGTTTGGCCAGAAAAGGGAAAGTTGAATAGCTGAATGTGGAAATAGGAGTGGCTAAGAAGGAAATGAACTGAAAAGTCACCTAAGCATTATTTATAGAAATGAAGTAGGGACAAACCAATTGGCAACAATCTGTTCTCAATAACACACAAAGGTATCACCTCTGAATTAGGTTTGGAAAAGCATCCAGCCACTCTAACACCCCATAAACCAGTCCTGATCCAGAGATGGGTAAAGCAGGCTCACTGGCTGCCCTCCTGCTCCTGGAAACAAATCTTTACATGGGGCTTTCTCTTGGACTGGGTAAGTACCTGATAATTCCAGCTGAGTCTGGTAATTCCAGTCTTTCTGGGGACTGCAGAAGTAGGCTTGATATTATCAATGAGTTCTAGGATTTCCAGATATTTGGCTACCTTAGGAAATATCAGTGAAAGGGAGGTGAAGGAGCCCAAAAAAAAGTCCTTGTTGGAGCTCCCAGTGAAGTTTGCTCTCAGCCCAATTAATTTTGGGTCAATGCTCTGGTCAGTTCTTACCCAATCTTTCCCATTTCTCACTATTCCTGAGGACAGCCTGGGATAGAAAGGGTGGGATCTGTGTGCTTGGGGTCCTGCTGTGCCACCCCTGCTGCTGCTGTAACCTGCATGTCCAGGGGACACCAGCTTGTGCTGCCTCCTGCCACAGGACTGGTGCTTTGAGCAGCCTGGGATAGCTGAGGATGTCCCTGCTCACTGCAGGGAGGCTGGAACTGCATGGCCTTTACAGGTCCCTTCTGACCCAAACTATTCTGGTTTTCAGTGTAAAACACCCTTCACTGCTTTACCAGTTCTGCTAGGTCATTGTCCATGTGGCTGATTTTCCCCTCTGCACTGACAGTAGTTTTTATACAAAGATTATAAAGTGAGTTTTCCCATTAAGAAAAATCACATTGTTCTGTAGTTGAGTCACTTTTGTTTGATCCTTATTAATTTTTCTCCCCAGAAGCAGTGACATCCTATGAAAGAAAGCTTGGAAGCATCTCACAGACATAACTTTCTGGAGAGTTTGTCTTTATTCTGCTTGCTGGCACTTCCTAATGCCCAGAAACTCCTTTTGCATGATGCAAGCACAAGGCAGCAGCCCTTTGCCCATGCAATTACTGTGATTGTCTGCCCAAATCAAGTGGGTTTGTATGCAAATGGCCAGCGAGCAGCGGCTGCGTGCAGCGGCTTGAATTTTAATTTGCTGTGAAGAGTCGCATATGCAAACACAAATAAAAATGTGTTTGTGTATTAATATCTGACCAATCACCAAACTCCCTCTCCAAGAGTTTTTTTGGCTTGTGTCAGTTAAAAACTCCTGGCTGGGCCACATGTAACCCCTGCAAGTGAATGGTGGCTCTTGCGAAAGCAGTGATTATTGTTAACACCCAGGCACTATAATGCTTCCAGATATGCTAGGAAGCTGATTCCCAATAATTAGCAATTAGCAGTAACTATTTTATGGAGCAGAAAAGAGTTGATTACAGTTGTTTTATCAGCTGGTATTATAATAGAAAATCTTGTTTCAGAGAGGGGAGGAAAAGGCATGATTTCAGAAAGTTGGTCTTGCTTGCCAGCCGTCCATCACCAAAACAACAGCTTCAGGGAGCAGGAATTATTGATTTTGAGGGGATTAACTCTCAGCTACAGATAGTTCAGTTTCAGGGCATCATTTGTAAGCTGAGCTGTAGCCACACACCAGCTGGCACTGGGGGTCTGGTCCAAAACCCCCTCAAACAATTTGGACAGCAATTTCAGGGCCTCCTTTGGGTTAATAAGTCCCCATCTTGAGAGGAGTCTCAGATCTCAGAGCATCTGGCACCAGGGAGAAGCCCATTTACAGACAATTTCTTGCAAGATGGAAGAAAAGTGATTTCTGAAATGAGGAACAGGTTCCTTCCACGGAAGTGAGCTGTGAGGTTTGCAGCTGGCACACATCGATTCCCCTGCCTGAGCCAGCTCAGAAAGTGCAGACAGGTAAACAGTGTCTGCAGACACCAGACTCTCCCTTCTAATGCTCACCCAGTTAATTAATTTTTGCTCAATTTGATTTGACATTCAGATCTGTGATATGTTTATCCTCCTAATGGGCACTTCTCCATATTCCTGGCTTCCTCTGAAAGGTTTAACAAATGGCAGGGACTTTTTGGGGTGGGTAATGAGCCTTTAATTTTGTACTTATTTATTCATTAAGCTTCAGTAGTATCTGGAAAACAACAAATTGAAAGACTCTGTGTATTTAGACTCTGTTCTTTACAAAATAAACCTCTTGCAGCCACAGGTCTATTATTGCCCTGGAGAAAGTTGGAGCTAAGATATCTCAAGGATTGCATTTTTCACATTGCAAGCAAGGCATCTATCATTGTAATGAGCCACATTACCATGAAACACCCCCTGGCCCAGTCTGTCCCTGGGCTTCTTCTGCAGGGACCTCCAACAATTATGCCAAGCAGCAGTGGCTCTGAATGTCCTTGTGCAGACCTGAAATTGAACTCATTCCCCATTTCCAAATGGCCCCTGCCCCTTCCTGTTACCAGGGTCTCGTCCTACATGAGGGGATTGGAGAAGGGGCTCTGTTCCCAGTTGAATCCTACGGATCATCCCATAATATTAGTGCAGAAATGAATGTGGTTATTGATAGCAGGGGGTCTGTAGATGGAAGAGACAGAATGATTTAGCAGTGGAGATTGTGACAGAAAAAAGAAGATGGCAAATGAGAGAGGTTTGAGACAATGAAAGGCACGGGAGAGAAAATAGAGGAAGGACTGGTAGAAAGAAATAAGGAAATAGAGACCAGAGCCAACTCTCCCAAGCACTTTGCTTTGGTGACCATCGAGACAGGACATTAGACAGGATAAGCCACTGTACAAATCTAGTTGGACAAGTCCTAAGAACTGCAGGCAGGCAGAAAAACTATCCCACAACTATAATTTTAGATCTGGTGATGTTAGCAAAAGCTGGCAGACAGCTGGCTACCAGGCAGAGGCATTCAGCAAGAAAGCTGACTGGGAAATTATATTTTTTCCCCACAGATAATTTGTCACAAATAATACTGAACTGTTCCATTTCCTTGGAAAAACTTATCCTGTCCTACATATGGAGAGGACTTAAAGGAGCTCTGTTTAATTTTACTAAACTGTTCTGCCCTAGAGCACTGATATTGCTTCCACTACCCAGGAGCCTTCTGCTCCTCACTTGGCTGGGTTAGGAGTCCAGGGGCTTGGAGCAGGGACACCAGAGGTGACAGGCTAAACAAAGCCACCAACACTAGCTCCCATCTCATCCTCCTGCTCCTGAAGACTTGGGAATTACTGTGCTTTGACATTATCCAGCACTGCTTGTGAGGATGTCTCACATACTGTTCATGACACCAGGATGGTGAGGTGCCCTTCCAGGGAGAACCCCGCAGCAGGGACAGCAACAAGATCACTGTCAAAGTCCCTTCCAAGCCCAACCACTCCATAATTCTAGGATTCTATGAAATTCAAAGAGGAGCTGAGTCCCTTAGAGACACCTGTAGGTCCCCAAACAAACCCTTCAAGCTTTAAAATCTGATGTTCTGCACCTGGCAAAGGCAAACCAGAGGCCCCACCCATCCCCAGCCTCCTTTCATTTACACATTTCAAAGCAGCTTCATTTTCCCACTTTCACTAGTCCTTCCCCCACCATCCTAATAGAGTGGGTTCCTCCCTATTTCTTTCAGTTCTGTTGTGTTTTTAGTGCTCTGTGTGTGTCTGTAAGGGTGTGTGTGTGCAGGTGTGACCCAAAGGGTGCCGTGCTCTCTGCTCCAGGCCCATCCTGCTGTGCACAACAGCCCTTGGGGAGCTCTCAGCTAATCAGTGTTATACACTTCGAGGCTGAACCCTCTCATTTTACCTGCTGGGAGGCTCAGGCATAGCTGGCAGTAATTGGAAGGAACACAGTGTTGTGATTGCTAATTGTTCTGGGGAATGTTGTGCTTTACCTTTGGAAGTGCATCAGTGGGCAGGTTCAGTTCCTGATTTCGGAGTTGTGGCTCATAGGGTCCATGACCATTTGGGGTTTCACTCCCTGTGCAGCATTTCCAAAGCAGAGCTGGATTTGTTGGCTATTTTTTGCTATTTTTATCTGCCAGAAAGCCTCTGTAGCCTTTTTACTTTGGAGTGCTTATGATCCACTATATGGAGATTACCTTAAGTGTGCCTCTTGAGACTTAGAAGAAACAAAAAAATAATGTCTAAAATTTTGTGGGAGAAGCTGGAGGTTCTCTCTCTGAAATTTCAGAGCCCAACAGTGTGGAGTGAATGTGTGCCCCCAGCCTTTACCAGCACTTGTAGCCATCACAGCCCCAGGAACATTAGCTAAAAGCTTCCTCAAGTGCTGGTGGCTCATGGTGATCCAGGACCCTGAGTGGTGTTTAGTGCTGTCCTCACCACCTTTGTGGCACCTTCCCTGTGTTCCTCACTGCTCTCCTGCTCTTTGAATCCAGCTGGGGACAGCACTGTCTGATACCATTCGTTCATCAATGAGAGATCCCTTTTTAGTTCAAAAGCCTGATTGTTTACCACAGCATTTCACAATTCCCCTCATAATTTGCCTAGAAATTAGGCTGTGCATGCATAGCAGGAAGCCAAAAGCATCTGCCCTGCTGTTAACACAAGAGCCCACCCCCACAGCAGATAAGAGCTCCAACAGGAAATAAATCCAGAAGATTTATCGAGAAGGCAGCACAGGGAGAGGGCTCAAGGCAAAGTCCCCTGGAAAGGAGAGGCTCTGAGAGTCCTTTTGGCCAAGCAGGTGAACACCTCACTTTCACCCTGAGTTTATTTTGCTTTCCCAGCCTTTTGGCAGGATGCAGCAGGCTGTGCAGTGGTCACAGGGAAGGGTGACCTGTCTGCAGCCTCACTGAGAGCCCCAGCACCCACCCAGCTGGCCAGGGAACTGGGGGGTGGCCAGGAAATCGGCTCCTGACCAGTTCCCTGGCTCCTTCCTGCAGCCTGGCTCTCTGTAAAGGTTCTGTGAGGCTGGCAGCAGTGGCCAGACCAGGCAAGGACACCAGGAAGTTTCCTGCTGCCTTTTGCTCACATAAGAAAACAAGCAGGAGTTTTCTTGACCCACATGATTTCCAGACAATCTTGCACCAGCACTAACACCACGGGATACCTCCTTCAAACACTGTGTCGAGCTCTTTGATGTCTTTCTCCCTGCTGCCTTTGTGCTGCTTTCCCCCACACGTGGAGAGCTCCTTCAGGCCTTGTCCAGGCACTCAGGTTCCTCCATCTCTTCCCAGGGATGCCTCTTGGGCTGCATGGTTTGATTCTGTACTTGATTCCACAAATCAAGCACAGCCTCTGTCTGTGTGTTGGTGGCAGCTCTTTTCTGTGCAGCTACTCAATTCCTCTGGGATCTTCTGGGTGGAAAATCCTGCTCCAGCCTCCATGCTCAGCCCAACAAGGCACAGGACACAAACTCCCAGTGCAGCAGATCCCTTCCCCTGGGAGCACCACGGCACCACATGAGCTGCCTTGGGAAGCACAGGGAAAGCATATCTGTGCTCACCCAGTGTGGCACAAAATAATAGAGAGGGGAGAGAAGATGCAGCCTGAATATTATGCCTGAATTTTCCATTATTACTGTATCACTGTGTCAAAATTGAAAGCGGTGTAAGATTTCTCAAGAGAAGCCATCCATAATGTATTGCAGAGCTGTGTGTAGGTGTTTTATGAAATGTATTTTATTCAAACCAGTATATACAACACTAACATTATTGAAAGAAATTGAAGGCCCAGTCTTCTCTCCTTAAAATATTCATTATTCATGTTATAGTCCTTTAACAAAAACTAAAGCCAAATACTTATTCAATTTATTTTTTCCCCATTCACACTTACATGCTATTCATCTCTAGTGTCCAATGGAGATGAAATGTCTTCTTATTATTCCTGTATTATCTTCTGACAGTTCAATTTCTCTGAGTGCTGTGCTTGAGACAACACTTAACAAATAGCCATATAGGTAATCGCTCTGGTCCAAATTTCTTGCCAAATCTTTGAGATCTGATGTAAATCAGAGGCAGTGGAATGTTGCCACATTCTGATTCAGCCCTGGCAGCTGCCTCTGTGAGGCCTTTCCTTCTGATAAATATTATTAGAATGACTTTCAACACACGCAGTTTTCATTCCTTCCAAACCAGACCTTGCCAATGCATTGTGCCAGAAATGCTCTGCAACCTTGTTTCTCTCTTTGTTTTGCATTCACAGAAATTATGAGGGTATCCAGTGGGAATAAATTGCTGTTTCCTTTCAGGTGACTTCTTGGAAGAGAGGTCATCTCTCCAGTTCCTATAACCTACCAGCACTCTGAGCACCTAAGAAGTATTGTTCAAAATATGTTGTAAAATTACTTCATCCCCCAACAGTTCAAGGCTATCCTTCACAGTGTGCTTTTCTTGATGAGATTTAGGGGACTCATTTGACAAATTCCCTCCTGGAAATCTGTTTCTTGCTTTGCTTTCTTTTTGTCTCTCAAGTATATTTCAACCCAAACTTCTTCACGAGTTATTTCTGTTTAAGAGCAGCAGCTTGAGGTGCTTGGCAAGAGGGGGAGTCTCCTGGGCAAAGCACTTTGTGTTCAGACAGCCAAAGCTGCCCTTCCCTGGGTCACAATCTGAGAAAACAAAGAAATCCAACAGGAGAGAAAGGAAATGTCACAGCTTTAGAGCAGAGAAACTGAGGCAGGGAGAGATTAAGGGCCTTGGTTCTCAAATTCTGTTTAGAATTCTAAGCTGCCTAATTATTTCTTTTAGTGGTATCGAAATTATTTCTTTTTTAATGGTGACTAAATTATTTTCCGGAGCCAGGATTCCAAAGGGCCATTTTTCTTGGGAGACTTCTAGGAGAGGTGCAGTGTCACAGCTAGTCCTCAGTTTTAATCACAGGCTCATTAGCCCTGCTGCAGACTGCCATAATTTTGTTTTGTCCCCTTCAGTGGGATTTTGTGTTCCAGAAGATTTTGCCTGTGATGAGTTACTATTGATTTTTCAGGGTACGATTAATCTTGCAAGCACTTTTAAAATAAATAAATAAATAAATCCTCTGGATTATAAACACATGTCTGTGCCTTTGTACCACTGAAAGCCAAGCTGAAAATGCTCTGTCTCCTACCCAGCCCCTCTCCCTCCCCTTTCCCTTTGCTAGGTGTACCTACATCTATCAAACAAACACAGCAAACCCTCTGGCAGCAAGGATCTCCAAAGGGGCAGGAAGGCAAAGAGAGACAGAAAGACAAAAAAGAGACAGACAGATGAAAGGAGACACACTCCTGGACTGTCCTTGCTCCAGCCCTGGCTGCTGTGCAGGACTGGTGGAACCCTGACAGTGCCTTCAGTGCTAGTGGCACCTGATGGGCAGCTGGAGAAGGTGAAGGAAAAACACTTTTCCACTGGGAACAGTGGTTAGAGAGGTGTAGCACTTCCCCCAGTGTCTGGAAAAAAACAGCTAATGCATGTCCCAGAGCATGAGTGAGGAAGACTCTGCTTTCAGAGGGGCCCCGGTGCCCCTGTCTATCCTGAACTTTATTTGGGCACAAGTCCAAAGCCAGGATCCTGCTTTTACTCCCTGTTTTATTCTAAAAGTGAGTAGCCCTTGTCTTGAATTGCAATTCAGATATTCAACTTACACATAAAAAGCTGGCCTGCTGGGCAAAGCATTAATGGATCTGGGCTGGGAGCAAATGTCTAATGCTTTCACACACCAAAATAATGCCTGTACAACAACAGTGGTACAGACCCTTTGTGGTCTTCTTTCCCCAAAAATGATTTAGGGACTTCTCTAGTCCCCTCTATGAAGCAGCAATGCCATTGTGGTTCCCAGTTGCTGTCAAGCTCTGTTGTCACTTGAGTGGTGCTGGGCATTAGCAAACATTGAATTGCAGCTGTTACAGTTGGAGGGGGAAAACGCTGGGCTTTTATTAGAAAAAAAAAAGGAATATTATGTGAATATAATGTATTCTATCCATTTTTCCAACTACTAAAAATCAGTGGGATACACAAAACTGAGTGGAAGTTTTGTCTTTAGTTGTTGTTATTTTCCCAGAAAGTCTATGGAATTTTTTGAGTCTAACACCCCTTGGGAAAGTCTGCTCAGAGCTGCACTAAGGGCTCATTTGTACAAGACCAAATGTATCTTCTAAATCTGCCTGTCTGAAAGGAAGTAAAGCTTTAAAAAATAATTAAGATTTCCTACAAGTGCCTCATTCACAATAGAATTTCATAATACAGTTACATTAAGAGGAAATGAATGCCTCTCATTTGAGGCTATTACCACAAATGAATTAAATGAGCAGATACCTTTTGGAGACTGGCTTTAAAATCTGGATTTCAGTCCCAAATGGAGCAGTTCCAAAATGCTCTGTTAGTGCCATGGCACATGAACAAGGTGTGCAGTACCCTGGCTCTGGTGGCCAGGTCAGGAAGACACCACTCCACATTTAATGAGTGTGTGCTGGAACAGCCCCCACCTCATTACCAGCAGCTCTTGGCAGGGTGAAACCAGCAACTTTATGGCACAATAACCAAATGAAAAGATGTTGGTTTTGAAATAACAAACCTGGAGGAGTCCCAGGAGCTCCCAACCTGACCCTACTGAAATCAGAAGAAGATGAGCACTGAGCAGATGTCCTGGCTGGGATGTGCACAACTGGATCCATTGCTCTCTTGGCTCCATTTCTTCTCCAATAAGCTGTTCTGAAAAGCAGGTGGATAAATAGTGTATTGAATCAGCTACACCTGATTGTCTTGGCTAAATATATTTACTGAATCACACAACTGGAGTAGCGCTGGTAGTTGAGCTGATATGAATTACTCTGTATTTAATGAGAATATTTTGCTTTTCCTCTGAGGATCCCAAAGCTCCATTGTTAGGGAATGTATTTTTTAGCTTAATCTCAAATATCAAGCCTGCTTCTCAGCAAGCCAAAATCCTGTCTAGAGAAAGGTAATGGCTGCTCTCAGTTCATCCCTGGGGGGATATAAAAACATGTAGATGTGGCATCTGGGGACATGGTTTTGTGCTGGCCTTGGCAGTGCAGGGAATTGGTTGGACTTGATGTTCTCGAAGCCCTTTTACAACCTAAATGATTCTGTGATTCAAATACAAACAAACCCTGTTATTTCTTTCCTTGCTTGCTAGAGCCTGCTCCAGGTAGCACAGCACTTCTGGGGATCAAGGAGGCCAAAGCTGGAACTCAATTTGTTCAGAGCACTGGAGTTTGTAAGAGTAGCTGAGTTGTTTCGCAATAAATTCTTTCAGCTTAAAAATTAATACCCAGAGTAAATACCTCCTTATGCACTTCTCCTTTGTGTGCAACCCATCAACTTCAGGATTTATAACCTTCTTAACAATTAATATCCAATCTCCTTGCAGGAGCTTCTCATTATAGTCGGCTTTTGTCTTCATACCTGAAGGTTTTTTAAATACCGTTTGCTGGGTGTTCTATGATTTCCTGATAAAAGACATTGAGCCTGAATCTTGTTTCTCTTTCTGCAAGGTGATCACTGTATTTCAGCCCCGTCCTTTGATATTCCCATTAATGTACAAAAGAGATGCTAATTCTTTAGCTGTGTCTGCTCAACACACAAAGGAAGGGTTTTCAAACAAAGGCCAAATAAATAAGTAAAATACAGGTTGACATGGAGACCAGTATTAGCTCCTCAGTAAGTGCATCTGTAAATAAATATGTCTCTTGTGTTCTCTCAATATTTGAAACAAGATGATGCAGAGAAGGGCACAGAGCCTTCAGCCCTGTGAGGCTTGACTGCTACACAACCATAAAATAGAATAAAATAAATATATAGATGTTGCTTCTCACTTCAAGGATAAATTGTGTGAAAAGGTACATAAGGGCCTGCAATCAGCTGCTTAATCAGATTTAAATAATAAAATAAAAAAACTCACAAACATCCAGACAACCTACTTGTGTGTAACTGATATGCTTGATTGGTGAGAATTATGGGCAGTAATCATATTATCATTTCCATTAGATTTTTCTCTTCCACAGTTTTTATAACTCAAGTGATTCATCTAGCAGATGAATATACAGACACAGACAAATACTTCAGATGGCTTTTCCGAGCTGTTTATGTGTAATTTGTCACACAACAAGTTCATCTCCACTAATTTTCCAAGAGCTGAAGTTGTTATTACCAGCACAAAGACATAATGAATGCCAAGGCCATGGAGCTGGCAGGGAAGGAAAAGCCAGGAATGGGAAAAGGAGGGCAGGAAACAGCAGTGTCTGCATCACCTGCTGAAGGAAGGGTGCATTGGGACAGGAAATAAAAAGGAAGAATCATTCTGAAGGAGAGGGATCAGGCTTTTCACAGCTGGGGAAATGGGAAGGGTCTGGCATAAAGGAGAAAATGACAGCAGACAAAGGCCTTGCTCAGGAGCCCAGCTGGGCAGGGGACACAAAGGTGCCTCAACTGCCAAGACTTGAGGGTCACATCATATGTCACTGGAAAGATCAATTCCCCAGACTGGCAACAAAACCACTGCAGCTGTCCAGGACCTTTAAAGCTGAAGCCAACGATGAGCCCTTACACCTCAGAGAGGGGGGAGGCTCGACAAGTGGAAACAAACAGTCACAATGCTTTCATTCTCCTCTGTGTGAAAAATTCCTAGAGCATTATTAATTTCTGATGATACTTGCAATCAGCAGAACTCATTCATTTTTTAAGTTTCACTTAGTTGCTGTGAATGGATCTGTTTCTCAGCTGGGTGGCTGCATTCATTTTGCAATAATGGTATTTGTTTGACATCTGAGAAATTAACAATGCAAATGCCTCTGTGTCTTCGTAGCACATTTAAAATAAAATATCTCCTCACGCTGAATTGATGGCATGACTGTGAAAAGGGCTCCATAACAGTCAAAACATTTTTCAAAACCCATTATAATGTGAAGCACTTGCATGTGATGGGATTGTCTCCCGGAGCCAGGCTCTACCCACACTGCCCAGATAAAGGGAAGGCTGGGAGTCCTTGTGTGACTCTGGGGATGGTTTGATCCCTGCTCCCAGGGCTCATAGGGCAGGCTGCAGTGGGCAATGCAAGCCAATGGAATGGGGCACTTTGAGAATCCTGCATTTTTCCTCCTCATGATTCAGAGTCTTGCTAGTGCAAGAGGTGTTCTGACATTAAAAACACGGTGGGGTTTACCCTTATGTTTAACAAATAGAAGTCTAGAAATGTTTAACAAATATGAGAAGTGGAAAAGAGAAGAAGAAGAAAAAAGTGAATTGCAAGCATTGCATCCACAAAAAATCTAATTCTTTTTAATCCAATGTAAGTTTTGTTTTATTTTGGTGGTGGAGGCTGACTGTGGTCTGTTAGTACAGAGAATTAATAATGCATTACATTCCTGCCCTGGCTGACAGGAAAACACAGTTCCTACTGCACATCTTTCTGTTGACCTCCTGTTCCTATCACCCATTTATGCCTGCTCATTTCTGTATTTTTTTTTTTTGGTTCATAACCAGAAGAAAAGTGCTTGCTTTACAAGCCATTGATAAATTGTCATTTACAGGAGGCAATAACTTCCTTAAAAATTTGCATAATGTTTTTACTGGTCATTTAGGGCTGCTGCGTATTATATTAAACCTTAAATGGCACAGTTTTATTATGCATTAAGCCTCAAATAGCATTACAAACCCACCAGCCTCACTGGAATATTTTCTATTTCCTGAAATTTAATTGTGTTGCAAGCCAAAGCAGCTCATAAAGCTTCAATAAGTCTCATTACTAAATTGGGATGTTGCACTGGCAGTTTCAGATCACTTGCATTCAATAAAATGGACACATGGTATTGCCAGCAGGCCTGCAAGGGCCAAGGCCATGGGAAAGGGCTTCAAAGACAGACTGAGGAGCAGCCCAGCTTGAGGAGTGGTTTAAGCCTGGCTTTAGATCTTCCCTCTGCCTCACAAGCTCTGGCACTGGGACCAACACATTTATATCTATATATATGTAAATATATAATGAGGATGCAGCCGGCAGAGGCGTCACATTTTCTCCAGGAGGTTCCCTTGGGGCAGAGGCATAAACCCAGCTTTAGGATGGAGCTAGAGCTGGCACAAGACAGCTCTTGTCAGGGTGAGAAGGGGGAAGGAGGGCTTTGGGAAATTGCTTCTCCTTCCCCGTGAACGTGGGTCACTGGGGCCAGGAAATCAAGCGAGGCCACCACTGATTGCTGATGTCACCCAGGAGCCATTAAGTCAATTGAAAGTCTCTCATGGATATCAGATGGCTTTGAGTTAGAGCCCAAGGTCAGGTTTAGCTTAAGTTCACCTGGCAGTGTGATTTGTACTCATGGAAGTAACTGGCCTCAATAACAAGTGCTGAACTGTCATGGCCCAGCTCGCTGCTTAAATTAACTTGCTCAGCTGGACTTTCAAATAAAGCTGTTTTAAGAATGCAGTGTAGCATAGAAAGCAATTTGTTTCCTTAAGATTTAGTACCAAATGCCTACCTGGATTTGGATTCTAGAGAAGGCAGCAACTGGTGAAGTGGGCAATTTGAAACTCAACATGTTTCTCCTCCCTAAGATCGGATCTCATTAAAACGAGGTGCAAAGTGCTACTAATTTGTCAATCATTCCTCGTGTCATTTTATTCCTCCAAGTAAATTACCTGGGAGAGCGTTTCCTTTTTCCTGCATCTCCTTTCATTTGCCTGGATCCCTGCTCAGGCAGGAAAGCAGCACCCCACACCCACCTTCCCTCATCTCCCATTGCTCCAGCTGCTGCCTCCAGATGACATCTTTCTCTTGCCATCTGCAAAATAGCTGTGTAAGATGGGGTGAAGAGAGTAGGACAGCTCAATGAGCCTTTAATCCAAAAGATAAACTCTTTGTATCCACAGCTAAAATAGCCATAGCAGGGGGAGGAGTGGGAGTATCCAAATACCTCTAAGGAAAAATGGTTCTGCTGATTTTTTCCCAAAAAAGTACCAGAAATGGCACAATGCAGCTTTTTCTAGTAGAGTTTCTATGTCATGCCTGTAGCAAAAATCACTCAGGTAGGTTTCTGATTTAGAACTATCTGAAGTATACACAAACCCAGAGCAAAACATATCAGTTCTTGGAGTTTGTCCAAAAATACTTACATTTACATCAGCCTCATGGAGCAGTTTAGAAAGGTTCATAAAACCTGAGCCTAAGTTTCAGGGCTGCATTCCATGTAAGCTGTGCAGAGGGATACAGGCAGTTATCTACTCACCTCAAACCCAGTTTTTGTCAAACTAAACACTGGATGAAGCTCAGGGTCAAGCTACTCAGGGAAAACCTGTGCTAAGCAGCCCTGCTCTCCAGCTCAGGCAAACAAATGTAAGGAGTGTTTAACTGATCCACCCTCTGGAACTGCAAGACATCAGCCTCCAGTAATGTGTAATTGTGTGAGAAGGTATTTATCCACAGCTCAATCATAAATTCTGCTCGGAATTTCAATGTACCTGGGTGTTATTTACAATTCCAGACCTCTAAGCCAAGCATGATAGCAGCTGTCTTCTGTCAGCTGCAGGAGCCCTGGCTTTGTGGTAGTGGATTGATTTCTCTCTGAGAGTGGCCAGCACCAGCTCAGGGTTAAAATGCCCCAATGTTACTATAGTAACAGGTGTGTGATGCTACAATGGGAGGGATGCAAAAACTGGAGGAGGAAGAATAAGACAAATTCCTTTTGAAAATTTTATTTTTTCTATACTCCTTCATACCCTGAGCTTTGTGTACTCTGTTGACTACACAGGTGAGATGCAGAGCAAGAATCACCCCAAAAATTCAGCACCACTTTTGACTCCTTGATCTCTCAGCAGTGTTGTGGGGTGGCACTGGCTGATCCCACTCTGCAGGAAGCTGCAAATCTTGTCATAAACTCAGCTACCACTAACACCCTGGACTGAGCCCATGTTTTGGGTAATGAGGTATTCAAAAAGAGCTTTAATCAGTCAGTGCCACACTCCTCAGACTTAATCCCTGCCCAGAGAGGTCCTGCCTGCTTCCTGCCTGGGGCCGGAGGATGAGGAGCATGGAGATGTACTAAGAAGATTTTTACATGGCACCATGAATGCTGTTTACTCATAAAATATGATGCTTTTTTAAGAACAGAAGTAGTAGTGATGGTGATTCACTAGAATCCCAGACTAATTTCCCTAATTCTCCTTTTTAGAAGATGATTGCTTCCTCCATAAACCAGCATTTCTCAAGGAAATGTAGACTTTTAGGCTGGTAAATTTGCCACAAATAGACAAGTTTGATTCTGGTTCTCCCCTTTCCCTCTCTCATTCTTCACCATTTCCTTGGGGAAAAACAGGTCTCAAGGGAATTCCTCCCAGTTGTTGCCCATCCATAACCAATTGGTATAAACTTCTGCACACACCAAAGACAACAGAGCTGCAGAGGAAGGAGCCTCATTCCATCAAGCAGAAACCATTTCTGCAACAGGAACTAAAACATAATGCTCATTTTCAGCCATTGGATTTACCCTGCAACTCTGGCAGAGAGGGGAAAAGAGAGAGAAGGGGGAGAAAAAACCTCAAGTTTTGATTTTTAAAATGAGAAAATTGATGTGGAAGTCACAGATGGTGAATAAATATGGGGCAGAGAATTGTCATTTGGCAGCCTCCTGACCAATTTAAGAGGGATATGCTGTTATCTAGTTTGGTTCAGGGAAAATACATTCTGGGCAGCAGTTAGCCATTTAAGAGGCTTCATTGTTTTATAAAATATATTTGGGTTTGATACAAACACAATTAATTCCGCTTTCTAATATTGTGTTTGAACCAAATCCAAAATATGTGTTGTGAACATTCATTCTTTTATGTCATTTATTGGTTCCAGGTTCTGAAGGCTTAGATTTAAAAAGGGATTTGCAACAAATAAAGAACATTTGGGGTGACTTCAGCTGGTGCAGCAAACTGCATTCTTATGCACTGTTTTGAGATGTGCCTCCAAATTATCAGACAAATGATATGTTCCAAATTAAGTCCCTCATTACGGGTGCTTTTCTGCTGCACAGCATTCTTCATTATTGTACCGCTGTATTTTGGGGACTTGTCAGGCTTTGCCAGGTCTAGCAATGGAAGCAGAGGATTGGGATGAGGAGCAGCACAGGCAGGGCTCTGCCAGCTGATCCTTTGCACAACTGCACTCCTCACTCAGCTCTGGCTTCCCAGGGGACAGCTCTGAGGAGACAGAGACCTTGGAGCACCATCCAGCTCCTGATCCAGAGGCTTCTCCCCTCCCAGCACAGACCACCTTGGCTCTGTTTAGCTCGTTTGTGTTTCAGGTGCTGATAACAAAGGATATGGCAAATGAGTTGAAATTAAAAGAGCTTTTTCCAGGTGAGGAATTATCTTGTTCCCAATCTCCTCCTGCTGAGACTGCAGTGGGAAGGAGCAGCCAGGGTACTGCAGACCCTGCTGCCAGTGCCATGAAACCCATCATCACCAGCTCCTACTGAGGGCAGCTTCTGTGCAGCCCAGAGGGCACTGGCCACCACAAACAGTGCATCAGCCCTGCCTTTCCTCCCCAGAAATGTTTCTGAGTCAATGGCTTCTGTGAAATCCTGTTTTCCCATGCAGAGCTCACAAATCTTTCCATGGTTCTTAGGTCTGGCATCAAACTTCCCTGAGTTCAGCCAAACATGATGACACTACAGATTACACAGGGGGAAAATTCCAATCTCCACTTAGATATCAGCCCCTTCCTCCACATGCCTGTAGCTTTAGGGAGAGAAAGGAATCGGGCACAAATATTTCAGGACTATGCTTGAGATTCCCTTCTAGGTTAAGAACCCTGTGGTGTAAAGCTCTGCTGCAGATCCCTCTCTGTCAAAGAGAGACGAAAATTATCACCAAAGCCAAAAGAAATTTTAAAAGCAAATTATCACAGCCTACTCTGCCACAGATTATCCCTCATCTGGTGGTAAATCAGCACTGCTCATATCATTGCTGACTTGCAGAACACATCCCTCCATCCCAGACATCAATATTAATTAGTGAGGTTTCTGCTTCAAATTAGTGACGCCAAAGCACTTTGAGACTCCCACGTGAAAAGAGCCACAGAGGCCAAAGTGCTCCTGTTGCCTTTGGTCACAGTGGTTGAAATAGATGTCCTTTAATAGCTCTGTTTTCTCCTCACAGGTAGGTCAGTAAATGAGCTCCCTCAGACACACAAGGAGGCAGGAGCAGAGCTCTTTGAAGCTCCTCCACAATCCCAGCCCTGCGCAGGGGAGGGGCAGGGGGTGTTAACAACTTTCAAAATATACATATGAACCAGAGAGATTAGGACTTTCAGAAGAGCCTTCAACGAGGATCCTTTTCATGTCTGAGATACATATCTCGTTCATTCACTATCTGCACAGATGAAAGCAACCTCTGATGGTATCTTCTCTGCTCACCACCTTATCATATCAGTGATAAAAAGACCAGTCAAGCTTCCTGGCTTTGGAACTCATAATGCAATTATTAATATTTGCCTGGTTTCTCCTTCCTTAGATGAGTGTGTGTATGAAGGAGAGAGGAGGAGGAGGGCAGGCAGCTGGGGAGGAGAGGACACCTGTGCAGGAGCACCAGCTCTGATGGTTGCAGCACTGTCTGCATCACCCCAGCTGTGGTGGGAAAAGAGCTCCTGCTCCTCAGACCCCTGCTGCAGGTGACAAGGGGAATGTGCTGTAACCCACACTTCTGTCACACCATGGCCATGGCCACAGGAGATGGGGAAGGGCAGAGCTCTCCTCATTGATGCCTTGTGAAGGCTGACCTGGAACAGAGACTAGACAGAGCTGAAGAATAAAGCAGGGATTTATTAAGAGGCCTCAACAGATCCACCCTGGGCAGCACAATCTAAAATGGCCACAAAATGGACGACTGCTCACGGGGTCTCTCACTTTTATAAGTTTTGGTCCATTTGCATCTTGGAGTTCATTGTCCAATTCCAGCTTTAGCCCATGAAGTCCCATCCTTCTTGTTTTTCTCTCTTTGGTCCACTGTTGTTTGTACTCTTGGGCCTGAGATTTGGATCATTTGTCCTTGGTCCCCAGCTAGAGAAGGAATTATTTTGTCTCCCTACTCTGTGCAGAGAGCTCACCATCCCCTCATATGAAGCTAGACTTTCACAGTAAAGCAGAATAGAGTCTGAAAAATATACAAGTTAAAATCTGAGGCATCATCATCTGAGTGCTTGGCCTTGAAACACACTGCACCACACACCCTCCGAGCTCCATCCACCCACACAGGTGAGGCAGGCTTGGAGCTCTCCTGCCTTAGAGTTTTTCTGAAGCTTGTGGCACTCACAAAATACCTCAGGAAGCCATGTCAGGGAACTGCTGCTGTGTCAGGTGGTGTTAATCATCTCTGCATGCTCTGGAAGGGCAGGGCATGCTGCACACAATGGAAAGGGGATGGTGAGATGTGTCGTGCTGCTTCCACCATGCAAGGTGTGAAAAGTGCCTTCTGCAACAAAGAAATAACAGTGCTTGGGATTAATTGCAGGTTTAGAGCTAGGGAATCCCACTGGGTTATACACATATGACAAGCCTTTTCCCTACTTTGTGCATGGAGAAAAGAAAACATGAAAGAGGAAGAGTTGCCAGCAAACACATACCAGGATGGATAAAAGCAACAGGAAAAAAGGAACTTTTTGAAAGCACAATCATATATATATATATATAGCAAAGCGTAGATACTTTTTGCTCTAAAAACAACAAAAATTTCTATTTAGATTCCAAGATGCAATGTTCACTGCATAAATGTTTTATAACATATTATACACCTAAAACTAAAAGTGCTCTATCTGGATGTCACATGCTGGTGATTGCAGATAAGAGAAGGTCAAACCAACTAATCTGGCTCACCCAGAACTGATGCTCACAGAGATGCATAAACTCATGGTCAGTTTTGCAGGAACTAAAGGACTGTTTTTCATGATTTCAGTGTCTTCAAACACTGTAGTAGTGACAGGGCAATGCAGAAAGTCAAAAAGTTATATCTGTTAAATCCAAGAGCATAAATGAAGGGTGAGAGAAAAAGATCCCTCTTTAAAAACACACTAAAAGGTGACTAGAAATATTGCCCTCACACATTATCTTTTGCACCCAGTGCTTTGATGGACTTTTGTTTAATGAATAAGACTCATAAGTAAAACACTGCCTTTTCACATCCTGAAGTCCCTCTTTCCATCCATGTGATTCCTCACTGGTAAAGAAGTATGGTATTCCCCCTTTTTTTAGTTGCAAAATGTGAAAACGAAGGACTGGTTGATGTAAGGTTAAACAAAATACTTAAATGACTTTGTCTAGTTATAGAACATTCTTTTATTTAGGAGAAAAAAGGAAAGGCCATCTTGAATAGAAACCATCTGTTCACTAATTATGTATCCAAAAGTTCCCAGGTTTTCCAGAGGAGGTATTATTTTAAATAATAGTATAAAAATCTTTTCATTAATAATATAGAATCATAGAATAAGAGAATGGCTTTGTTGGAAGGGACATTTAAAGTCCATGTACTCCAACCCCCAGCAAAGGACAGAGACATCTTCCACGAGCCCGGATTGCTCAGAGTCCCTGAGGGTGCAGAGTATAACTGCAACTAGGAATTCACCATCCATCCATCCAGACTTGAATTTTTTTTTAATACCTTCATATCCACATTGTAAATCTTAAATTCCTAGGCTGCTGATGCCTCACACTGCCCTGTCCTGCCTGCATGAGCATTCCTACCAATTCCTGCCCCATCCTGCTGCAGGGCAGCCACAGCTCAGACACACACACCTGTCTGCTCCAGCAGTGCTGCCAAACTCCTTCCCACACTTCCCTACTCTCCAGAGCACTCTCTCTCCTAATCCTGTGCTCAGCAGCAGCCAAGAGGTGCTTAATACAACCCCATTTGGCACCTTCCCTCTGAGCTGCCTATTCCAGGCTGCCAATACAAGCACAGCAGCTCCAAACTGCCCAGCTGAGCCAAGAATTCTCTCCCTTGTGTGCAGCTCGCCAGCCAGAGGCAAATGCAGGAACTTTAGAGATTATCTGGAGGGAATATTCCAGGAATTTAGATTTTAGCCGCAGCAGTAGGACCATACATCATTAAAGCTGCCTCTCCTGCCAATGTAAAAAGCAAACATCAATGATTTAAATCACGGTTCCCCTGTGGCTCATTTAAATCACTTGGATGGAAATCAGTCCACCTTGTCACTGTGGAAGAGGTAGAAATGGAAGTTGTGGATTCATGACTCCCAGGTCCACCCTGAGCACGGGACGTGGACCAGGTGACAATAAATCCTATCAGGCACAGTATATAATGAACAGTTTTGTGATGTGTGGCACTGATGAAACCTGATTCCTACAGCTCTGTGTGTTGTGTGTGGAGTGTCTGTGTGACTATTGACCAAAGCTTTCCCTGCAGTCAATATGTGCAGCCTCATGCTTTTTAGTGTTTCATGAGGGTTAAACTCATTGATCAGCTCCTTTCTGGGAGCACTTTCATGGAGTCTTTCTTTTATTTTCACCCACCAGCCCATTCTCCAGAAACTTGCACCAGACACGGGGATGGAATTTTCTGAGGATGGGGACACATTCAGAGACACACAGCGTGGGGAAAGGAGCCTGGAAGAACATGTCCAAGGATATTCCCAGCTGGACAGGCAGGCCTGGCCCACCTACACATCTCAGGCTGTTCTGAGCAGCCTGTGAGATGCAGGACCCAAAGCAGGCATCTGCCCCCATTGCTAAAGCTCTGCTCCAGGCAGATGCATTGGCAGAGGTGTCTCTGCCACAGGAAATCCACAACTTTACTGCAGAAGCCCAAGGGGGGCTGGCAAAGGGAGGAAATGCTGCTGTGTTGCTACAGGTGAGCAGCTGATGCAGACAAAAAGCCCAGCCCAATCCGCACAGAATCAGACCAAATCCTCATTTCCCTGCAGCTAGAGGAGCTCTGCCAGCTCTCTGGCACTCAGACATGTTTCAATTGGTTTTAGTTTTTACAGCTGTACAATAACCAACAAACAGCACAACCTGCTATGTAACAGAGATTCTTTGGCTCCACATTCTTCTGCCTGTTTGATTATCTGAAAGTGGCAGGTTTCATTGCCTGCATTGCCTAAAGAAAGAGACAGTTCTTAGCATGTGAAAAGGTACCAGAGCCCAGACCCAGGTGAATGCTTTGTGTGCAGGCAGCTGGCCACATTTTGACAAACTTGTTTGACACTTCCAGCACTGCAGAGGCGTTTGAGTGGTGACAGCTGAGTTCAGTCTGGGTGACACTGAATTTTAAGCAGGGACACTCACATGAGAGGTAGGGCAGGCACTGCTCTCTGGTGACCAGCTACAGGACCTGAGGGAACAGCTGGAGCTTTACCAGGGCAGGTCAGGATGGAGATCAGGGGAAGGTTCTGTCCCAGAGGTGCTGGCACTGCCCAGGCTCCCCAGGGAATGGGCACGGCCCCGAGGCTGCCAGAGCTCCAGGAGCGTTGGGACAGCGCTGCCAGGGGTGCCCAGGGTGGGCTTGTTGGGGGGTCTGGGCAGGGCCAGGGGCTGCCCTGGGTGATCTTTGTGAGTTCCTTCTATCTCAGGATATTCTATATTTCTGTGATTATAAATACTGTTAAGAAATCTTCCTGGTTTGTGAACAAACTTTTAAAAAAAAAGTCCCACAGAAGGAAAGAAAATAGAAAGACAGAAGTGATATCACTGTTCTGTCCATTACAGATTTATGGGAGTGACAGGAAATCAGGACATAGACTGAAATCCTTCCTGCTCCTCTGCCTGCTGAGTTGCCTCATCCTTTGCTCCAGGATGCTGCTGTGGCTGTCTCTGCCCTGACTAGGGTCAAGACAACATTTAGGTTGTCCTATATAAAAAGTCCAACTATATAAAAAACTGATATAATCTTCACACTTTACAGAGCAAAAACCTCCACTTAAAACACTGTCCTCAGATAACAGAAAATATTTACCTTGATAAACCTAGAGAAGGCTGGGAAGAAAAAGAGATAGCACAGAGAGGAAGGTATTATAATAAGAATCTGCTTTGTCTGCAGGTTCACTTAAGCAGCTCAGCTCCTTATAAGCTGATTTCAACCTCTACTTTTTAAAGTAATAACAACATAATTAACAATAACATTAATAACTCATTAATGAGGATCTTACTTCCTGTTAGGGGATACACCTGGTTTTATTTAGAGGGTATTCAACCTCTGCTTGCTTTCTTTGTCCCAATTAATGCTTTTTTCTTTCAAATCTTTGCCAGTGGTCAAAGGCAAAAACAATATTCCTATTTTCATTATAGGGAAGGCAGAGATATCATGTATCTCTTAAAATACCCTTTCCATTTGCCTTTCTAATGGTTTAAAACAGAGCAAGAAGCTGGCACCTGGCAAATGCCCAATATCTGATCAGTCACAGCACAGGGAAGGGTTGGAGTTGGTGCCCTGAGTGTCTCCACTTAAGTGTTTTCTGCTCAGGTGGCAGAAAAGCCACCAATCCTCCCAGTGCCCCGTCCCTGCAGCCAGCAGCATCATGAGGGATCAGCAGAGAAATAAGAGATCAAAGAACATTGGGGGAAAAAAAATAGTGGGTACTGAGCAGGCTGAATAGGAGCAAGAACATGAGGAAACATGATAAATTCATACTGAGACCTCTGAAGATGGGGATAAGAGGGTAAGACAGAGAAGCAGAAGGATATGAATGTAATTGGGATATGGTTTTAGCTGTGAGATCTGTTAAATTGAATTTCTGTTTGGTATAACATCCCTCGTATATGTTAATCGCTATGTGCTCCAGCAGCCTGATTTAGTGTTATTATCAAAAAGGGCTCCTGCCTTTGTCAAAAGAAGATTACAAATTATTCCAGATAAGTAATGAAACTAAAGACCTTTAAGACTAATTGGCCATTGTGCAATCCTGTTAATATCCTTTCTTGTCTAACAAAAACCGAGGAGGCAATTAAGGGCAAATACCAAAAAATTCGTACCTGGTCTCTTGCGTGGAAATATGATTTATACAGCCCTGGATTTTCCTATCAGGAGAAAAAAATATGGCAAATGATCATCCATCAGCAGCCAGCACAGCCAAGGAAACTCCAGTTTTGTATTAACCCTGAGCTAGGAAAGGTTTGAGACCCAACCTTTCCTAAGCTTGCCAGTGAAAACAAGAATTTCTGTTGTGTCTCCATATTAAATAAGGAGCCCTGGTTTTTAATGAGTGTAGCCAAGCCTGAGCTGTCAGATTCTTTGAGACACAGCTGCTTTCTGGTGGCTCAGAAAGGATCCTGCCCAGCAGAGCCTTGGCTGCACATGACATGGGCTCTCAGGACCCAGCTGTGCAAACCTGCTCAGGCTCCGTCAGAAAGGCACAAACAGACCTTGGAAAGTGGTCTGGAGCCTTCTGGACCTCACAGTCAGCTCCAATCAGTCAGGTCCCAGCTGCTGCTTGGTGCTACTATTAATAATCATCCTAATCAGCTGGTGTTTTGCATGACATTGCCTCTGCATTCCTCCTTCTCCCAGTCCTTGAAGTTCCCAATGTCACATTAAAACAGATAAAACAGGAAAACAAGTGACTGTGAAAGTCATGAGCAGGGGGGGTTTGGGGAAATCAGCTCCTGGCTGCTGCTGATGGTGGTGATGGGCAAACACTGCTCCAGCTGGAGGAACAAGTGAGGCTGGGGAATCCCTCTGTGGGAAACAGCCCTTCACAGGCTGCCCAAGGAGCCTGCTCAGCCCAGTGCTCACTTTTACTGTGCCATTAATTCACTGCACCACTTTCTGAGAAAGCTGCTTGATCTTGACAAACTTTATCCCCTCTTTTACCTTAGCGTGTTACCTGCTTTGTTCATTTGTGTGACTGCCTTAATCTCTCCTGGATGACTCACATCAGCTTCAGATCTTTAACAACTTTATTGCTTTATTTAATCCTGTGTTTCATGTTCACTAGCTCAGTTAAAAGAGGGATAGAGTAATCTAATGCTGTAGAGTTCAGGAGGAGGAACTCCTTCGACCTCATTGCCAGGCTCTGTCCTCCAGCCTCAAGAACGTTCCTGTGCTGTTTTCCTGGGGTTCCAAATCCAAGTTTGTCAAACCATCCAAGCATTCCCACATGGATGCAGCAGTGGTTCACAGGCCTACACATCCCTGCAGGCACAGGGGAAATGTGCAGCTTTGGGCTCCACATCCTGCGCCAAAAGCTGCTCCCTGCACTGTGGGAGGCTGCAGGGAGGAAAGGGACAAGGACATCACCCCATGAGCTGTCTCTGGCTACGGAGGGCCCTGATGGACCACCCGACTGGAACTGGCAGAAATCAGCTGCAAGTGCAGGGATTTCTCCTTTTGTAAATGAGAAAAGGCAGGATTAAAAGGAGAGAAATTAAGCCAAAACCTCTGCTAGGTATTTTAAATTGCCTTATACAATCTGCTTTTGTGTTGTTTTATAGTCCCAAGCCACAGCAGGCTCCTCCTGAGTCAGAAGCTCTTGTGTTTGAAGTGCTGTGTCTGCCTGGTGGATATCCTGGCTAAACCTTCACCTGTGGGAAGACATCTCTTTAATGGCATGGCAAGATCTCTGTGAGGTTCTTATCCTAAACAAATCCTTGAAGATTTAGATCTTCCTAAACCACTTGATGGAATTGGTCCTGGGAGCACAAAGAACAATGAGCTGAGAGAGGGAAAGAGTAAAATAAAAGCCAAGTGTTGAGGGAAGTGCTTTCTTTTGAGCTAGGTGAAGTGAAGCATTCAGGACAACTTCCCGTGGGAATTGCAGCCAGATGAAATTTGCCTGCATCAGAGGAGCCCTGGTCCCTGCAGCACCTGAGAGCATTTTAAGACTGCCCACAGCCTCCACAGCCTCTCTGCAGCTTTTTGTTTTTCCCCAACAAAGCTAAATCCACCAAGTCAGTAAATTCAGAAGGATTTAGTAGAGACCTTGCTGGTGAAATATTGCTCCCTAAACACCCCCTCCTGCTGAGGTGGTTTTGCAGTAAAAATCTGCCCATTTTGCTGCTGTATCCTCTCTTAGCTGCTCAAGTGGTCACTGAGCCATGGCACCTCTCACCATCAGCGTGAGGGCACCAGGCACCGAGTGCCTTGCAGAGACACTGCTGCTGCTCAGAACCCAGGTGGGCATTTGCCTCTAAAGATCTGCTTTGCCTTTAAAGAATTATTGCTTTTCACCGGGCTGCATTTTCCAAGTGAGGCAGAGGCTGCAACCTCCCTGGTAAAAAGGATCTTAGGAAAGCTAATTTAAATTTCAAGGACCTCTTAGGGATAGTTGCTAATGGTTATGCTAATTGGCATAGGGTCTGAGTGACAGTTATGTCCTGGAATGATTCGCAAATCACATTTTCTTGGAGCTTATTAGCAGACTCATTAACTGTACAACAGTACATTACTTTCAGAAATTCAGATCTAAGCAGAAAATTAAAATTATTTGCTAAATGACCTAATAAAATTGAATAAAATGTGCTGAGAAAGTGAAAACTGAGGTATATCAGGACTCCAGAATTCAGCTAAAAATAATCTCCATTTACCATTGATGTTCACCCATTCCTCTGGGAGTAGCTGTAGCCCAGGTGAACCTCGCTTAGAAACCTGTTTGGATATGAAAACCAATGAACTCAAATCAACAGCAGCAAATCCCAGCTCCTTGCATCCAGAGCTGGCATTAAATTCACTGCAGACCCAGCCAGAACTTTTTCCAGTGATGCATCTCATGGTACCTCCTCCTCAACTCTGCTCCTCCTTCCCTCTGCAATTCTCCATGCAAACAAAAACCCAAACAGCTGCACTTTCCTGCTTCCCTGATGAAACTTTTGGCAGAGTTATTTGCAAAAATAAAAAGTCTTTTTTGAAGACAAAGAGAGTGTGGGAAGGAATGAGAAGCCAGGTATTCATTTCTGCCTACAGGTGAGACAGGAGACTGTGGAATCTCCAGCCTGGTTAAGATGGTATCCAATCTTCCTCATGTGAAAAAGGTGTTTCCCAAATTCACAAAATTCTTTTGCAAACCCATTAAAAGAACATATATTAAAATTTTTACAAAACTATCAGCTTTCCATGCTATTCAAAAGCATACATCTAAGTGTATGTAATACAGATGAGTATTTCCACACAATTTGGATTTTTTGTGTACTGACAAGATACTCAGTGCCAAGTCTTTGAGGGAAGGAGAATCTGATTTATGATTGTGTGAGCATGCTTATAACATTGATGCTCCCAATCCAAGTTTGCTAGCAGGCAAATCCTCACACATTTAATAATTACCCACAGAAAACCAGGATCTGCAGTATCCCCTGAAGATGTACCACGCAGAATTTCCATAACTTGTGTCCCCCTGCTCTGACTCTTGAGTGCCAGGTGTAAAATTTCAAGCACCAGCTCTACCTCCTTAATCATAGAATGCTTTGGGTCAGAAAGGACCTTAAAATCATCTTGTTCCAACCCCTAGCCATGAGCAGGGATCTTTCACTAGAGCATTTTTTAAATTAATTTTTTTCTTTAGCTCTCTAAATATATCAGCAAGAAATAGTATTTTAAGGGCTTTAAGTCCTTTTTGAGGACTTCAGTGCAAAAACCACAAGAAAGCTGGGCTGGATCAGATATATTCCCCAAGGCAGACCCAGATCAGAAATTTCTGTTAAACTCTCAAGAAACCTGGTCTTCAGCTCATATCCAGAATAAAAACATGATTTCTTTTGGTTATGGATTTTATTGAGAACTCTTTAAATATCTCAATTTCACAAAACCTTGAGCTGTAGCAGAAATATCTGATGAGTGTATGGCTTTCTTGGCACACTGAAGTGCTTGAAAATTTCTCTCCAGCTCCCTGTTTCTCACAGGCATTGTTACACTTGCAATTTATCTCGGGGTGAATAAAACACATTCTGCTTCATGACACTTTTTTGTTGGATATTTTTATTTTTTGAGGCATATAACAGCAGGTCTCAAATGGAATCCATGGGAATATTTTTCACTAAAGAAATCTCAAACCAAAAGAAACTGTTGAATTCAAACATGTTTGTCAACCCCACAAAAATTTGTTTTACAAAAGCAGCAATCTGATAAGATTGGAGTGATAGGCAGTTTTTTTTCTTGAACTGGAACTTCAAAAGAACCAACTTTTGAAATAAAAGGTTTTGAAAAAAACAGAAATTAGAATGAAATATTTTGATGCCATGGAAACAATCACTCCACATAAAAAACATACCTCCAGCTTTAGTGCTTTGGAATTGAAATGCTGGAAATTTTGACACTGAATAAATGAGAAAATCTGTTGTTGTTTGTTGACTTCCTGGTCCTGCTCCTCAAGAGGCCATTGGCAATTCCTTACCACCACGAAATCAGCGTGATGCTGACCCGCTTTTTATCATGTCCAAAATTAACTCAACTTCCAACTTACTTCTCCATCCCTTGTGCAGGTCACAGCTGCCTCATCTTCCTCCAAGTCCCTTCCCAGACCACCAGACCCAGGGTTAGCAGTGGCAAGGGCATGGGTGGTATGGACATTTGTCTGCTGAAACCTCCTGATATCTACTACCAGAGTCCCACCTGCCCTTCCTATCACAAAATTATACCTAGGCAGAAATTCTAGGGTAATTTCTAGGTCCTGTGAGGGTAATTTCTAGGAATTACCACTGCATTCAAACCCAGAAACTCTGCTTTTATTTCAGCAGGTCCTTTTTGAAAGCTTTTCCTCAAACCACAGCAGAAATGCTGTTGCAATCCATATTATTGATTTCCAAGGCCAGTTTGGATGGAACTTCGAGCAGCTTGGTCGAGTGGAAGGTGCCCCTGGCCATGGCAGGGGGTTGGAATGAGATGATCTCTAAGACCCCTTCCAACCCAAACCATTCTGTGGCTCTGATTTTATGGTTTTAATATGGTCCAAATTAAGAGTGCTTACAGGCAAGTGGAAATCCCACTCAGGGCAGATGGTGAGGCCAAATTATTAAGANATTTTATGGTTTTAATATGGTCCAAATTAAGAGTGCTTACAGGCAAGTGGACAATCCCACTCAGGGCAGATGGTGAGGCCAAATTATTAAGAGCTCTAGTGAAAATTGGGAGAAACAGGCTCTAGAGAGATTTTCTCTTTAGAAAAACCCTCTATTTTTGACAAAATATGTTGTATTTTCCCCACAACACTGGGATTCCTGCTACTATAAAGAACCTGTGAAGCTGCTGTCACTGCTACATAAAGCATTATGGTCTTAGATAGATATAATATATATAAAGAAATACAGCATAATATTTCACTATGGGAACACAATGGAATCTGCATCCCAAAACACATCTGCTTTGGGCTGCAAAGAGCCACTGTCCAGGGAGATAAATAGAAAACTCTGCATCCAGGTACCTCTGAGCTCTAAATGTGGTGGGCAGCACAGTGAGGGACCTGGCAATGTGGGGTGTGAATTAATCATAGGATCATAGAAAGGCTTGGGTTTGAAGGGACCTTAAAGCTCATCCAGTGCCACCCCCTGCCATGGGCAGGGACACCTTCCACCATCCCAGGCTTCTCCAAGCCCCATCCAGCCTGGCCTTGGACACTTCCAGGGATCCAGGGGCAGTCACAGCTGCTCTGGGCACCCTGTGCCAGGGCCTGCCCACCCTCACAGGGAACAATTTCTTCCTAATATCCAATCTAAACCTGTTCTCTGCCCACTTGAATTAGCAGCATAGATGGACATTGCCTCAGGATCCCCCAAACTGGGCTGCAGTGAGCATGGAAATCTTGACCCAAGTTTGGTCTGACCTGCTACCAAAAAAAAAAGGATCAAAGGCAAAATGTTCAGCTGCAAGTCTGAACCTTCCTGGTGCTTCAGGAGCTGGACTGGGCATTTCTGTGTGATGTCCCCTCAGTCACAGTGAGCAAAGAGCAGCCCAGAGGGTGGCCAGGAGACAGAACATCACCTGCATGTCCCCACCTGTTCTTCCAGAAGCCAGATAAGAAACACAGACAAATAAAAACTCATGCCCAGGGAGCAAAGTTCATCTAGAACAAAAAACCATGAGGAAGTGTGGGCTTATTTCAGATTCATACTTGCAGTGTATGATCTCCAAAAAGCCCACTTGTGCTGCCTAATACCTGCATCTTTAGACTTGCTTAAGCCTCAGGGGCTGTCTGGGACTCTGTGGAGTCAAGACAACTTCACAAAAGACTGTTTCACACAGAGCTTTTCATCCCAAGCCCTTTCCACAGTAGTGACCCAGCTGTGTCTCCAGATGAACTTGTTCTTGGCTTCAGCAGCTGCTCAGCATGCTGTAAAATCATCCTGCTTGCTTAAGAAACCTCATGGAAATTCAGGAACTCAGCAAGACACTCTGCAAAAAGCCACTCTGTGTTGATTTCTATTTTGATAGCTTTAAAACAGGGATAAGAAACCTTGAAATTCCCAATATTGGACTGAGTGGGAGGGGTGGGCACTGGGGCTCTGTGGTGGCCGAGGAGGTGGTCACCTTGCAAGCCCACTTCAGTCTGTGAATTTACACCACTTCAGTCTGTGAATTTACACCACTTCAGTCTGTGAATTTACACCACTTCAGGTCTGCCACAAATTGTCTGGTGCTGCCTCCCAACAGCTTCAGTTCTGAGAGCTATAACCACAGTCTGAAGGCATTCAAGCAGTGTTTTTCTGATACTGTCACAAGAGGAAAATGTCTCGAGCATTCACCCCTTTAAAGCAAACCCCCAAGCATTTGCAGCCCACCCTGTGGGTTTGTTGAATTTTTTTCCTGTAGCTACATCTTTCCACTATATATCTGTGCCTGTAGCAATAAAAACAAGGCAATAATTTACCTCCCATGGTTGTTGTACCAAAACTGGGTTTTTATCCCAGTATCTTATCTTCTCCATTCAGAGCCAATGTATCTTATTACTTTGCAGCAAACATGGGCAGAGATGAAAGATTCTCTCATATATTTCCCCTTCTATTAAACCACAAGGCTTTATCCTTCCCTTTCATTCTTCAATCTCAGGTTTTGTTGTTTCTATCTCTGTCACATGTGATTTTGGCTTTTATGTGAATGTGAATATGTGCATTTATCTATTTGTCCCCTTTATCACAACCAAACAAGATCAAGGCCACTTTAGAATACCTGGCCACTGACTGCTGTTTCATCAGATATTCACAGCAATAACCTTACCACACAGACTTGGAGTTATGTAGATGCCAGAATAAAATACTTTTGAAGACTTTCAATATTTCCACACATTCTCTTTAGCTGTTTCATACATGAGTATGTCACACCAGGAAAAAGAAATTACCTGTAAGGGTCATTTTTTCACCCTTGAAAGATCTGACCAGGCCAAACCCTGCCCGTGCCAGCACAGGGAAATAGACCCAGAGGACAAAACTCAGGCAGGACTTGGCAGGACATTTTGGGAGGCTTGGGGACTGCCTAAACTGACTGCCTAAATCTTGTTCTCCTCCCCATATCAGCAAAACACAGCCCAGCTGCAGGTAAAGGATTAAAATTCTTGATCATGCAGTAGCACAGTTAATTATTTACCCCTCTATCTTCTCCCTTCAGATCTCTCTTTTTTTTTTTAAATCATGGTAAAGGGTTGGGTTTGCTACAGCCTCAGTGAGCATCATTTCTATCCTGCTGAGGGAGAAATGGGGGTCAGAAAAATAATCAGAGTTCTGAAAAACATTTAAGTTGTAATAGTTCACCTTTTTAATTTGTACTTTGAGGATGGAATGGAAGAGAAGCCAGAAAGATCAGGGTGCCTGAAGGATTAGTAGCTGATTTGAGTTTAAAGGAGTAATCACCTCACCTAATTTAGTCTCCTAATGTCAGAGGCTGCATTTCTCTGTATAATCAGTGAAACTAAGTGATGATTCCAGAGGGAGACTCAAGCTGTGCCTCAAACACAAAACTTATAAGCACTGCCCATCCTTGTCCTGTTCAAATTTTTGTCTCTTTTTCACTGTGGTTCATCTCCCTTTCTGCTTTCCAGAAGGGAGCTGGGGCACATTTCAGCCAGATGCTGCTCAGGGCAGGCAGCAGACAGGGCTGAGTGTGCATCACTGAGCACTCCCCCCTGACACGAGGGCCCTTTCAGCTCATTTGGGGTGTGCAGTGGCTGGAGCCAAGGCAGGAAAACCCTTAAGAGCAATCAAGCCACTGATTTGGTCTAAAAGTCAGTGCAAATCCCACTAGACAGAAGAAAAGCCAGAGTTTTCCCATGGATGCAGTGTTCCCTGAGCCACAGTGAGCTCACTTTGACGTGGCTTCTTCGCAGTTGTCCACCCACTGCCCAGCTGAAATGGTGAGGCTGGGATGGTGGAACAGGAAACCCAACAGGCAGCATTGCTGGGTGTGATTTCCTATTCACACCTCTAATTAATGTCAGCAGAGTCATCAGTGGTGTAGTCACATTAATTACATGTGAATGACAGCTGAAACAGCTTTGAGAATAAGTAGTTTCACCAGACTGCCAAAAAGGACAGGTCTTGGACATAAAACAAAGCTGAATGTATTAGGAAATAAATTGTGATTTAAATATTTCAATATTAAAATAGATTATATTGCAGTAGCAATAGACAAGATTACCAAAAAAATGGGGAAACACACTGTAGGAATAATTAGTGCAATGCTTGTGGTAATTACTTACCAACAGTTTCCTGGAAGAGGAAGTTATAAATATTTCCATGGTGGTCATTAGGCCTTCCAAAACCTTGGCAAGGCACCACCTGCTCTTCTGGCTTTGCCTGCAAGAGAGTTTTAGGAGAACAAATGCACATGAACCACTCATGGTGTGTCATGGATTGTGAAATCAATCCTATTCTATTTACCATCTGTATGGCAGTTGTCTTCTGTTAAGTGGGCAGTTTTCCTTATCTCTTCCACAAGCACTCCTCCCTCCAGGCAGACATCTGCTGATAACAGGCTATTGAATGTCAATGCATGATTGATAAGAACTTTAACATCCCATTGTGAGATGCTTCGCCCAGAGGGAGGAGCCAAGCATTCCCACACAGATATAGCTGGGAGTCTGGAGAGACAGGACAGCTCCTGCTGCGTTTCACTCAGAAAGAGAATTACCCCTTTTTAACTGGATCAGCAGAGGAAGATCTTCACCTTTCCTTCAATAGGATTTTTCCTGCTCCAACAGAACCACACCTGAGGCCTGAGTCCAGNATGGTGGAAGCTGCAAGACTCTGCCATGGCCTGGGGACCTGAGGCTGCTCCACACCCCTTCGGTGCAAAGACCATCCTTGCCATGGAGCATTAATTAGAGGTGTGAGTAGGAAATCACACCCAGCAACGCTTCCTGTTGGGTTTCCTTTTCCACCATCCCAACCCCACCGTTTCATGGAGCCCACAGTGGGTGGAGAGTCTGCAAAGGGTGATTTAAACCATGCATGGGCTCAGCCAGGTCATCCTGGGGAGTTTGGGTGCTCCTGTGGCACAGGTGATGGCTGTGGTCAGAGGAGTCCCACAACAGTGAGGGTGAGGATGAGGATGAGTCTTGTCAGAGAGTGCCTGTCCAGTGTGGGGCTGGAGGAGTAGGACAGGCAGACAGGCCTATGGTGCCTCCATCACAACCCACAGCCATTCAATTGCAGAAGAGCTGAGGTTGGAAAACACCTCCATGATTGAGTCCAACCATAAACCACCACAACATGCTGCAGCACCTCTGTCCCAGCCAAGCTAACTGCAGAGATTTGGAAAGATCCACTGCTGGCAGGGCAGGCAAGCCTTGAGTGTTGTCCTTTTGCTGGCTCCTGACTGGAAAAGGTCAATTTCCACTTACACTTAATGTCTTCATGTGAATAAAAAAACAAAAACAAAAAAAAAAAAAAAAAAACAACCCTCAAAGTGTAAAGATCAAAAACCTTGCTACAAACAGCATTCTGCCACTTCATGTTAACAACATTGAGAATTTTTTTATTTTCCTCCCATTAAGAGACATTTTCCTGGCCATTAACATCCCCATACTCCTGTGCAGAAGTGCATTACCTCTAACATGGGAGGGCTGACAAGCAGCAAGAGCCGTGCAGCTCCCTGATGGTTAAATCTATAGGAAACCTCTGGTGTTTAATGAAACCCCTATGGAGACCTCCATATTAGCCATGGTTTAATGTTCCATAATGGCAGTGAATAATTCATCTATGAGCAACAGCAGCTCCTGGTTCTCTGGGCATTAGGAGTTATTTATGAGGTAATTTTAACAGTTTCACACTGGCTGGTCATTATGTCACTGAGGGCTGACTCTAGCCAAGGAGGAGAGAAATACTTCCTTATCTCTGGCTAAGCAGTAAACAATGGCACGGGAGCACTTGCAAGGGGGTGTGTGCTCAGCTGGGAAGGGACAGCAGAGGGAACAGCTCGACAAGAAACCTGCCAGAGATCTCTGCACAAACAGAGCCCGCTGCTGGCCCCAGTGCCACCAGCTCTGCACCCTGCAGCTCTCATCTTCCTCCTCCTGTGCCTAATGGCACCTTCCATCTCCCTCTTCCTGTGTCTAATCCCAACAACTGTGCTGTAGAATAGGTTAGAGAGTAAGGGGCATGTAGGGAGCAGCCCAGGGACACTGGAGAGAGCTGGACAGCCAAAACAGGGCCTCACATTTAGATCTGCTGTGGTCCAGTGAAGGAACATGTACTGCAGCATCTCAGAACAGTGAAGAATGGTCACAAGCTGGCCAAACAAACAGGGATAATTCCTACAGGTAATTCCTGCTCTTCCTGGAGCACACAGAGCACTGTACACCCACCTGGATACCACTTCATCTCCAGGTGTGTGCTGCCCCAAGCTGTGGGACCATAAACCATGGCAAAAGGAAGTTGAGGGCATGGCCATAAAGCTGTAGCACAGGCTCTCATTTCAGTGTGACAGCAGACACAGGGCACTGGCACAGGGGGGTGACACCACAGACAAATGGAGAGAGGCAATGGGACAGCCAAGCTGGGGTAAGGAGGATGGAGAAGGTGGCCCAACAACTGACCAGAAGGGACAATGGAAATGGGAGGTGTAGGAATGAAGCAGAAAGTGACTAACCATGGAACTGGGAGATCTACAGAATAGAAAGAGCAAAAACACAAATGAAAACTAGCAGGAGGTGCCATGGACAAGCACTGTTGTGAGGCTGGGATGTCAGTGACCTGCTCAAGGTGAGGGCCCTGCTGCCAGGCACAATCTCACTACTTGCCAGGAATGCTCTGGCCTTTGAGGAGCAGCAACTGCTGCCACAAGAAACAAAATACTGAAGAATATTGAAATCAAACATGTTAACAACCTGGAGTAGGACTGAGGTTAGAAGTGAGAAATGAACAAGAAGTTGGCAAGAAGAGGCAGAATTTGAAAGCTGGTAGTAGTTGTGGCAGCAACACAAGGAGGTTTCTTAATTGAGATTTGTTGGCTTTGTGTTGGTTTTACTTCTTTAAAAAGTTTCTTACAGAAAGCCAACAGCAGCACATGAGAAATGGGGCCAGATCAAAGCAGACTGCTCCTTTGCTCCAAAGCTGCAGGATGTTCCTCCAGCAGTGTCCCTAAGGCTCAGATCCTGGCTCAGCTCTCTCCCTACAAAGCCCTGCTCAGCCAAACCTGCCAGCTGCAGGATGTCAAAAGTGCTGGTCTTTTAGGGAGCTTCAAGTCACAACTTGTCCTGATTTTGTTCTCCAAGCCAGAAATTGACCCCTCCTCTTTCTTCCTATGTCCCAGAGCTCTGCAGGTTGTGCTAAATTCAATGGCAGATGTGCTGCTGCACAAAATTGCCAAGCAGATGTGCTCAGGAAGAAGGTCCTGCAGCTAAATCGTTTTTTCAGACTGGAAGTTCACATCAGGAGAATTTACTTCAGGGGAGCATAACTCCTCAGCTGTACATATGGGTTTGCTGAAACCAGTTAAAACACATTTGCTGATCACAAGGAGCATCATCTGGCTTGCTGGATTCAGCCCAACAGAAGTGCTAAAAATAAACCTCGTTCCCACTGTCCTCTTCCCCACATGAAAACTTCCACCACTGTGGAGTTCTGCCCTGAGGTGTCCCCTTGCCATGTGCCCCATTCCCAGTGCATCTTGCCAGGTTTGTGCTGTGGAAAACCTTCTGAAACTTTGGGACCTTATTCCAGTGTACCAGCTCTCATCCTTCTTCCAGCAACAGAAGACATCCTTAGAAATCCTAAAATAATCCTTTTTCCATAGTCCTATTCACAGAATAGCTCAGACACTTTTGCTGAGTCCTTCAGAAAATAGACAGACTAAGACAGGTACCCAGCACAGAAAATTTCAGCTTAAGCTGTTTGTTTAAAAGAGGACAAAAGAGTCTTTTAATGGGGAGTGCTGGGCCAGCACAATTGTGTATTGTGGCTCTGGTACATATTCAAGCTGGCCAATATCTGGGCTCAGGGAAGAACTCCTTAACATGCAAATAGTTCTGTGAGCCAAAAAATATCAGGGGAAAAAAGTGCTATTTTAGATACCAGATCTCCTGACTGCAGGAAGAAACTCAGAGATTTCAGCATTTACTGAGCAGATCAATACCTCTAAACTGGATCCATAAACTTCCCAGAGAAAACCCCTCCTGCTACACCACTATCACTTTTTATTCTTTTTTTTTTTTTTTTCTGTATCACAAATCTGCCATGGATACTGGCTGAAAAGTCATAATGACCCAAAAATACCAGCTCTAGATTCCCAAAGGATTTTTCTGAAATTATTCTTCATTCTTTCAATGAAAAAGGAACCTGCACAACAGCTTCCAGAGTTAGACTCTTCGTTTTCTAGTAATTGACATTACCTGGCCAGAGACAAGCCAGTGCAGAGTGGACAAGTCTTTTTTTGTCACTCACCTGAGCCCTCCCCATCCTTTTTACACTGATTCACTCAGAAGCATTTGTGTTAATTACACTGCTCCATCCTTTGCCCCAGTCTGGCAATTCTTTATTAAAAGCCCCCCCAGCGTATTTTCTACTGGCAGCCTTTACTCACACAGCTCCCACTTGTCCAATGCTGTGCCTTGAACCACTCCCCAGACCTCCCCAGGTGTCTGTGAGGCAGCAGAGAGTCTCACAAGCACAGACTTTCCTACCCCACCTGTATCAAAGCTGGACTTTCCCATTTACAGACCCAGACCTGGGACTGAGCTCATATTCATCCAGCACAAGCAAGGAGCTTCTAGAAACCAGCAAGACTCTCCTGGAACACAGCTGCCTTCACAGAGAATCCATTATTTTATCTTATTTTACCCAGAGAGAGTAGAAGGCTGAGTCACCTTCCTTTCTCACTGCTTCAGAGGGGAAGACTTGGCTAAAGAAGCAATGAGAAAGCCCAAAAACCAAAACCCTTCAACATACAAACCCTTTCTTCACCATTCTTTTTCCCTTCCTGGACACCAAACTGAACAGATGTAGCTAGGAGAGTCACTTCCATGTCTCTCCATATGTTTGGCTGAGCATTAACACTTCTCTCCTTTCATTCTTGTGGGCTTTCTGCTCAAATTCAAGGTAACATCAGGCGGTGAGGAAACACATCCAGCAGCGCCGTGCTGACGTCAAAGGTGGGATAGGAGGGATGGCATTTTCACAGGGCTCTGCTTGACAGCAGATACCTGGAACAGACTTGTACTGGGAAGAAAAGTGATTTCCTGACATTTTCAAATCAAGAGTATTCAGAAACAAGGTTGGAATAATTGCATGCTGCTGGGAAGATTTAACCTCGGAGTGGGTTCAGCAAACTCCATTTTCTTCAGGTTTTTTCCTGTGATAGCACAAACAATAGCTCTCTGGTACTTTTAAATGCTTTTGAGTGGTTAGAGAGAAGAAGAAGTTACTCGAGTTGGAATTTCAATATATATAACTGCAGTGACTCACACTGTGGAAATTATTTATTTACACCTTTAAATTGGGTACTTTTACAAAGCTGACTGCTACTGAAATCAATGGAGATGCTTCGGTGCATTTAAACATTTCCCCATCTGCCTCTGTAAGTCTTCTGGTTTACAGCATTCCTTAAAATCAGGGGTTTGCCTTCCTTTCAGGCAAGCTTCGGGCAGGAATAAGTGAGAGCTAAGATATATTCATGCAATAAAGCACAGATGCTCATTGAACATTTGGAGGGGGAATGAACTGTGTCAGTTTTATTGAGGCTCTTGTGGACCAGGGTCACAAAGTCCACTGCAGCCCTGCTGTGCTTCTGCCCAAGCTCCCCAGAGGTGACATAACTCACCTGGGGTGTGCTCAGGGCAGAGACAACTGGGAAAACTTGTGTGACACCTTCCCCTCCCAGGTCCAAACTGCCTCCAGCTGAATTGGAGACAAATTCTGTATACTTAGAAACCCTCATAATAATTTCCAGGCACTCATGGAATGGGGGGAAATAGTAAGAAATCAATGTCAATCCACCCTCCCTCCTATAGCTTTATGGATCTCCACGTCCTCCTCTGCTGTTTCCTTTGCAGGATGTCATAAAGGGGGTAATAGTAGTACAAATGAACAGACCTATTTAAAAACAAGATATTATGGGTTTTTAAATCTACAGCAACTGCAACAACCCCCTACAGAGTAACATTTGTATAAACTGTTGATGAAAAGGAACTTTTATGGGAAGTACAGGAGAAGAAAAATCAGTATATTTCCAGCTAATCAGATGAGAACAGTAACTACTATGTAATTTTTGCAAGAAAGTTGTTCCATCTGTACTCAGGCAAAACTTTGCAGCATCCCTGCTATTTAAATCTGCAATTTGTCCTTGCTGCAGATATAAAATATAACCATGACACAAGAACAAATGAGAAATGATGCCTTGGGGGAGAGTAAGTTTAGGCTGGAAATTAGAAGGATTCCAGCAGTAAAAGGAATTAAGTATTTGAGCATCCTTCAGCTTGGAGTAGGAAGAATAAAAAAGGCTAGATGGTTTTGTCTAGTGTGTCATTAACTCCACCTGATCCAACACAAAAAAGATTTGCAGCAGGCTGTAGAAATTCAAGTTTTTGGACTGAAAGCCATGAGTCCATCTGAGCTGCTTGTGAATCCAAATCAATGTGTGGGCTGGTAAAAGCAGCTGAGGGAGGTCTCCAAAGAGCCCTGGAGGGCAGGTGTGTGCAGAGCTCAAACAGGTGTGTGCACAGCTCAAACAGGTGTGTGCAGAGCTCAAACAGGTGTGTGCACAGCTCAGACAGGTGTGTGCAGAGCTCAAACAGGTGTGTGCACAGCTCAAACAGGTGTGTGCACAGCTCAGACAGGTGTGTGCAGAGCTCAAACAGGTGTGTGCACAGCTCAGACAGGTGTGTGCAGAGCTCAAACAGGTGTGTGCAGAGCTCAGACAGGTGTGTGCAGAGCTCAAACAGGTGTGTGCACAGCTCAGACAGGTGTGTGCAGAGCTCAAACAGGTGTGTGCAGAGCTCAGACAGGTGTGTGCAGAGCTCAAACAGGTGTGTGCACAGCTCAGACAGGTGTGTGCAGAGCTCAAACAGGTGTGTGCAGAGCTCAGACAGGTGGGTGCACAGCTCAAACAGGTGTGTGCACAGCTCAGACAGGTGTGTGCAGAGCTCAAACAGGTGTGTGCACAGCTCAGACAGGAGTGTGCAGAGCTCGAACAGGTGTGTGCAGAGCTCAGACAGGTGTGTACACAGCTCAGACAGGTGAGTACACAGCTCAAACAGGTGTGTGCACAGCTCAGACAGGAGTGTGCAGAGCTCGAACAGGTGTGTGCAGAGCTCAGACAGGTGTGTACACAGCTCAGACAGGTGAGTACACAGCTCAAACAGGTGTGTGCACAGCTCAGACAGGAGTGTGCAGAGCTCGAACAGGTGTGTGCAGAGCTCAGACAGGTGTGTACACAGCTCAGACAGGTGAGTACACAGCTCAAACAGGTGTGTGCACAGCTCAGACAGGAGTGTGCAGAGCTCGAACAGGTGTGTGCAGAGCTCAGACAGGTGTGTACACAGCTCAGACAGGTGAGTACACAGCTCAAACAGGTGTGTGCACAGCTCAGACAGGAGTGTGCAGAGCTCGAACAGGTGTGTGCAGAGCTCAGACAGGTGTGTACACAGCTCAGACAGGTGGGGCAGAGCTCAGACAGGTGTGTGCAGAGCTCAGACAGGTGTGTGCACAGCTCAGACAGGTGTGTGCACAGCTCAGACAGGTGGGTGCAGAGCTCAAACAGGTGTGTGCACAGCTCAGACAGGTGGGTGCAGAGCTCAGACAGGTGTGTGCACAGCTCAGACAGGTGTGTGCACAGCTCAAACAGGAGTGTGCACAGCTCAGACAGGAGTGTGCACAGCTCAGACAGGTGTGTGCAGAGCTCAAACCCTGGCGTGAGCCGGGGTCGCTGTTGGCAGCCAGAGCTGTGGCAGGAACCAGGGATGTGCTCCCAGTGGGATTGCTGATTGCCAGGGGAAGCACAGTCAGGGCTCTCAGCCAAGGTGTGCACACCTGAGGAAGTCCAAACTGACATTACCTGGGCCAGATAAGCTGAGCTTTCGTTTCCAAGGCTGCCAGCGTTTGCTTTTGTGAGAGTGACACTTGGAGAGAAGAAAACAGCTTTTGTTTTTGACCTTCACTGCAGGGGACAGAAGCCCATGTCCAACAAAATAATGTGCAATACCTTTAAAGCTCTGTGTGTGTGTGTTGATTGTAGGTTGGAGTTGTTGTTGCTTATTATTATTACTTTTTTTTGAGCTCTGGAGTAGTTCCAGGTCACATGAAAGCCATCTCCAGCTGAGGCAGAAAAAGAGCACAGCAAAGAATCAGAGAGCAATTCTGTTGTGTGATTGTTTGACCTTGACCCTCTAATTGCAATGGAGAAAAGGCCACAGAAAATGCCTTTGAGCCCATGCAGTTTGCAGGTACCCAGCAGGATGCCAGACACCTCATGCCACAGCACAGCCATGTGGTTAAATAACAATCAAAATAGTCAATATTTGCTGTGACAAGCATGGGGCAGGGAGCTTGTGATGCAGGAGGGTGAGAGCAGTGTGGGACTTGTTCCACTGCTGCTTTTGATTTAAGCAGATTAGCAATTAACATTATTTCTAATCACTGCTCTTGTAGACCTGACCAGGCAGAAGGAAGAGAGATTCCCCCAGAGAAGCACAGCCAAAAGCAGGAGGAAATCCAGATGAAAGGTGGGGGTGAAGAAGGGGCTGTCATGGCCATGTGAACCAGCACCTCAGAAATAAAATGTATTAATAAAGTGCTGTTCTGAGCCAGGGAGAGATGTGGAGGAAGACTCAGCTAGCTCCTTGCCAAGGAAGGTTAAAAGGATCCATCAGTTAAAGAGAACTGTTTTAATTTAACACCTTTATCAAGGATGGGCTTTTAAGCAGGATCAATTGGAATCATTGACAGTAAATACAGAAGACCACAGCAAGTAAACAACATTAATTGTTTGGCTTTATTGTGCCCACTGGCTTCAGGGGTTTGGATCCAATTCTTTCCTGATGGGACAGCAGACCAGGCTGGTATATAATGCCCACTCTGACTATAAAAACACAGAGGATCTTTGTTGTTGCTATGCAACATTCCAACATGGCCATTATTTGACAACTTTATGCCCCCCAATGCCCTCAGTTTGTTTTGCTGTCTCCTGGCTGGAGCACCAGCTTCTTCAGCTTCACTCACTTTCAGTCAGCATCACATTGCTGTCCTTCCCCTCTGTGTATGGGCAGGGTATGGCTGCCTCCAGAGCAAAAACAAACCCCACAAACCAAAAAAACCCCACACAGCAAACCCCCAAATCCCTGAGGCCCCCAAACCCCATCGCTAGCACTTCATTCTCAGGACAAGGCTCACACAGTGGAGCTGCTTCTCTATCTGGAAAGCAGCAGAGATTTTGCCTGATGTTTTGTTTTCTTCACTGACAGTTTTATTACAGGCAGAAAAATGAATATTTGTATTTGCAGCACTTGGCATGCCACTTGTGGGGTAGTGAAAAAGGATAAAAGTTGCAGCAGAACTGATGCAGCTGCAGACCAAGCCATCCCTCTTTCCTCTCCTGCAGCCTCCCTCCTTCCCCTCCCACTCCTCCTGTAACTTATCTTCTTATTTCTCTTGTCTGCCAGTGTCTCACATAGGAAAAAATCATCTGGGAAGACCTTAAGCCATCTTCAGCTGGGCTCTACATTGCAAGGCACTACCAACAAAGTTCTGCTCTTTAGGTCTGACTTGTAAAAATGAGACACAAAATTTGCAGTACAGGACTTTAGAAGCTGCTCAATCTACTCTTTCTGGAAACAGGGAGGAGAGCTCCATATGCTGAGCACCTGCACAGAGCTGTTAAGTAACCAATCACTTTAGGAATCTGATGCCATGTATAGATGGTGTCAGGTAGCTGGAGGTGAGTGCATTCCCCCAATAAGCTCAAGAACACCAAGTGTGCAGCACTGTGCCAAGCTGAAGGAGCAAAATTTTTAAAATCCCAAGCAAAGATCTCTGCAAAGTTGTCACAGCACCTTCCCCTTGAATATCTGAGTTGGCACATCCAGGTGTAGTCCCAGCAGGAGCACACAAAACCCTGAGCTGCACCAGAAAACACCCCAGGACTGCTGATCAGAGAAGCTCCATCCCCAAAATGCCATGGCACAGCCTGTCCCTGGCAGCAGAAGCAAACTCAGAGGTTCCCAACCTCTTGCAAGGACAAAGAGTTCAAGTTGCAGGACTTGAACTTGCTCCAATTTTCTACAGTGGCTAAAAGATACCTTCCTTTTGTAAGAGCTCTTTATATTGCCAACATACTTTGAAACACTCTTACAAAGCTCTAAGTAGTACCACTTTGATATAAATAAGCAGACATATGCACAGTGATCTTTAACTCCCTTACCTCCACAAACCTTTAAGCTCCTGCTGGAACTTACAGTGCCACAATAGTTATCAGCCTGTGAGGGGGCTCAGCAACAGGGAAAACAGAGCTAAGCCTTAAAAAAAAAGGGTTTCCATGACTGAAGAAATAACACCTCTTTCCATGCTCAGTGTAAATAATGCTGGGTTCAATGGGGACCCCTTGGGAGGGGAATCAATCCCACCCCCAGGAAATAAAGTGGTGCCATTTGTATGCTAAAAGAAGAGCAGCACAAGCCAGTTACAGTAATGACCCATAAAAGTGAAATCACAGGAGCAGGGCTCTGGCTCTGCGATTTATACCTCTCCACTGGTAAATAATGGGGACTCTTGCTGTTTTTCTCTTTCTTGTACAAGAGTTCCCATCATCTGAGCCAGAATTGAAAATGCAAAGTGAAGCAGATGTTTGTCAGAGCCCTGGAACTGTAACTCTCTGCACCTCAAAGGGAAAGGTAACAGTTTGCATTTAAGACCTGTCTATGCAATGCTAAATAGGGAACTTGTTAAAAGGTCACCAGCCTTCACCAGTGCTGAGACATAGAAGTGTTACCCAGTGCTCAGTTCAGTGCCAGAAATGTGTTAACATCCCAGTCAGATCTCAGCTGAAATGCCACTTTCTCAGCTGGAGTTTGGAGAGCAGTTACAGCTCATGCCTGCTTTCCACGTGCAGATCTTTGGGGAGATCCTCTCCCAGGGGGACATCCTGCCCTGTGTATGGACAGGAACACAGTCTGGGGGAGTTTTCCTAGCTGGCATTTGAACCTCCACAGCTCTGCACATCAGCTCCTGTAACAGCTCCACAGCTTTCTGTCCTGGGAAACACTGGCACAGGGTGCCCAGAGCAGCTGTGGCTGCCCCTGGATCCCTGGGAGTGCCCAAAGCCAGGCTGGACAGGGGTTTGGAGCAATCTGGAGTAGTGCAGGTGTCCCTGCCATGGCAGGGGATTTGGAACAGGAGCATCTTTAAGGTGCCTGCAACCCAAACCATTCTGGGATTCAGAAGGAGGAGCAGGGAACAGTAGAGGAGACACCTGGGGGTGCAGGAAGGACAGGATGCCCTGCACAAGGGGCTGAAGGGGGGCACAGGACCAGGGAGAGACAAGCAGGTCCAGCAGACATCCCAGGAGAGCCCACATGAGGGGAGCAAGAGTCAGGGCTCAGCAAAGACAGCAAGGAGCAAGGCCAGGCTTAGCACATGCAGAGCCCTACCCAGGGAAGGAGAGACATTAACAGCCTGAGGTTAAGTGCAGCCCCCAGGCAAGGGCTGGAAGCCCAGGAGAAGCTCAGGAGGACAATTAGAGCCTGTTAGGGCCCTGACAATAGCAACCCTTACACATTTGCCTAGCTCTGATGTCCCAGTCCTGGTGCTAGAGGAATTTGCATTTTGTTTCTGCATCTCTCTGGAGGATCAGAATTTTTCTCTGCATTTTGTGAAGGAAAATGTGGGTCTCTGAGACATAAATCTCTGCTGCAGTATTTTCTCTGTGCACTGTACATTCAGGTGTAAGACCTGTGCTGTTCCATGGACACACCTGCCTTACCTTTGGCTCACCAGGGCTGGCCTGACCCCCCAGCTAAGGGTGACACAGATCCTGCTCAAGGCTGCTTGTCCCAGGCAAATCCAGTTGGGTTTTATCCTTCATGTCTTTGTCCAGTCCTGGAAGAAATTGAAGTTCCCTCTTTTTGTAGCCCAGAACTGATCCATGAGCTACAGAGCACAGGTCCACAGCAAACCCATGGCTGTTTCCTTGAAGGACAGACTTCTTCTCTGTATTGACCTTTCTTTGCACCATGCTGTGCAGCACTCAAAGAAAAAGCTGCAGAGTGGTGATGGCAGCAAGCTTGAGCAGCTGGCCCAGAAGTGCCTCATCCCAGGGGCAGGAAAGAGTATTTGTACCCTGTTCACCAGTTTGCTGCTGCTATGGAAGTCCCTAACAGGGCTTTGGGAACAGATCTCCCATCTCAGGCAGACATTTCATGGCATCAGTGGGATCAGGCAGTGTAGAGTAGCAGGATTATGTTTAGGGTGATCTGGGAGTCTGGTGATGGGATCTGGGGTGTCTGGTGATGGGATCTGGGATGTCTGGTGATGGGATCTGGAGTGTCTGGTGATGGGATCTGGGGAGTCTGGTGATGGGATCTGGGGAGTCTGGTGATGGGATCTGGGATGTCTGGTGATGGGATCTGGGGAGTCTGGTGATGGGATTTGGAGTGTCTGGTGATGGGATCTGGGAGTCTGGTGATGGGATCTGGGGAGTCTGGTGATGGGATCTGGGAGTCTGGTGATGGGATCTGGGAGTCTGGTGATGGGATCTGGGGAGTCTGGTGATGGGATCTGGGGTGTCTGGTGATGGGATCTGGGAGTCTGGTGATGTTAAGGCACACCCAGCCTTGTGGGCATCCATTGGGGCATGAAGTGAAGCCTCCATCTGATGCTGGAGCTCATGTGAAGCCAGGAAAGAGTAGAATCAACTTCAATTTTGGGGTGGATGAGTAGCTGCTGCAGGTGGGAGTTGCTTCCCAAATGGTGTTACTTGACTCTTGGGGACTTGTTACACTTCCAGCAATTAATCAGACTTACCCAAGTCACTTAAACACCCCTGTGAAGCTCAGAGTCTGACACAGAGCCCTCGTGGAGCTAAAATAAGCATCACAAAAGTGTTTTGTTTTGTTTTGTTTTCCAGAAGACTTTTCATAAGTAACCAAAGAGCACAATGAAATTATAAAACTGAAACAAAAAAATGTCCAGGAGACATTTTCATGTTTACCTTGCATGCATTAAAATATATAATAAGGCTTTATGAAATAGGCTGCATTTCTCCTGTAAACATTCACAATGTGTAATAAGGCTCATTTAAATTGGAGAAAAGTCTTGGAATCACTCTAGACATAATCTTGGAACTAGTCCAGTACATTCAATTTATTTTGGACTATGCATGTGGGTCTGACTGAGCCTTGGAAGGTTTGGGAGGATTTTTGGAACCTCTGTGTTAGACTTTTATCTCTGTTACACAAGTGGGAACCTGAAACACTTGGATTTATACTGTGAGATTCACTTCAGCTTTACATCTGGATACACTAAGCAAGATCTTACTTTGGATCCATCCCTACATGTTTTCCTTTTCTTCAGCATAGATGAGAGGGAAAGACAACATTCCAGCTCTTCATATCCATTGCTCCCAAATGACATTTATGTTCAAAAAAACAAAAAAAAACCAAAAAAAAAAAACCCAAAAAAAAAAAACAAACAACAACAAAAAAACCCAAAAAAACACCAAA
>VZRH01007635.1:94434-138844 GCA_013397555.1 Urocynchramus pylzowi
TTTAAAAAAAAAAAAAAAAAAAAAAAAAAAAAAAAAAAAAAAAGAAACTACAGATGACATAACCTTCAGCTGATCCACACACTGGCTGTTTGTATTTGACTTGTCAATAAATTACAAAAATTTCTCAGTAAAACTTGTTCCCACATTCAGGTATGAATTTCAGCCCAAAGATCAACTCCTGACACTTGGTGAACTTAGGAAAGAGGTGTATGCACTGATTGAAAAGGCACAGGAAGGGGAAGATAACACCATTATTCTTCTATGGAGAGGGAAGAAGGCAAAACATGGCAGGTGCTGGACGTGGATTGGTGTGGCCCCAAAGGGAGTCACAGCCCCCTTCAGCTCTCATTCCATGGCAATTCACAGCTGGTAGATGCTGTGAGTGCTGTGACACACCCAGAGCTGTTGGGTTCATCTGCTACAAGGGGAAGATAAAGGTCAGAATATTCACAGGGAGCAGCTGTGAATGTAAATGTTAAAAAAATCAGATTAAACCTTACAAAGAAATTCTTCCCTGTGAGGGTGCAGAGGCCCTGGCACAGGGTGCCCAGAGCAGCTGTGGCTGCCCCTGGATCCCTGGCAGTGTCCAAGGCCAGGCTGGATGGGGCTTGGAGCAGCCTGGGACAGTGGAAGGTGTCCCTGCCATGGCAGGGGTGGAACAGAACTGAAATTTGAAAAATCCAGGATTTGCACCTTAGCTCAAAGGAATCTCTTGGGGACCATCAGCAGTCAGTGGAGTCCCATGACAAACACAGATATACGGCCCAGTTTGCTGACATGACCTTATTCAGTGAATATTTCATAATCCCAGCATTATTTGCACCACTCTTCCGGCTCTGACCTTAATAAATCCCACATCCCATATTTAAGCCTACAGATTATCAATCATCTTAAAGGTCTTTTGCAACCTAAATGATTCCATGATAAATGCAATCAAAGCTGAGCTACATCCCTGGACATGCAGCGATCTGGTCTCCTGGCATGGCCATCTTTAAATGAAAAATAAGCTTAATACTGTACATATTTTTTCATGCACAATTATACCACTGTCTTATGAAAAAAAATCTGGCCTCAAAGTAGCTGATGGTGGTTAGATCTGTGGATAAAAGATAAAGCTAAAAGACAGCTTGAAACCAGGGAAGATTAAAAAAAAAAAAAAAAATATTCAGACAAATGTCCACAGAACTCTTAAGATCCAACTCTGCTTAGAAATGCCAAACTGACTTAAATTGGAGGATCACATCATAATCCCATATAATTAATGTTTGTCCTCCTGCTGTAAACTGCCAGATTATCATTAGTTCATCTTTTGTATTTCCAGGAGAAACTCATTACTCAGGGAGTGAAACGTTGGGAAATTGTTTACAATTATGCTGCCGAGAGCAGTAGGCTAATTCCATCTACTAATTAGCCCCAGTCACATAAGTATAGGTAGAGAGCTATAAATACCAGCAGCAATGTGTGCCGTGCTGGCAGCCGCTCTCCAGGGCTGTGCAGCAGTGGCAGCTGCCCCCTCTGGTGGCTTCTTAACGGGATTTTACTCAAACCACGTGAAATGCTCCTAAAAATCGTCCTTTGCCTGGAGCAGAGAGAGGAGTGAGTAGCAAGGCAGGTGTTTCTAAGCTCCTTTCTGCATCAGGCACCTTTGTGTCCCCAGCAGCTGATGCTGTCCAGCCTGTTCTGATAGTGCTGGCAGAGAGCTGCTTCTGTGGAGGGGTTTTGGGGGAGGCAGAGCTGGTGGGAGGAAATAAAAAAACCCCCTTTGTTTTAACCTGGAAGGTGTTGTGCATGTTCCAGGCAGGAGCTAGCTGAGATCAGCTCAGCTGGTTTAAGAGTGGTGCTAAAAACACCAATATTAAGAGCTGGATCTGATGATCCACTCCAACTCAGAATGTTTTGTGATCTGGAAATAAAGACTAATGTTTCAATTGGATTTTAGAAATTTAAGAAGTGACACTGTAGAATCACAGAATGACAAAATAGTTTGGGTTAGAAGGGACCCTAAAGATCATCTGGTTCCAACCTCCCTGATGTGTGCAAGGACACCTTCCATGAAACTAGTCTGTAATGGATTTTGTGCTGTTGGTGTCTCCAGACCCCTCAACTCAAGCACTGCCCCAGGCTGGGGTGTTGCACACCCCCTTTGTTCTCAGCTGTTTGCAGCTTTCAGGAGCAGAGGTTGAATTTCACATTCATCAAATATCAGAATGAATTTCACATTCATCAAATATTCATCAATTGGACAAAAAAGAAACACAACAAGAAAAAAGTCCTGCCTCCCTTTCAGCTCAGTGAACTAAATAAAGGGCAGGGGTGGCCCATGCAAACTAACATAATCTGTGTTATTTTATTTTAATCTGACTTCCACAAACCTACAGTATTTCTGTGCTGCCTGTTTGCTCTCCCTCCATGAATCTTGCTCTTCTCCACACATAACCTTCATTTAGCAGGGGCTCTGTAATGCACACCCCAGACTGTTCCTCGGTGATTTGGGGTTTGACTGAAAAGGAAAGAAGGGATTTATGAGAAATAAAGAGATTTATGTGTGAATTAAAACAAGCCTCATTGGTGCTATTTTAAATATGGAGGTGGAAGTACTTTCCTCAGGAAAGTGTTCCAGGCTGTGGAACTTTCATGGGGAAAAGTAGGTCTAAGAAAAGTCCACCAGGATCAGAGGGAGCCTTCCTTTGGTGCTGTGTAGAGCCAGGAGTTTCCCAGATGCTGGGTGCCTCTCAAGGCCTCAAGCCCTAAAAAATGAAGACTGCAAAGCCCATGTCCTTCCTTGGATATGGCTGACAAATGGCACCAGTTTGGGGAAAATAGAAAAAGATTAGTACACAATTGAAATGAAATCTTTTAGTCTAAGCCACCATTTATTTCATGTCTGGTTTCCTTTGTCAATGACTTCAGGGACATCTGGGATGTCAGAGAGGGAAGATGAATGATGCTGTAACACCAAGGTGTACACTAGAAAAAGAAGTCCAAGAATGTTTTTTCCTTAAGGCATTGAAATTTGCAGAAAGGAACAGCTGCCATCCTAAACCACTTTAAATATTAGTCACATCATTAACCACTTAGTTTCATTGTGTTTTTGTGTGGTTTTCAGTTTGCACACTTTGCCACAGCCAGAATTTCCTGACAAAGAGCATGGAATTGTGATTCAGCCAAACAGTCTCAGATGTTGAAGTCCTTATTACAATGTTCCCAGCACCAACTGCCTGGAACCATTTAATAAGATGGAATTGCGGTTTGAATGACACATATAATCAAAATTTTCATTTGTTTTCAGAAAGAAAATCCGTCTAATCTCCAGCAGAAGAGAATGGAAGTGGTTTTGAGGCAGGCAGTCCATGTTCCACTATCAATTTAGATGCAATTCAAAATATAGGATTTGCCTTATTGGATTGTCAGGTCTTAATATAGAGAGAGAATGAAGGTATAAGAAGGGTTATTGAATGAGAAGGAAAGACTATATTAAAAGAAAACAAAAAAAAAAAAAAAAAAAGGGGGAAAAACAAAAAAAAAAGATCCCTGACAGAAATTCGGAGTCAATCCCGTTTGTTTTACAACTTGTCCCAGATGTGGCTGTCACCAGGGCTTTGGGAATCTGAGTCTGTACCATTCAGCTNAAAAGGTATATTTTTATGGCTGAAACCAGGAACTATTACATATGGAGGGATTTTTCAAAACCCTTTGGTCACTTGTTATATCCAGACCATTTTCCTGCTGTAGCAGAAGTGTTCCCTGTAGTCCATGAGCCAATTTGCCAGGCAGTTTTCAATGACCCATGAAAGACATTAAAACAGTCCCTACACGGTTATTACATCACTCCAGTCTCCAAGATGAGATCATATAATTTTCATTACAGGGGAAACCCTCCATCCAAAGTGGCTTGCTTGGACAAGCAGGCAAAAGGAAGAAGTTTATTGCTTTTCCTGCTAGTTTAAAATCCGTAACATTGATTGTTTCCATCTTGGTACTTTGACTTTTCCTCCTCATTGTCATTCTCAAAGGAAATCTGGCTTCTTCTCCCAGTGCCCAAATCCCAAGTTTTGTGGTTTTGCTGTCTGCTCACTCTCTCATGTCATCTCAACTTTAATCATATATATTCTTCAGGAAAAATAAAGAATAAAATTTCACCTCTTGCTGCCCACACATTTACCTCATTCACACACCTGCTAAATCAGGGGGTTGTCCACAGAAAAAAACCAGATATTTCCCCCAAACTTACTGAAGACATCAGAACACCATGGGTGGCACTTTAAACCCCTGGATCCCCACAGCCCCAGGGGTTGGTCCATGAGCCCTGCTGACCCCAGGGCTGATGCTATAAGACCTCAGCAGGTCTGCTGGGGCCCTGCAGCTCTTTCAGGTGTGTGGCACGTGCCTTATGGCACAAGGAATTTTAGGATGCACTTTAGAGGGCCTTGATTGCCTGTGAACTCACTGGTGGTGCTTTTCTCCTGTTGGCATCCAGCTCCTGGCCAGACTGCCTGGCCCAGATGCTCCCCTGCTCCTTGTTGGAAAGGTGCCCAGAATCTCCACATTCTTCCTAATGATATTCCTCCCCGTGGGGCATTTTCCTGATTTGGTGCAGATTTTACAACCACTTTTTCCAATAGTTCACACTTCTTCACTCCTCCCTAGCCTTGAAGGGAGCTGCAAGTGGAAGAGAGATTATTTACAAGAACATTAGTGACAGAATGAGGGGGAATGGATTCAAACATGGGTTTAGACTGGATATTAGGAAGAAATTCTTCCCAGTGAGGGTGGGGAGGTGCTTGAGCATGTAGCCCAGAGCAGCTGTGGCTGCCCCATCCCTGGAAGTGTTCAAGGCCAGCTTGGATGGGGTTTGGAGCAACCTGGGACAGTGGAAGGTGTCCCTGCCATGGCAGGGGGTGGAATGAGATGATCTTTAAGGTCCCTTCCAACCCAAACCACCCTGGGATGCTGTGACATGTCCCACAGTCCATCAGTTTGCACAGCCACTGGAGATGTGTGTTGTGGCCATCACGTTGTTCAAGGTGGTGATACCAGAGCAGCAGCAGCAGCAATTATACCCTGAAAATGATGTGTGCAGCACATAAAGCACCCCCTGGCTCAGGACTGGGCTCCACAACCCACAGCCTGAGCCTCAGCACAGTGTGTCTGCCCAGAAGTCACTGACAGGGACAATGAAACCTTTGCCCAGAGCCTCCAGGAGCAGCATCTGCCCCAAGGGAGTGCAAGGAATTGTAGTTACACGCTGTCTTGGTAAGACAAAGGCAGAAATTACTGGGATTTGATCCTGCTCACAGCATTCCCTCTGGGTCAGTGCATATCAGGATTTGCTTTGTAGAACATCAGGCAAGAAAACCTTGAAAATTACCTTTACACAGATATAGAAAACCTGAAATACACAGATGCAGGCACTCAGTTGTTTTCCTTGCAAACCTTAAAGTCATCACAACACTTTTTGCATGTCAAAGGGCAAAAGTCTGCCGTGGTTTTATTTTGATTCCCTCTTATTTGATTTTGTATTTCCAGCACATTATAAATTACAGGTTACACCAGGATGTAAGACAGAAAAGCATTGCCTCATTACACACCCAAATGTTTGGGATTAAAATTACAGGCTAGTGGCCTAGATAAGAGGCAGATTGTAATGAGTATCTAAACTCTGGGGTGATGAATCACAACAGAGCACTATTTACCATCAGTCCTGCACTTCGGTGCTGGTCAGGAGTTAATGATCCAAGGAATGCCATCACAGGGCTGTGGGGAGACACTGCTCCTTGTGCTGTCCCCAAATCTGAGGGTAGGACTGGTGACAGGTGCCAGATGGAGCCCTCCAGAGCATGGAGACTAAGGGGGTTTATCTCTGGCTGCTGCCCATCATCAGGGATGAAGGAGAGAGAAAGCTGGGAGAGAATGAGTGGATAGCTAGTAGAGATGGAAATTTTTCAGCTGAAGAGATTTTTTGCAGGAAAATCCCCATCTCTTGAAACTGAAAATTCCTATGGGAAAGTGCAAACCTTCAGAAACTTTTGTGATGGGATAAGGTGAGGAGATGGAGGGTGTGCAGTGGGACTTACCTTGCCAGAGTGAGAGAAATGACAGATTTGTCTTTACAAACAAGCTGTGGGTCTGCTGGCAGATAAAACCAGCACTGAGAGATAAAAGAAGCAATGGGAAGGATTCCATTGATTGATGAATGGGGGGGGGAAATTGCCTTTACAAACTGTAGGTTTGCTGATAAATGAAACTGGATATTGAAAGATGAAAGGAACAATGGGGGAAAACCATAAATTCCACAAGAATTAGAAATTAAAAGGGAAGGTTACACATTAGAGGGGAATCTTTGGTATCAGGTATTCCAGGAAGTCTGAACCTCTCAGGTACCTCAGCCAATGGGGAAAGAGAGAGGGAAATTAGGATTAAAAGGAGGCTGCGTCCTCCAAAAATTTGAGAGACCCCAGGGGAATGCCCCATGGCCTCTCCCTTTATTTGAATAAAGTAAAAGGACTCCTCTGTCTCCATTTTGAACATAAACCTCTGGTGTTTGTGGATTAATTTTCCTGACAAGAGACTCTACCTGGACTTGAATAGATTGTCCCATGACCGACCATCCCCACACATCCAGGCAGACTCTTTGAATTCTTCAGATTTCTTCCAGTCACTGTTAATCTAAAAAAAACCAAAAGGAATTAGCTTGCACAACTTGATGGCAGTGAGAATTAGCACCAGGAAGAGCATCCAGCACAGGGACTACCAGGAGCTCATCCCCACCTGAGCCCTCTCCATCCACTGAGTGCATTTGAGCACTGACCAGTGGCACAGGGACACGACTGTGGTTTTTCTCATGTTTCTGTTCAAATGCAGAGCTTGCCGTGTGCACACCTGCTGAGCCCAGCACCTGGCCCACCTTTAAGAGCCAAACACACTCCTGTGTTAGTCATGTGTGAGCTCAGAGCCCCCCACACACAGGAGGGAACATTTCCATTGCAAATCCACCCTGCGCCTCATCTGCCGGTGATTCCGCCCTCCAGAGAGATGCTGTGCTGACAGTGAGACGATGATGAAGGTGATTGAGCTTTGAAATGTATTGTTGCTCTCCTCAATAGCGCTGATTGGCAGCGGTGATTAACGGGGGAGAGCAGGGATGGGAGTTCACAGGCTGACCAGGCAGATCAGCGATGCAATCAGCCCCAGCAGCTGCCAAGAGGTGCTGGTTCTCCTCTCTGTGGTTCAGAGGGAGGATGGATGGCAGTCACCCACCAGGTGAGGATTCACATCCCTTGCAGGAGGGATGGGAGCAGGAGTTTTGATATTTCACCTTTCTTTTTCTCCCTGTCTCTAGTGGCTTCAGAGGAAGATCCAGGTGTGAAGATTCTATCTCCTGAACAATAAACTTCAGAAAGCCACAGTCCAGACAGGATTTGGTGGTAATTCCCTCTCCTGCAATGCTCTGGAGGAGCTGGATTCCTGCTTCTTTTTCCAGCTCAGTCATCGATTCAACTTGGATTTTCCACTTGGTCACACCCTGGGTCCTAGCAGTGCTGGAAGTGCCCAATTTCTAAGGAGAAAAGAGGAGTATTGTCAGAAAATTAAAAGATGCTCACAGTGGGATTCATGGGATCATACTCATATCAGAAATACACTTAATTTAATTTGATTCTCTGGGTTATACCTGGTGGCATCTGAACTGTCGCTATTGGCCTGGAAAATGTTCTGACCTAAGGAAACTGCTTTTCTGATCTCATGTGACAATTCCTATCTCCAGCAGCAAATGTTTACTGAACTACAAAAAATATCAGAACTGTAAGGGTGGAAACACAGAGTATTTATGCCTAATATGATACTCCAAGGAGCAGCCATCAAAAATAGGCTTCTAATTTCTAAAGATTGTCAAATGCCCAGCAGAGTTACTGCATCATGCACCAAATTTCCCTTTTAAAGGTTTTAATTCTTGACTCCCCTCACAAGGCAGAAGATAGATGAATTATTTTAACAGTTGTTATTTCCTCACAACCTCATCTCTTCCCTCAGATATGACACAGCTACCAGAACAAACTACCCAGTGCAAAGGTCCCCAGAGGAGGGTGTTGCTTGTATTGTCTTGGAGCACAGTTGTGTTACTCTCCTCATCCCATTTCTTGGTCAGGTTCCATCATTTGGACTGATCAGAGAGGAATCTCCATGGCCCCAACCTCTCTTGCTCTGCTGCTCTCTCACACAACTCCCAGAACCCATCAGCAACAAGTTCCCCCTTATTTCTTTTCCTAATGTTCATTCCATGAGCTGCAGAAGCAACACTTTTCAGTATTAAAATGTAATAAATGATTTCATCATAATGAAATTATTAATTAACTAGAGAGACATTTAGACCCTTTGTTGAACAAAACTCACTAATTTTCTGGTGCATTAGGACTGTCTGGTCTGCTCTGCCTGTGAGGCAGCGATCCCACAGCTGGCAGCAAGCCAGGGGCTGCAGAAAAACCTTGATTTTTTCCTGTCAGAGCATTTCTGACAGGCCTCAGCAGCAGCTCTGCTCAAGGCACCATCAGCTCCCAGCTCCTGGATCCTGTCAAAGACAGGAGAATAAAAGGAAAAGGTAAACATGGCTGGGTAGTGGGGGGGAGATGATGGGCTGGGCTGACCAGCTTCCCACCAAAAATCTGCCATTTGTGAGATGCCCAGACTAAAAGGTTTCTAAAAGAATTTAGAGAGGATATTTTGATACCTGCCTTGAGGACATCTCTGCAGCAGACCAACACGATGGCAGCCACCAGCTGCAGGGCAGGATGAGGCACAGGAATGAGCAGCCAGCACAGCAGTGCCCTGGAATTTTGATCCCCGTAGCCCCACACCAGTTCTCCTCTCTGCACCAGGCTCATGTCATTGCCCCAGGGACAGAAGACAGACACAGAATAACAAATAAACTTTCAAGGAAACACTAATTCTTTAAGAGCTTAGACTCTTGTAGAGTATTTGGCAACTCCCACCAGAACCTGAGGCACAGGTCCTCTGCCACACCACCAAAGTCAGCCTACAACCAAGCCAGCACCTTTCTCTGCTATTGAGGAGTCTTAAGCTAAGATTTTAGCCTTCCCTTGAAGCCAACTGAATTAATGAATTCTTCCTTGGCATTGAAATAAACTCACTTTCTGCTAGGTGGGTCAAAACCTCACAGTCTATTTTGGCTGTTCTGTTCCCCCATGAATTCTATTACAATAGGTTGCAGAGGGGAAGATTAGAGGGAAGGCAGAGCCAGCGGCATGCCTTGCTTTATGAGGGGGAAAAAAACACACACACAATTTATTTTTCATTGCTTTATGATGAATATGAATTCAATTACATGCAGAGGAGAACTGCTGTAGTCAGTCAGAATTATCCTCAGCTAGTAGCAAATATAATGGCTTTTAACAAGGAGAGCTTATCATCAAGGTTCAGACAAGCTTGAGTCCGTGTTGCACCTGAGGAACCTGCACAGGGAGACAATGCCTATCACAGCTGGGAATGGATCTCCCATCTGCACAGCTGCAGGAGGGAGGGAGAAGCAAGGGCTTAGTGGAGCACTGGAGTTCCTGGGCACTGCCAGTCCTCCAACCACACGTGTCAGGGTAGCAGCCACAGGCACCAGGGAGCAGGAGGATCACCTGTACAAATGTGAGCACGTGCCACAAAAGCTGCAGAGAAACAAGCTTGTCTCCCTCCTGGATTCTGTCATTTTTCCCACCACACAAAAGTCTCCCTCTCCCTGGGCAATGTTTCCAACATTGGGTTAGGTTTTGCCCACCAAGCCCCAAGCTTAGAGGCCGTGCATGCAGAGAACAGCTCTCCTCCTGCCAGGGAAGTTCCATACAAAAGACATCACAGCACCTCAGATACACCTGAGTACATCTGTGTCCTCTCATTTATCAGCTCTGCTCAGCCCAGAGCAATGTACCCCTGTGCAGGAGCTAAGAGTTCTTCCAGGAGACCTTCTATGTCCCTCTCAGTCCTAACTGAGCAGAAAGCATCAGTCATTGACCCCTCCATGCTTGGCACAAAGTGCCTCAGCACAGCTCCCCAGAGCAATGAGCAGCTCAGCCTGGGGAGGAGGATGAATCTCACCACACCCCAGGGACTCCCTCAAAAATTCTGCTGCTTCCATGACAGGCCTGCAATGCTCAGAGGCCCCTGGTCCTGCTGTCCCACTCCCCAGAAACAGCAGTTCTCTCTCTGGCAGTGGCTGCATTTCCCCAGCTGCCACAGCATCAAAAAGAGAAGTTCTCAAGCAAATGGGAAGAGGGAATGAAAATTTACATATACTGTGCATTAATCTCATGCATGGTGAAATTCTCCTGGGGTGTCACTAATGTTTGTGCAACATTGATACATTCAAGTTTTCTTTCTTCCAGGTAACTCTCAGATTGTTTCTTTGGGAGAACCCAGGGGCAAGTGGGAGAGCTCTGGCAGTAGCCAAGTGAGGCTGAAAGGAAACATCCTGTGGTTTGAGCTATTAAAGCCCAGCTCTGGAGCAGCAAACATGCCAGGCTGTGCTTCCCAAAGGAGGCTGGTGGAGATGCACTTCCCAGGAGGAGCTGGTCTGCCTTCCTCCCAGCACACACAAGGCTTCCTCTGTTGTAACAGCAAAATGGTTTTTGGACCAGCTGTCTGGAAAGAGATGCTCAAATCTTGGCCAAAACTAAACATTTCACATTTCCTCTCTGTTTTTCATCAAACCTCTTCATGGTCATTTGTGGGTTAAGCTTTGTATCCCCTTCAGTGTGGAGGGGGAGTGTTGCTGCTCTTTAGAGTCAGGAGAAATAAGAAATGTACCATCATATTTCATGGTCAAACTTATGAATCAAGGCTGAGCAAAGCTCATACAAACCCTGGACATCTCTGCTCCCATCCTCATGTATTTGTTCCTCAAAGCCAGAGATGGTTTCAGCCATTTACAAACAGGGAAGGTGTTTAATCTCATTTCCAGCCAGGTGAGGCTGCTGGTGGATGACCCAATCCCAGCCTGGAGCCCCTCAAACCCAAGCCCACCCTGCAGAGGCAGAAGGGGAGCTGAGCTCTGCCCTGAGCACAGCAACTGTGCTGCCTCTGGGTCTGGAATCAGGCTGTGTCATTACACAAAATCTATGGGCTTCAATTCTGCCATCTGCTCACCAGACTTGATTGAAAGTGTAGGAATTACATGAAATTACCTGATTATGTGCAGGCTGACAAATAACAGCAGACATTGCAGCCCAGGCTGAACAGGAGCGTGGCCATTCCTGTCTCTGCCAGAGGAGTGAGGGCTTTGCCCTGGTAATAAGAAGCATTGCAAGCTTCTCCTCCTTAGAGGTGAGCTGGTTTTTTGTTTTTTTTGTTTTTTTTTTTTGTTTTTTTTTATTTTTAATCTGAGTTTGGAGAAGAAAACATCCAAATTGCACATAATAAGTGGAACACGGAGAAAAAGAGCCAGCTGTACTCACAGATGTTACAGCACAACCAAAGGTGCTTTTCTATTTCCTCTCCCCCTAGAAAAAGCCATATACATCCAATGAATAAAGCAGGAGATTTCCTCGACAGAATTAATAGCATGCAGTCCTTCCTGACTTGCCTTTAATCACACTCAGCACCCAGTGGGCCTGGGAGAGAAAATCAGCATTACTCATTTACTCAGGCAAACTCTGAGTGTTTGTCAACCACCCCAATCCTTCACAGCTTTAATGCCACAGTTTGGGGCACAAAATCAGGACCTGTGGGCAGCCCTTGGAGCTTTGCTGCTCACTGGGGGCAAAGCCTGGGTTAGAGGCAATTGACATTTCACTTGAGCACAACCAGTGTTTACAAATGTGTGTAGGAAAAGCCTAATTAAGTGGACTCAGTCAACTTAATTGATTCACAGCCAGCTTCAAATTTATATATATATGTAAATTCCTGGAGATCCAGAGGCTTTGGCTCACTTAATGAAGGTGGCTTAGAGGTAAATCTGCCTGTCAATCTATAGGATGCACACAGACTGTCTATTCTGGGTCTGTTGCACCCCTGTTATCAGTGGGGGTGTAAATGGTGTGGTTTCAAGTACCTGTGCAAGCCTCCAGCTACAGAAGCACCTGTGAAGCTTTGCAAATTAGGAGATGAATAGAGGAAAGGAGTTCAGATGTGGCTGAAGCTGAAAATGTTTCAGGATTTGCAAAACGAACAAACAAATAAATAAATAAAAGGGGTTTCTAAGAGGTCTCTCCTGGTCTGGTTCAGCCCAGAGCACAGCAAGGTGTAGCACAGGGGGAATTCTGCCTAAAGAAAAAGCAAATCAAGTCTGAGTCATAGGCAAGAGTGGTTAGAGAATATTGCAAAGTGGAGCTCCCATCCATCAGAAAATCTGATTACCTGAAAGTATTTTGTTTAGAAACATTTCTACCTGCATCAATCAAGAAGTTTTGCTTTGCTGAGCAGCTGGGCTCCTCCTGAGCCCTCACTCACACACCGTGTCCCAGCTCCCCAGCAGAGCAGAGCTCAGAGGGACACCTGCCTGTCCCTCTGTCCTGCCAGGCAGGACCAAACCCAGGGAGGGACAGGAGCCACCACACTCTCAGGCAGCAGTGGGACATCACAGAACATCTGACCTAGAGCTCCTGCAGGAACTGAACCAGCTCTGGCAAACACAAAGAAATATTGAATTCACTGAAAATTACATGTTTTGATTTGGCTTAACATGCCACGATAGTTTGATCTGGATCCACTAGACTGGAATGATAAGTTTCATTTACATCTTCTGGATGAAAGAGAAAAGTCTATGCATTTATTTGATTTAAAATATTTTATTTTTCATGGAAGACTATATTTTTACAGAAACTGCATTATCCACATACATAAACACTTAAGCACCTCTAATTACCACACATCAGTGAGTTTGCTAACAGACTTCTTGGGATCTCTAGAACCTTATTCTCAGTTATGGTAAAGTTATTTTACATCCTCTTACTCCCTTGCTACCTGGAGCCATGAAATGGGGATAAAAATAGTTATGGAGAAAGAGAGTAAGAGCCTGCAGCCAGAACACATTTCTCTCTGCCTGGGTAGAGGCACGGGGGCTGAGCCTGTCCCCACCTGCCAGCTCTGTAAGAGTCACCTGGTGACAGGGAAGGTGAGACAAAACCCCCCGAGGCTCTCAGAGGGATCCTTCCAAGGGGCCTCGTTACCTTCCACGGCAGCAGATGGGGTTTGCAGCACAGCCTGCCCATAAGCTCTGGGGTTGGGGATGCTGCAGGCTGCATCTCCCGGGCCAGCCAAGCCCTGGGAAGTGTTAACACAGCTCCTGTGCTCCAGTTTGTGCTGCAAAATGAGCCTGCCCTCCTGGGCTGCAGTGTGATTGCAACCAGCTTAAATGCCTCATTAATGAGGCCTCTGTGAGCACCTCGGAGACAAGCAGGATTTTAGAGGGGCAGAAGCCTTCGTGCTTTCTCCTTTTCCACAGGGGAGAATTCAACTCACCGTCCAATTTGCAATTGCTGAGACAAAGCTGTGCACGTGGAATTGGATTTGCCAGCACAGTTTGTGCCTCCATCTAATTGTTTTTTAAACTTTGTATCTTGGGAAGAATTAGCAATCATGGTGTTCTTAGAGACTTCAGGTTCCTTTATAAAATTTTCTTCCCATCATATCCCATATGTTTCTATTGCTCTCAGGGAAACAGAGCCAAGTCATCCTCTGACTAAGACCTGGTAATTCACAAAGCACATCAATCTGCTGGACAAAGCATTTGCAGTCTGTTGAAGAGATTAAGACAAACTTCTCTAGTGAGGAAATTTATACCAGGAATAAATATAAATCTTGTTAACATGATTATTTGTGTTCTTTTTAATGGTGCATGCAAAGATAGAATAATGTTCTTAAGGTTTTTTTTTTTTTTGCAAGAGGAGGAGTGAGAAGGTGTTCATGGGAGGATGTCTGATTAAAACCACTAAGGCCTGGTATTTGCAGGAGTCATTCCTTCAAGCCTTGCCAGCCCTGACTCAGGAGCACCAGGAAAGCTGAGATGCAATAGCAGCTTTTACCACCCCCCCTGATTTGACATCTGCTGGAATTAAAAATACTTCAGGCTTTAGCTAATAATGAGACATAACCACTGCCAAAGGCCACGCCATCATCCAGGATATGCCCCCACCACCCACTTTGACAATTCACACCCCCTTGGCTTCTGTTTGAAAATCTCCTCTGTGGCATTAAATGTGAGACAAAGGCTTGGACCTTAAAGATCTGGCCTCTGATGGCTTTAGAAAAATTCTGAGCTATTTGAATTTTTGAGCTTAAAACTAACATTGGTTCTGTTTTTAAAGTGCTCTTAAATCCTCCTACTCAGGGAAAAAAGATAAAAATATCCCACCACACCTGCGTAACTTGCCCACTTGCAAGAGCCACTGCTTTGTAAGAACAGGTGTTTCAAAGTTTTCCCCTAAACTGCTTTTTTTTTTGAGCATTTGACAGGTTAGATATTTAGGGATCTGGGCAACGTGCACCAAAAGAGAGAAAAGGCCAAGAACCCAAGGGGTTTGTGGCAGCATCCCAGCCATGGCAGCACTGTAACACCATCCCTTCACTCTGGCCCCCACAAAACCCTCTAAACTCGTTTCCTGCATCAGAGGCTGGCTCCCTCTCCTTTGCTCTGTTGTAGACTTGTAATCTTGGGCAGGCTCCTAAAAATAGAAACTCTACCCTGACATCTGTGCCTTTCTCATGTCAGTAAAAGCAGGGCACGAGGTGCTTTTAATCAGCTTCTTGTCTCTGGAATAAGGAGGATTTCCCCTCCCTGCTCAAAGGCCACGGATGGCAGATGTTTGGTTTCACTCCCTTTGGCCCCTGGCAGTGGCACATTCTAAGCTGCTGCAAAGCACCAAAGCTCTGCACCAGCTCCTAGCTCTGGGAAACCCTGGCTGTGTGCTCACATCCATGCTCTGGAAGCAATCTTTAATCTTCCCAAAGTTCCCTTCAGGCTCTTTGTTCCAAGGCTGCAGAAGGTCTTCACACAGCCTCAGATTCCAGAAGTGAATGCAACCTCAAGGCAAAGGGTGAAAATGTGAATGTGATTTTTTTTTTGGGTTGGTTGGTTCTTTCTTTAATAATAAAAAAATGAAAGAAAAAAAGAAACATTTAAAAAAAAAAAACCTACCATTAAAGTGGTGGCCAGCTTCCTCCCTCATGAAGATGCTTAATCTGTTCATTTCTTTGAACATCAAAGCCACAAAGTTCTGTGCTTCCTCCTCTATTCACCCCTTTCTTTGCTTCAAAAACTTTTCATACTGTAGCATAAGCACCAAAGCCAAATCCTGGTTTGCAGCTGGTCATAAAATCTGTTTGGTAGCTCATACTTCCCACCCACTTTTCCCACCTTGAGCTTGCTGATGGATAGGACTGACCCACACACTGGCTCATCCATTACAGATTTTATTAGGACCTCACCTGCAGAGGAGAGGGGCAGTGAAGCCCAAGAGCTTGAACAGTGAACAGTGTTTAAGCACATCTCACTCACATTTCCCTGGTTAAGACCCTCTTCCTTTCTGACAGACCCAGATTCAGTCCACTCAAGGCAGATGTGTGACATTGAAAGGCAAATCTTATTTTTTAAGCTGGGGGAGGGCAAAGGAAACGTAGCCAAGAGCTAAGTGAAGGTAGAGAACAAGAACACAGAGAAATTTTCAAGCTGGCTGCTCTGCAGGTGACGGACGAGACTGAAACAGAACCAAAGCTGCTCACCAGACCTTTGAGGCCATCTGAGGTGAGACAGAATCAGCAAAGATTTCATTACTCACAAATCCCTCCAGATGTCTTAAATAATTCATAGCAAGCACTGGGACATAAAGACCAGGAGTTCCATTAGGAGGCCCATCGGATTGGTTTTTGTTCATTAGGGTGAGTCAGACAAAACACATTATTACATAAAGCAGGATGTCTCATTAATGACATCAGGCTGGGGCTGTAATGTACCAGTGCCTGGGAGAGCTCTGGGAGGCTCAGTCCTTGTCCTCACTGCTCCAGAGAGTCCCACAGAGTTTCCCTGCAGAAAGTCACCCTCAGTCCCAGCCACGCTGTCCCTGGGGTCTGGCTGTGACTGTGCCTGTGGGTGCTGGGCCTTTCCCCAGCAATGTCACCTCTCCCATGAGCTGCCCCATAGGACACAGATCTCCACACAATCTCCTCATGCTCACCCCAGGCAGGGCACAGCTCCAGCTGGGCACCCAGCAAGGGAAAACCCATCCCTGAGCCGAGATCTGCCACCACTGTCACCTCTGGGAATGCAACAGAGCCCAAAGGAGGAGCGTGGATCACTCCAGGGCTTGGGATAACAGCAGCTGCACTGTGGCTTTTGGAGCATGGGAAGCTGGAGCACTCCAGGAGCAGCTGCCAGTGTTTGCCCACACAGGCAGGGCAGACCTGCAACCCTGCATTTCCACACCAAGCCAGCCCTGTCTGCACAGTTGATGGTGCCAAGGGCTCCTTCTCACTTCAGTCCTGCCTCCTGCAGGCATCCAGATGAGGTGAGCTGAATTTCATGAAGCAAAATCTCTTGCAGTGCATGGGGAGAGAGCCCAGGTTCCTCCTGTCACTTCTGTGGAGACAGCAGAGAGACCCTCCCTGGGGAGGAACCAGCAGCAGCTCAGAGCTGTAGGCTGGCAGCCCACCCCATCTGAGCTGCCTCTGCCCACTTTTGAAGCTCAGCAGTGCAGTTCCCTCCCACCTTTGCCACAAAAATTGTTGTTATTTGAGAGACACACACCACAAAGTCAGTGTTCAAAAATCTACACTATCCTGTGGAAGCCCACTGCAACTCAGGGTCAGAGGGTGAACTAAATGAACTGCCCAGTTCCCTGCAGGCTCCTTTCTAGAGTCCTGCAGTTTTCCAGGCAGGACTGTGCACAGTGATGGATGCTCATACCCTGCAGATGTGTGAGAGACATCAGAGATGTCAGTGGGAATTAGGTTTCACTGTTTGGCATGGGAGAGGATCCTGTAAGGGATTCAGGGGAGCATCCAGGTCTGCACCAACATAACCTTTCAGAACAGCACTCACCCCATGCCAGGTCGTGTCCAGACCCCACACTTGGACATTACCAAAATATTGCTGCCAGGACAGTCTTGGTTGCCTGTACAGAATCTCTAAAATTTACTGCTGGGGAGAAGGGAAAAGGTCAGGGAATATCCTTGTGTATTTTGCTCTCCAACAACTATTCCGTGTGAGTGTATCAAAATGCAGCAGCAGTGACAGGGACAGATGATCTAGAACTCCCTGCATTATTAATATGCAGTGAAAGATGAGGCAGCTTTTGGGAAAAGTATCTCTTCACATGTTTAATATACAATGATCTAACCTCAACACACTGCCATTCATGGTGCTGTATTAAAACTCAGCTAACATTGTAAGTCTAATACTAAAAAGAAGAGAAAATATTTGCCAAGTTCGAACACTCCTTAATGTTCCAGGCTTGGAAGTAGGACTGTGAAGATCAGGAGAACAAAACAGGAAGGTGGGGAGAGAAAATTCGGGGATAAATACCTACAGAAGTGAAGTAGAAGGGGAAACAAAGAGAGGAAAAGTGGAGACAGAGTTCAAGATATGCCCACACTCCACTAGGTCCAAGGAATTCAGCCTTCCCCATGGGATACTCAGAATGTGACACAGAGAGATGCAGCACCACACCTCACAGTGCTGGAAGCTGCTTTCCTTACTCCCTGCTGAGCCTCCAGCTCTGCAAGGCACCATCCACTCATGAGTGCCTTGTCTAGGATGAGCAGCTCACCCCAGCACCCCAAATCACAGATCCTTATCCCATCACTGCACAAACTCCATTCACAACTCCAGCCTGGCTCCTGGAACCAGCCCTCATCCTGAGCCCAGCCTCGTGACAACCAGGAAAAAATAATAGCAAAATCTCTACAGCAGCAGGGGAGTGGGGAGAAACAATGGGGTGTGCCAGGCCCCTTCTCCTCCATGAACCCTGAATGTCTCCTCTAAAGGAAGTGTGAGTAGGGCAGAGCCAAGCCTTTAAGCTCTGCAGTCACCAAATCCCAGGAATACTTTATCCTAAGCTCTTTAACATGGAGTGCCTGAGCAGCACGTGTAGAAACCAGCCCTAATGCTTGCAGACAAGCCAGGAGTCCAGGAGACATGGGTTTCTTCCTGTTATGTTAAGCTGAAATAGAATTATATGGTCTTTAGTTTACCTTGCCATGCAGGCACATTAGGCATGGATTTCTCTAAAGCCAGAACATCACAAGCTACCCAAACAACCCTGTCATTGCAATTTCACAATTTCCCTCTTTTGTGCATCTCTGAGCTCTGACTGCAGGAAAATTTCATCTCCTCAGCCCACTGCCATCTGGAGCAAGGTTCAGACTCAGTCACAAGCATAGAGGGAAAGGATATTTCTGGAGAACAGTGGGAAGGTTAACGATGAGTGTGCTTAGAGCTGGTGATCTCTTTCTGCGTCTCACTGTGACATTCTGGTCTCCACTGCATCATCTGGAACCACTAAGTGGAAGTTACTGGGAAGATAGTAAGAGTTCTGAGACCTGACAAAATCTGGGAGCTACAAACCCTCAGTCAGCAAGGCAGGGAGAGTCTCCCCAAAAGATTATCCATCTCAAATTATCCCAATTCATCCAGGAGACTGGAGTGGGTCCTGGATCATCTGCAGAGCAGCAGCAGGAGATCCTCAGCAGCTGCAGGGACTTTGTGTCTGAGCCACCCCAGCTCTGGAGGGGACAGAGATGGAGGGTGTTCAAATGGGTGAATTCCAGGTTAAGCTTCAGAGGGAACATCAAAACTTTAATTACTGGGTTAAAAATGGCCATCAGAGGGTGCCTTGTAACCTCCTGCCACCGAGGAAACAGGTGGTACCCAGGGCTCTGCACAGCTCAAGTAACACATCACCTTTCAAACCACCCTCCTGCTGTGGTCTGGATCATCCCACCCTCCCTTCAGCAGTGCCTGGAATCTCCTTGAACAGCTCCAGCTCCCTGGCAACCTTCCTTGGCCTGGAAGTTTCACTGCTCTTGCTCTTTTTGCCGTGGCCCTGCCTTAGAAGGCAAGACTCCTCCACACCCCCCAGGGCAGAGACCAGCAGGAGGAAAGGAGAGATGCTGGTGCTGTCACTGGTAGGTGCTACCAGCCCATGTCACACAGGCTGTTTGTTTCTGCTGGGCTTAGCTGGAGGTGCTTGGATGCTTTCACACAACTTGACATCCACCCCTCAGATAAGCTGCATCCCCAAAAAGGCCAGAGACAGGCCTATCATTCTGTGGGGCTGTTTGCAGCTTTGTCCAGCACACACCACGGGGAAGGAGAACAGCTGCAGCTCAGGCAGTTGCACAAGCTGTTGCTGGCAGGGCTGTTCCAGGCAGTGCCTGTCAGGTCTGGGTGAGCTGGACACTGGTAATCGGGCAAAGCTGTTGTTTGTTACCCCCTCGCGGTCTCTTGACTTTTCATCTTGATTAAAGACCATGCTGAAGGATGGAATTAGCAAGGCAGGGTTCCTAATCCATTCCCTGCTCCTGCAATCCAGTCGTCTGCCCACGTGCTCAACCTCAGGGCTACCAATTAGGGGCACCAGCTGCTAGCCTGGATGCCAGGGCCAGGAGCTATTAGTGCACAGACCATTAGCTTTAAAAGGCATTTGGAACTTCTGACTGCATTAGCTTGGTGTGATTGACATGCACTGCAGCCATATGTGGCTCGCTGGCCTTTCTGTCAACCATTTTTTATCCAAAAATGTGTTGGCCTTCTGGAGGGATCTTGGTGCAGCATCTCATGAAAGCATCTTACCCAGGACAGTCAGGTTCTATATTAGTTAAAGAGCTGCTACCTACTTTAACCAACTCCCTTGGCATCTTTCCTGTGAGACAGGAATGGCAGTAGGTTGTATGAAAGGTTGAGGATCTGGTCTCTATTTTTAGCCCTGTCATTTACCCAGTTAATGGTTCCAGGGAAGTCATTTCCCATCTTTCTGCTTCAGCAACCCCATCTGTAAGGTGGTAATGATGAGTCTGCACCATAGGGTTTTGAGATCTATGCTTGTAAAAAATATAGTAAAACTCAGAATTACCATGTCTGCCTAAAGCAAGGGTGGAGAGGAAGCCCCACGGGCCTTTGCAGCAGTACCTGCATGGATTTTTTTGCAAATCCTGTTCTGCCATGGCAGCAGGCCTGGATCCACTCTGCTGACCTTGGCAATCTCTGCAGGGTCAGATCACTGGGGGCTGTAGCTGTCCCTGGGTCCCCAGGAGTGGTGGTCCCAGTGAACTGTGCAGGCCATTCCCCAAGAAGATGACAGGAGAGCATGACAGAGGGTGCTTTTATTACAACTTTATGGCTGATCAGTCCATCAACACAGCCAGAGGCATTCAGTCATTGATTTCAGCTTGTCTGCCTCACATCATCTTCATTTCCTCAACGTCAGTCATGGCTCAGTGCTGGGCTACTCACCCCACTTCCCACTCCAGCCTGGGACAACCACCATGTCTCCTGTCTCCTTCTGCCTCTCTTCTCCTCAGCTGGCTTCCAGGAGGGATCCTGCCATGAGGACCTGCTCCTTGGGAAAATTAATAGGATTGGATTGGAGTCTACCTGAGACTGGTGTTGGCACAGCAGGTTCATGTCAGGTTCATGTCATTGAGGCCAGTGCCAGGAGGGAGAGCCAGAACACCAGGCTGGGAGCTCTGTGTCCTGTGGCAGATGGGGGATGTCCATCAGCAGACACCTGGCTGCCCAACCATTAACCCTGACCTTCAGAGATGAGCCAGGTGGCAAACCAGAGCCTTTACTCTCAAAAACTAGTTAAAAGTCTGTCTGAGCCCACTGCAACCTGGCTTCAGGGAGATCCTCCCATTTCTTTCCCAGCTTTTTCGTTTAAAGCAGAGCCATCATGGAATTTGGAGTTCAAATACACAATTTCTTTAAAAATCTCTAAAAAGAACACTATAATATGAAGTTCTGGTGAAATTTCTAGGCCTTCCTGCTTTATATAACTGGCAAATACCAGCAAAAGTATTTTAAAAATATTTTAATATGATGGCCCTTAGCTAGATTCTTGACATGCAAACATTAAATCAGTGTCACTCTAAGCTGTTTTTTAATCTTGGGCCTGGCAGATTTTTCCAGCTCAGGACACTTCTTTTGTCATTTGAAATAACTCTTCCCTCAGCAAGACACACATCCTTCAACTCACCCAGATGGTCTCCTCCTCCAAGCTAGAATAATGTATTTAAATTTATCCAATGGTTTTCATGACTCAGATTTCCCATAACTGGCTGGTTTTTAACCGTCCTCTGCTCCACCTGTTCAGACATCACAGCAACCCTCTCCCTGGCTCCTCAGTGCAGGAGGGGTTCATACAGCAGTTCCAGAGAAGCTTCACAGTCACTAAACCCACGGTCTACAGCTTGGTCTGTGGCAGCTCTGGAGAAGAACCATGGATTTTAGAATCTGCTCCAAAGTTTTGTTTCTTATGGGACGAAAGGTACAACCTGAAAGCAGCCATGTAGACCTCCTGCTCAGATGGAAAAGCACAGTTTTTTTCCACCACAAAACTCTGTCCCCTGAATATTTCTCATCTAACTACAAATCCAATCCAACAGAAAACTCATCCAACAACCACAAGCACAGCAAACTCACTGTCCCCATAAACAGATCATTTTCTGGTTTGGACTACAGAAGAGAAATGCAAATCCTGGTATACAGAGGTTTCATCCTCTGAGTGGATTGCATCAGGACAACAAGCCAGGATTTTAAATAACACATAAGGGATCAAGGTACCCCTCAGTACAGCTGTTCCTTGGGATGTGAGCTCCTGCACCACACAGATCCTTTTGAAAATGTCACAACAGGACTCCTACTCAAACAAAGATATTTTCAGGAAAAAAAAAATGTCCTGAAGTCCTATGACATTCAATAAATCCTTTGAAACTGCTGACAGGAATGTGAGGTGGCTCACCATGGCCTGGAGCAGCTGAAAGCCAAATGCAGGGAAAGCAGGTGGCAGAGAGCATGAAGTGAGACGAAGTTGGGAGAGGAAGGGGTGGAAGGAAGAGGCATAAAAGGCTGGCTACTGCTTGTATGAGCTGTTAGTTTGGGTTTAAATGCAATTTGGAGTTTGAGAAGGCAGAAGTTAATTAAACTCCAGGATATTGTCCTGCCACCATTTTCCATAGGCTATTTCCAGCTGCCACAGAAATCACAAACCATTTAAAACCATTCCTCTGTCCTAGCCCAGACCCCACAGGGCACCAAATGCACAAACCTCAGGCAAGAACCCAGCTCCAGAAAAGGACAAATGATGGCAAACAAAGTCTTGCTTCAGTAGCCCAACAGCTCTGCTGATGTGGCACAGTTTAATCCAGCCAGGGTGGGCTGTATCAGCTTAGAGGTAAACAAGGTAAATGTCTAAAGGCAGAAACCCAAATGAATAAGAGATGCTGCATGTTAGAAAATTAATCCCCTTGCCATAAAAGACAAAACAGGAAGGGAAGATCAGCAAGGGCTAACAGGCAAGCAATTAATTACAAATTTAACTCTTCAACCATGTGCACAATCAGACAGAAACATTATAAACATAAGGCAGCAGTTTTGGTAGCAAAATGTTGACAAAATTATCATACATCACCCCCAGCTCAAGCAGCAAAGCTCTACTGGAATATGGCAAAATGAAGCTGGTGGGGAGCCTTCCAGGCTTCTTATTTTAAGATGTAAGGAATATTTTGGGATTAAACACAGAGCACATGATCTCTCAATCTGTCATGGTGACAACACACACTTACATCCTGTGACCTTAGATAGACAATAATTTGTGAGGCTGCCTAATGCTCATCCATCCTTCAGGATGTTCAGAGGTTCAGCTTTGCCCTTCCACCAGGCACCTACTGAACCTGCTCAGGCTGTGTCCATTAAAAACCTGGACTCTGCAGCCCAGAGGACAGAGAGAGATGGATGGTGCTGGCATGCAGCCATTTCCAGGGAGAGAGGCAGGACCAGCCTGCCGTGGACAGAGACAGACTAATGAAACCCTCAGGACTGGCATGCCATTACCTTGTTTGCCAAACTTGTTACAGATGAGTCGTGTACTTCCAGTGTTCTGCCCCAAACCCCAGGGACAGAGCTGGATCTGGACTCTGAGTGTCTGTCCAACGTCAAAGGATGCAGAGGCATGGTGGTGCTGTGGTGGGGAGAGAGGCCATGAGTATGGTACTCTATTAATTCCAAAATATTCTTCATACTTTAAAATAAGGTGCTGGGAAGGAAGCTCCCATTGGCCTGAAAGCAGAGCTCAGCAGGGTTCAGGGCTGTCCATCTTCAGGGAGTCAGGGAGTTTGTTCAGAGCGGAGTGGCAGTGATGGATGTGGCCAGAACACACAGTTCTTCATTAAACAGTGATGAGTTAATGAGTTACTGTGGCCTTTCCTGCAGATCAACCTGGAAGTGCTATTTGGACAGGCAAGGATATGCTTTCAAACCTCTTGCATTTAAATTTCTTTTTTTTTTTTTTTTTCTTTTTTTCACATCTGGGATTTTTGATTAGAGTTTTATTCTTATAAAGTTTCTACAGCATTACGATGTTTCCATATCCATCCTCACTAATTTCCAGTCATACCATGAAGTCTCAGCATATACACTAACTAAAATTTTGGTGAATATCAAGAATTCAGGAACTTCCTGTGGGGAAAAAATAGCAAGCAAGAAATCAACTTTAAAATAAAATAAAATGAGAAGATGAAAGAAAAAAAAATCCAAGTAGTAGCGATTAATCTGATTTCATCCAAACTCCCCCCAAATGAGAGCAGTCTTCAAAAGTCGAGCACAGAGCACTGTTTTATGTTCTCTGCATTAACCTTTAGAGTTCAAAATGCTCATCTGTTCCTGTGTCCCCTTGCAGTGGTGTTTGCAAATGGCACAAACATTTGCCTCTGCTCTCTGCTCTCCCTGATGCAGCCCAGCCTGTGCACGCCTTGCAACAATTTCCTCTGGAGCGAGTTCAAGCCCAATTTGCTCACGCTGGCGTCTCTCTGTCATCACATGTGTCACACAGTCACTCCCAGCTCCCATGGGCAGGAAGGAGACAAAAGGTCACCTTCCATGTACGGTGTGTTCTCCTGGAGGCAGGAGAGAGCAGGAGGAATCCCAAATTTCCCTCTACCTGACAGGAATCTAATGCTTTTCCCCTTTTCCTTTGCATTTCGTTCCCCATGCTGCCAGTGTGGTTTGGAGCAGGTGAATGTGCTTGGGGCAGATGAAAATGAACCAGATCCACTGGGAGGCTGTGGGAGTGGTGCTGCTGACAGGTAACTCCAGAAGCTGTGATGTATTTCCTTAGAGAGAAGATCCCTCACCAGCCTTTGGGTGCTGACAGTGTCCTGACTCCCCAAGGCTGTGCTAAGCACTGAAATGAGCTCTGGCTCAGAAAATCACAGAGTGGTTTGGGTTTGAAGGACCTCAAGAGCATCTTGTTCCACCCCTGCCATGGGCAGGGACACCTTCCACTAGCCCAGAGTGCTCCAAGCCCCGTCCAGCCTGGCCTTGGACACTTCCAGGGGTCCAGGGGCAGCCACAGCTGCTCTGGGCACCCTGTGCCAGGGCCTCAGCACCCTCACAGGGAACAATTTCTTCCCAATATCCCATCTAAACCTACTCTCTTCCAGTCTGAAGCTACTCCCCCTTGTCCTGTCACTTGACAGAAGCCCTCCCCCAGCTCTCTTGGAGCCCCTTCAGGTACCAAAGGGCCACAGTAAGGTCACCCCAGAGCCTCTTCTTCTCCAGGCTGAACAATCCAACCTCTCTCAGCCTCTCCTCACCGTGGTGTGCTGTGCCCACTGCCCACAGAAGAAACAACCTCTGTCCCATCCTACACTCCCAGACTGGCTTGCCCAGGGAAAAATGGCTACAGAGGGGAGAGAAGCCAGATCATCCCTCTTTACTGGAAAGGGATCTCATCCTCACTGCACTTAGAGCCACAAGGATTTTCTTTTTGATCCTTGAGGTTTATTTTCTTACTGTTTCTGTATCTGACACCAGTCAAAAGGGATTGTGGGAAAAATATGAGTGACACTTTTAGCGTTTTATAAATGGAGCTGTATCATCCCAGTGATTCAGAGAGAGCAGAAGACTATGGGAGGGTAAGGAATAGAACAGAGCTGGGAGATTCATTTCCCATTAGAGTGAGGCAGATAGGGAACAAGGGGGCACAGGCAAAGGCAAATTATTTGATGGGAAAATTGAACCAAAATTTAGAGAAGGCAAAAATCAAATCAAGACAGACTAAAAGTTTTCCAGTGAGAAGTTTCACTCCCACAAGAAAAGGGGTCTCTTCTACAAAAGAACATGTTTAGGCACACTCCCAGTTTTAATAGAATTGTTATTATTTTTCAGTTTTCACTAAGTAACTGATCCAAAAAAGTGTCAGCACCTCCAGTAAAGAAGTTGCAATACACTTATTTCCATTGAAAACAGAGGTGAAAGCAAAGGCTTATGTACAATTCTCCCATCAGTAAAATCTAAACCTCCCATCGATAAAATCTAAATTCTCTCATTAATAAAATCAAAAATCAACCATTTTTAAGTTCGAAAATAAAAAAGAAAAATAAAGATTTAAGAAAAAACAGACATTTTCAAGGAAGGCAAGCTAGATGCTATGGGAAGTAAATATACAGAAAGTTTTAAATGCAATTTTATTTCCTTGACCATCTCTCTTTATCTGTTAAAGGTTTTATCTCTCTCTACAAACCCTGTCTTAATGTAACACTTAACCCCCACTAACCACACATATTTGAAACAGCTAAGCCTATTTCAGAGCAGGAGAGGAGCCTGTGCCATGCAGAGCAGTGCACCAGGCTGGCAGGAGGATGCACCTCAGCTGGCTCAGGAAAAGGGACCCAGTGCTCCATCCCTCTCCTCTTGGAGCTTTATTTTGTTGTGCCTCTAACTGTGTCCCCCAAGCACCTCATCCCTCATCCCTTCTTGCATCCCTGATGCTTCCTCTTGCCCAGAGAAAAGTTTTCAAAGTGACTAAAATAGGAAAATACAAACACCCACGTGGTACAAATTTAGTAACATGAATTGGAGAAAAGATTTTTTTGTTTTTCCATGCAGGCTGTTCCAGCACAGGAAACAATTGGTGCAAACTGCACATTTTGCAGCATGTGTCAGTGCACAGAGCCCCAGCACAGATTTTAGCAGCAGCAGCTGTGAGAAAGCTGATCTGTGGCAACCAGGATAAAGTAATGAAGCAATGAAGACACTAAACTCTTTTACTGTGCAGCAAAACCAAATGTCTTTTGGTCCTTCATGCATGAGTCTTCTAAGTGTAAACTTTTCACAGTAAGAGAAACGAAATAATCCTCAGACTTGAGTGAGAAGAATGACTCAGATAGCCCCAGGCAGCAAAGATCTGAGCAGATAAAGAACAGTTTTTGACTGCCTTTGGAAAAGTATCTGCTGATTTTTGTTCTTGTGCAATATTGCTTTAAGCCCACACAGAGGTTAATGGCAGATCAGTGGGAAAATGTTATTGTGTTGTTTCCTTTCAAGATGCTTCCTCCCCTTTTCCAGAGGTGTAGGGCCAAATGGGAGATGGACTGGCAGGGGAACCTGAGCCCCACTCCTCAAGCAGAGTTCAGCCCAGCCCTGGGTCTGAGCTTGGCATTGGATCCTCTATTACTCTGAGAATGAAATGGAGCCTGTACAAACCCTTTTGTAAGGTCTGTTCCCATGCAGTTTTCAAAAGCACAAGAACAAAAGCTGAACATCTGCCCACTCCTCACGACTAACCCAGTAACCCAGGGCATTCATGGGGAATTTGGTGTAGAAAGGGCAGGGGGGAAAATCCTTTGAGAATTTCCATGATTCAAATATGTCAGCAGTTCCCATCTCTGCAATGAGCAGAGTTCCTCAGAGGAGTCCCTGGCTGCTCTGGGCCTGACAGCAGCAAATATCTCCAATCCCAAGTGAAAATAGTGTGTAGAGAGGACAGTCAGTGAAAACAGGTGAAAACAACAGTGACAAACAGAAAAGAGACTGAAGAAGCACGGGGTAGAATCCTGCCCTAAGGGAGCAGCAAAGCATTCCCACTGGTTTCCACAGATCCCTGTGGAAAGTTCCATTAGTAGAACATCCAGAGTGGCATGGAAGGGTGTGTCATGAAGGGTTTTGTTCCCATTGTCCATCATGGTGGTAAGAGATCAGGCAAGGTGCCCCATCCTGCCAGCAGCACTGCTCTCACGTGGAAGTGGCTACATCCTCTTGACCTCCACTGGCTCTAGAATAAGGAATAGGGCCTTTCCCTCTCCTGCTTGGGCAGGATTTCTGGCATTTGTCTCAGAATGAGGAGTGGAGCATCACAACTGCCTCACAAACATGATGGATTTTGATGCATGCTTCCCAACAGATGGATGAGATGGGATGGAGAGCACAATCTCCCTCTGCTCTGCATGAGAATGTGCCTGCACTCCACTCTGGCACAACACACACAGGCTGCCCCAGTGCCCACAAGCCTCATCCCCACCATCCCCCAGCAACCCCAGGGGGAAATGAGATCAGCTGAACTGCTGCTCAGACATGGGAGATGGCTTCTCCAGAGCTTCCTTCCAGCTCTGTGAATCACTCATCCCAAGCAAAGCTTGGCCTCACCCCTTCCAAGACTCTCAGCCCTGCCCTCCTCTTCCAAAGCCATTTATTTGGAGAGGGCAAAGAGGGGTCCCAGCAAAGCCATGACTAATGCCTGGCTAATTCCCAGCAGAGAGACAAAGCAGCTCCCCAGGAAACAGAGCCTCCTGCTTTCCTGACCCAGGCTGTGACAGCTGAAGAGAGAGCTTGCTCTTACCAGTAAAAGTAAACCCTTTCCTCATCTGAGATCTGGAGGGCAGCTCTCCCCCTGATTTACATCTGCAGGGCCAGCAGGGAGTACACCAAGGACCTGCCACAAGGCACTGCAGGGATTAACCCGGAGGAAAAAGCTGGTGTGACCCTTGTCACCTCTTTAGGTGTTAAATGCTGAAGTAATTGCTCAGTTTTCACTGTCACTCCGGGCAAAACTCACCCTCACTTTCCCAAGCAGTTGTTGTCTACTTTGGGGTTGACCTGCTGAGTCCTTACTGCAACATTCATCAAGTTCAGAGGTGTGGAACAGCTGCCAAATTCTACAGACACCTTCAGGAGAAGCTGCTCTTCACTTGAGCCTACAAAGGAGGTTCTGAAAGTAGCAAACAAACAGCAAAAATGGCGTTGCATAATAAATGGAAAATACAGGACATGTGAGCTATTTACAATAAAAAGCACCAAGGCTCAATGAAGTTGAGGAAATATCTATTAAAATGAAGAATATTCCAAATTACAATTCTTTTCCTTTTCAAATGTGTATATTTTAATTAAGTATTTTTTGTGTTTCATAGTTCCTACATTATCAGGTCATTTGTAAATTCTGACATCTTTACATGCATTTTAAACCACATTTCTTCTTCTACTGACAATTAATACTTCATTCAATTAATATTTTTACATTTACCAGAGAGGTAATAAAGTCTTTCATCTTTACAAAAAAAAAAAAAATCCTTTTAATCATCTCCAACGTTGTGCTGCAGGCAATATTTTGTAGGTGTACTTGGAAGTTGGGTAACAATTGCAGAGCTGGAACTGCCATCACTCTTTCTCCATTTAGGAGAGAAATTCCATTTAGAGGAAATTCCAGCATTTTATTGCCTTTTCTTTAGGAGGAGGGATGTTGCACAAGAATTGTGCATTTTGCCCATAAAAAATTGCTTTTCCTTTTTTGTAGAAATACCAAATCTCTTGTCCCATCCAGTGCACAAGAGCAGTAAAGGACCTGCCTCCAGCACCTAATCCTAGAGGGTCATTTCCCCCTTGGAGAAGCTGATGTGACAGGTAGTACCCACTGAAGGGCTCCTGAAACAAAAATAATAAGGAAGCTGGTGTGAACCTCAGTCTTTCCAGGCTTTTCCCTTCTGCAAGGGTTGATTCAAGGAGCTCTGCACGCTCGAGGGTGTGAGCAGAGTGTCTCTGTAGTGTAACTTTGCAAAGCAGCACTGCAAAAGCTCACTGAGTCTGAACTGCACAAGGAATTCATGTCAGCAAGGAACAGAAGTACCTGAGAGTATGAACTGCACAATAAATGGCCCATGGCTTACCATACTAAAAAAAAAAGGAAAGTTCACAGGGTAAAATATCACAAGGAAGGAAACTATTTAAACCAAATAAATGACAAGCATATTTTAAAGAAAATGGGGTTTGGCTTAGAAGAAGTAGTTTGAGCCAGGAGTACTTTGCTGGTACAGAGGGAACTCAGGATCCAACTTTGCTTTCATGATGCTGTGCCAACACAGCCCATTATGCAAGAGAGGACTTTTAAATCCTTATTTCAGAAAATAGGTCAGACTGAGCTCAAACACTTCCTTGTAGAAATACAGCTTAATGTGGATTTGAGTGACTACTGTGGCTCAGCGCCAGGCAGCAACTTCAGAGATGTTGCTGAGAAATGTCCTTCAACCTTCTTTTGCTTCAGTCTTCCTTCTTCAGAGAAGGAGGGCAAAGCAACAAGACTGAGAGGTCCTCATCAAGGAAAAAACCACAAGCTTTTGCCATGGAATAGCTACATCCAGCAGCTGATGTCTGCTGGTGCTGCTGCTGGACCACGAACTGCCTTGAGGGAAGCAGAGGGAGCTGCTGTCTGCAGGTGGGATGAAGCCCTGTCTGCTGCAGACACGAACGTGCCACATCAAAAGTTCCTTTCAAACACAGGTCAGGATTGACTGGAGGGGGACATAGTGGCAGAATCTTTTATCCATCCTAATTTCATGGCTAGATATGTGTAAGAGCGAGGATGACGACTCTGAAAGGCATCATCACAAAAGTGTTTCATTATTTTGTTGCATTTTTTTCATAAGGATTAAAGCTTGACATATCCAATCAATTCTATTTCTCCTGTTACATTGTGGATTAGTTAATTGCAGAAGCAAAAAAGGGTGCCTGATTTATTATGTATAGAGCTTTGGAAAACTACAAAAAGCAGAAGCATGGACAAGTTACCCAGCACCACTAATGGCCTTCAGCAACGATGAAATGAAACTAACTGTAGTAAAAATGCAAATAAAAAGCAATGTATGAATTCAGGCCTCTGTCTTCATTAGAGAATCAATGCAAAATGCATTAATTCAGGCAGCCAAAGGTAAAAAAAGGGGGATAAACACAAGTCTGTCATATCTGTAGCCTTGGCAGCAAAGAAATGTTGCCAAATTCCTAACCACATACATGGCAACTTATACCAGCTGGGCTCTAGTAGCCTGTGTCAACAGTTCACAGAACAAGTCTCCAGGAAAAAAGAGGTCAGTTTCACCTGGAGACAGGAGGAGCCTCTCTTGAAATCTCTTCCATGATGAGTGTGAAATTGCCAAGCCCCATCGAACTGAACTTGCATAAAATTTTAACCAGACCTTTTGGATCAGCAGCTGCAGGAGAAATCCCTGAGGGAAGATCCAGACCCCAGACTATTCCAGATAAAATGCAAGATAAATTCAACAGCGATACCAGCTGCTTTTGAGGATTCCATTACACAGCCATCAGCTCATGACAACTCTTGGCTTTTAAAGGCTGAACCAGTGACACAGTGGAGAGAGATCTTTGTGCAGCTGCAGAACCTCAGGGCCCCTTGGTGGGGAAGCAGCTCTGATGAAGCCCTGAGCCTGTGCAAACCAGAATTAGTGCTGAGAAAATGGACCTCCAACTTGTGCAAACCAGAATTAGTGCTGAGAAAATGAACCTCCAACTTGTGCAAACCAGAATTAGTGCTGAGAAAATGGACCTCCAACTTGTGCAAACCAGAATTAGTGCTGAGAAAATGGACCTCCAACTTGTGCAAACCAGAATTAGTGCTGAGAAAATGGACTTCAAACGTGTGCAAAGCTTTCACTCACTGCCTGTGCACGGGTATGGGTGTGAATCAAACTTCTACACAGCTCTCTGCCAATTAATAACTCCAGATAAAACACACGGGGGAGAGGCTGATAATATCAGAGATTTTGTGTGCTCTCCTGCCCTGATAGACATCGTAGCACTTTACTGCTGTTTTACATGTCCAAATATTTGCCTGGATAAATAGACTTAGAACAGTTTGAGTAAGCTGCACTTTGGAAGCTGGATGAGTCACATCATGAAGAAATATTCTGGGAAAGGTCTACAGCACAATTACAGAAAGAAAAATGAAAGAAGTCGGCACTAAACAATGTATCAAGGGTAGAAAAATCCAGACTAGGTTTGCCAAAGGAGGCCTTTTCCCAAGTCAAATATTTATGAAAACTTGTTTCATAAAACAATCAATTGGATTGGAGTGCCTTTTTAAATAATAAAATACATATTTCTTTCTTTGTCTGGACACAGAACATCCCATGTGAAGGAAAAGAAATTGAGCAGTTTGAGCAGAAACCTGCCTGGCATGCTGGGAACACCCTTGAGAACATGACATAAATATTTGAAAATAAGGTTTTATACTCTTCTGTAATTCTGCTTGTAGCACAAGGAAGCAGGGATCCACAATAACACACACACTGTAAGTGAAGGCTCAGGTTATAATTTTGTGTCTCTCAGAGTGCAGTGAGAAGCTTCACACGCCTCAGAGAGCCGAGTGCAGATTTAGCAGGTTATGTAGATCAATTGCAGACAGAGAATTAAGGAAGCAAAAAGTGATATTCCCACCATTAAATATAGGTTGGAGTCTTAATAATGCACAAAGTGAGGGGAATGAGAAGCTTTGAAATTAAAGTTATTATGCACTGCATCAACTACCAAAAATTACACGCTAATATCATTCTCTTGCTTTTATTCCTCTCCAGTTTAGCAAAAACCCACTCCCCTCAGTCTCTTTCTGCAGGTACAACTGCTCCTGTCTCACAGATTGGATACCACTCCCTGCTTATTAGACATTGGGCTCTTCCCCCATCAAAATGAAACATCCTTCCCAAAATGCCCCAAACCCAACAACTTCACCATGGATCCAACAATGTTGAGATGTGCACCTAAAGTCACACCACAGCAAAGGATCAATCACATCAGTAGCAATAAGTATGAAAATGGTGTTTTAAGAAGCAAAGAACTTGTGGAGAGAGACCTAAAAAAACAACAACAAAAAAAGCCCCACAAGCACCATTTTTAAGGGAACATGAGACCAAGGTGAAAATCAGAAAGCTGAAAGATCACAGGCAATTATGGGTGACTTTCTTGGCAATCAGGACTTGCAAATTAAGTCCACCTCCTGCCCTGGTGGCTGATTGCCAGGAACAAGTTAATTAACCATCACTAACAAACGTGCTTGTATGGTCTTGCCTAGCCTTTAACTAGCTGGCTCCACCTCTCCCTGGCAGCTTCCCCTGACTGACCTCCAGTAATTGCCCATGGGCCAAATTCATCCTTGGGGAAAGTCTTTTTATCTTTAGTTTGCACCAAGAATTAATTTCACCCTGAAAATATGCCCTGGCATTTTCCTCATAAACTAAAGGAAATAATAAAATCTTTCTTTTTATTTCCTTTTTTTAAACCTTCCCTCAACATCACTGACCTTTCCCATCTTATTCCAGCCACCTTCACTTACAGCCGGTTCCTTTTCTTTCAGCTGATTTTTGCAAGCATTTGTTTTATCTTACATGTTGCTCATTGAACTTTTTCCAGTCCATGTGTCTTATTCTAAAACTACAATTCACAAAATAGCCTAATTCTCCAAATGGTGCTGAACTGAGTGGAATAATTACCTTACTTGTTTTAGGTCTCTGCTGGAATCCAGAATTACACACTTGGAAAATTATGATTGTTTTATCTTCTCTTTTTTTCTTTTCTTCAATTTCACAAGATGTGTGAAAGACAGGTTTTTATAAAGGACATAAACCCAGCCAAAACTATAATTACCACAGACGGAAAAGAATTCAGAGAAAAGATGATTTTACGATTAAGGCATTGGAGTAGAAACTCAGAAATTTAGATTCTTTTTGTGGCCTTGCCAAAACCTCTTTATATAACCTTTGCTGAGTTAATCCCTCTGTTCCTCAAATAAAACACTCTGGCACTTCCCTGCTTTACGATAGCTGCTGCGTAAACACATTCATTCACATTTGTGAGATGTTCAAACACACCAATAATCAGAGAACCACAACGGCTGGGACAGCTGAAATCATCTGGCTGTATTTAATCATCTCTTGTCAGGAGTGAATGCAGCTTTAATCACAGGCACATGGGATGTGGCAGCACTGCTGCTGAGAAACAAGCACCATGCTAAAAGAAAGAAAAACAGGACAAAAAATTATGTTCCTAATAGAAAATGGTTTGCAAATGAGAGAAGCAAATACACAAATGGATCTAAGTATCTCCCCATTCCAGTTCCCCCAAAACAGAGACAGGCTCAAGTCTCTCACTAAAAAAACTTATCAGAGCATCAATTCACTTTCCACTGGAGCTGAGGGAAGTCCAGAAGGAATTATAGCAGCTCCCAACTTCCATCTCGATGCCAAGGAAAAGTACACCAAAGAAATGCTGCTAAAGGCTTACCCACAGATTTAAAACAACCTTAGGTACAGGATGCCAGAGGAGCATTAGCTGCACGTTTCCAGGAGAGGATGAGGATGATGAGCCCTCAGAGGGAATTTCATTTAAAAACTCTGGGGTTGAGCAATGTCTGAAGTGAGAAAGCAGGAAAGTCCAGCTCTGCAAAGCTGTAGGGTCACTGCAGGTATGTCACTGCAGCCACTTCAGTGCCCTGCTGGCACCTTTGGGCATGGACTAAGGCCTAGAGAAGGTTTTCATCTGCTGCTCTGCTCTGAACCATGCTCGCATCCCACACTTGTATGGAAACTGCTGCCACATCCTCCCAACCCTTTTCCTGGAGGAAAAGGCAAACTCAGGGGTGTTTCCCTTCTTCTCTCTTCCTCCTCAAACACCAAAGGCTTGGAAGGTTGCTGTGTCAACTGATCCCCCCCTTCCTTTTTCATTGCTTTAATAAATTAAGCTGAGGAACAATAGAGATGAGAGAAAGCAGGACAATGTGGTAAATGTAGCAGAAAGAAATTTGAATTGTAATGAGGAGAGCTAATCAGGAAAAGAATGGACTATAGAAAAAAGCACTAATGAGTTTCTAAATAAATTCAAAAGGTTAATATTGTTCTATCTAACAAATATGAGAAGAATCCTAATGTGAAATTAAAGGCCTCACTCCAGTGCCCTTGCAGCCATATGTTAAAGCTGTAACGCCCACTCTATTTACCCCTCTGTCCATCACATCCATCCTCTCCTGATACCTCTCATGGATTGCTCCTGGAAATGGCACCTTTCAGGTCAGCCAGGTCTCTCAATCTCTTTTTTTTCTGTACATCAAATGCTTGAGCCAAAGTCACCAAGTCAATGCACAGACTTTCTTTGACTTGCAGAGTTTGCACCAAGATTATTGCGACTCATTTATGTCAGCATTAACAAAACAGTGATCAAAATGCACTTTTCAAACCATTAGAGGTGTGTGGGTGTTTATGAAGTGATGGATTTGGTGGGATTTAAGCACACCTGTATTCCCTTTTATTACCACATGGATTTCCAGGGTGAGCAAAAAGCTAATGCAGGTTAACTGAGAAAAGAGCAAGTGAAAATAAAAGTTTATAAAAATAAATAAGTTGGAATGTTTCTTGCTTGTTTTAATTTATATGATGCCAAAATATAAAACTAAGACTTTCTATGTACAATCAAAAGTGAGAGTCCTTTATGTATTCTATTCCAAAATATGGTAAAACTCTATTTCAGCCAAAATTTTGTGTGAGAAAGTAGCCCCTTTCAAGAATTAAAAAAACCCATCCAATTCCCAGCAAAGTAATAGACTTACAGGCTTTCCATAAGAATAAAGGATCTGCTCAACTAATTTTTTGCTTGAAGGAAGGAAGTAGTGCCATTATAAAATTTTACTCTGAATATAAAATGCCAGAATGACATCATACTTAGGGCAGAACTCTGAGCACATTTGTGTGCGTGGCCATCCATCTGTCTTCTGCTCTGCCAACAAAACCTACAGGGGACAGTGGGGGGTGGCTGCACATTTATCTCCCCCTGGTCCCAGGCTGGCAGGAGATGAGTTAGGTGCCATCCCAGAGCTGTGTAACCTCGTTACAATCCTGCTGTGCCCACGCTGATAAATCTCTGTGTGCTCATCCCAGGCTCAGAGCCCACCAGCACCACTCAGGCTCTGCTCCTCTGCCTGCCCTGCAGCCATGCTCACACCCCAGCCATGGCCCCAGAGGGCAGAGCTGCAGCTGCTCACACCTGGCCATCAAAGCATCCCTTCACACCCATCACAGGAAATGAGAGACAGGAAGATGTGCACTGTTTTTATTCCAGGCGTCGGAATTATTCTAAAGTTAGAGCAACACTCCCGTGCCAGGACTGGCCATGTTATGTATTATTCACAGCAACCTTGCAAAATGCTGCTCAGCCACTCACCTGCCATGAATAATTTCATCTGACAGGCAGGTTAAATACTTCATCTTCCTGATCATCCTCCTCCCCCTCCTCACGAGGAAGGAGGGCAGTCATGGGCTGCCCTGAGAGGCATCATGGCAAGGATGTTTAATAGAGGCTTCAGTGGAGTTCAAACTCAGTAGGCAAAGACTGAATTAAAAAAAAACCTTGGACCCAAGAGATTGGAGTGGGAAATACACAGAAACTTGACAGTCAAGAGATGTAAACTCTTTGTGAGTAAGCCTCTGAACATCAGCAGGAGACAGCACTTCCCCCTGGGTCAGTTGTGGAGAGCTCCCCAAAGCTCCTCAGCGTGTCCAGCCCAAGCCACAAGGGAAATAAGATGGAAGGCAGAGGAGCAGCTCGTGCTCCTGAGCCCAAGGTGGATGTCTCACCCACTGGGTGTCTCTGGGACTGCTCTCTCTGCAAAAGCTTAAATGCAAAAAAGACTTCCTGAGACAAAAGGCACTGAGAGGAAATTGCTACATGTGAATAAACAAGACAGTTGCATAGCTCATCATAACCCTAATGATGCTCCCTAAATCATGCAGGCCCATCACCTAGATCTATTGGCCACATTAGCAGACTGCTGAGTGTGGGAAATATGGAGAGGATCATTTTTAAAGGGTTTTGCCTGCAATGCTCATTGGGAACCCTTTGAGATGGAGTCTAAAGCAGATGGTGAAATGGGAAAATTATTCACATTAATTCTTCAGCAGCCTAAAATAAATTTAGAGAATAATTAAATAATGAAAGCACCATTCAGCCACATTTTTGCTTTTGCAGCAGTCATCAAAGTCCTAACAGGGAGGACCCAACGCTTCTGCATTCCACACACAAAGCTGCTGTGTTAATTGGTTCAAAGACACAAGAGCAGCAATATCCTGGAAAAAAAAATAAGGTCATCCCCTTTCATTAGCTATTGTTCAACGGCCTGATGAAAGAACAAACAAGCTGAAACAGCAAGTAAACCTCACAGTGCTGAACACAGATCCCTTTCAAGCTTCCTTCACACATGTGTCCTACAGGAAAACATCTTCTGCTTTGAGTTTCTTATCCATTCTTCAAACTCTTACAATGGGAAAACAATCCTGGTCTTCCATTTTACAGACAAGGAAACTGAGTCATTGCTTTCATCCAGAGGGGGAACCTCAAAGTCAGGACTACAACCTAGCAAATCCAATCTCAAGTTTTCCTGCTCATTTTGCAGGAGCATCAGTTTCTTGGGTGACCTGGTGAATCAAAGCACAAAAGTCTCCTGAGCTAAACACAGTGTCCCCAGCCACATAACATGACTGGTAGCCTGGGAGGTTTTCCTTCACCCAGATGATCCAGAGGGTCTGAGGAACATACCCAGAACATACTGAGGGGAACCTTACTCCTACAGTAAGAGGTCATACAAAATATTTCTTACCATCTTAAACACAAGAAGCAAATAAAAGCATTGCAGAATTCATAAGACATTTCTGTGTGAAATGAGTGCAGCACAAAGCTCTTTGAGCACAGCACAGAGCTCTGTGAAACTGCTGAAAGCAAATGGGGGAGAATGCAAAGGTTTCATACAAAAAAATTCTAAAGTTCACTCCTAAAATCACTAACACCAGGGTGATCCAGTATCAAGATACAATATTTGCTAAATGGAAATCCCTAGCTCAGATTTTGCTGCTGACACTTTACAGCCCTGCTGCTTTCTGGCTATTTTACATCCTATGAATTTTTGACAGTGAGCAAAACCTACCAAGGCTTCCAAGCCTCGGAGGTTCTCTGAGCCCTGTCCATGGTCCTGACGCTGTTCTGGTTTTGTCCTCTCGAATGCACTGCAGCCAGGGTGCAGAGCTCAGTCCCTCTGTGAGAGCTGCTTCATCTCTGGTTTTCCCACCAGGTGAGTGATGGGATAAGCAGCCAGCTCTTTCAGTGGATAAACATATGTGACTTGCATCAGCTGGACAGACTGCCCTGGCCCATTTCCCAGAATCCAGCAATGGTGAGACACCCCCAGCACTGCCCAGTGCCTGCATGGACCCACTCTGCAGCCCAGGCTTAGGGGTGAGAGCTCCCAGTGCAGGTGGTGGGAGCTGTTCCCATTGTCTGACCTGAGTCAGGGGCTGTGGCTTGGGAAGATATCACACACCAGCTCTGCCACTGTCACGACAAGAAATAATAAAACTCACGCAAGGTGTTCTAGTATTCAAGCAGGAACAGGAAAAAAGTACTTTATTTTTCAGACCTCAACATTTATGGAATTCCAAAGGTGACAGTGGATTGTAGAATGACATTGCCACCTCTCCAACCATGCTGGTTAAACTAATAGGCCATCAAAATTCTCCTCCTACAGAGAAGAAGTAAAACAATCCTTATTTACATGAAAGTGTGTGAAAAACTCCATTACAAGAATGTAAACATCAGAAGGATTAGAGAAACTCAAAAGAATAGGGTGACACAGCTCAGCTCTGAGCAATGTACTTCTCCTCTTAGTCCATGGTTAGGGACAGCAAGGGGGACTCAGGGAGGCAAAGCCACACAGCTCTCACAGCCCAGCTGTGTCCAAAACCTCTTTTCTGTAATTAAAACACTGTTTCCCCAGCTCCAGCAACACACTCAGAAAATGCCCTTGGCTGAGGCTCTCCTGCCCTGCTCCCAAGTGAGACATCTTTCTGGAATGGAGGAGATGGGAGAAAACTTCCTCCGTGCTGCTCTTGTTTCTTCCCAGCATTAGCTGGAAGTTCTGAGCCCTGGAAAAAGCACAGCTTGGTAAAGGTCATGATCTGAATGCAGATTATTCATGGACATGAATTTATCTGATGAATTATTCTAAACACATCACCCAGCTGCTGTACTGAGCACATATAGGATGTGCCTCTGCAGCTACTCTAAATACAAAGCAGGGCATTAAATAAGGACAGTCACTTGCTCGGAAGCATAATATTTTATTTGCCACAAATATGCTAATTCTTTAATTTTCAGTCTCTATGCCAGCTAGAAATACAACCTGAGCAAGATAAGTTTTCTTGTAGCTGATTACTAGGTAGCTTATCAAAGTTGATATATTAGATTTTAGGCCCTGATTCAGTGGGGTTTTTTTAGACTCTTATGCAATTTTGATCCCATGGTAATGGATTTTGAGTTGCTTACAAACATGTCAAGACTATCATCTGCCAGCCATGTCCCCATGCTACTAATTATTTATGCCTACTGAGTAAATTTATTGGCAGGTTTGTCAGAAAAAGCAATATTTTTTCTAGTGCTTTCTAAATAAATATCAAGGGGCAGGGAAGAACCAGCCATTTCAGTGTCTACACCAACCTCCTGGTATATCTCCAGGTTCCTGGACTCCAGTTTACAGGATTCAGACAATAAAAGCAAAACCAGAGAGACCCCTTGTCACTTAACACTTCCTAAGTTTCACCAGTCCTGCTGTATAAATCAGTGCTGTATAAATAATTTTCAAAAGGCTTGTTTCTGTCACTGTGTCTCTGCTGAGCACAAGTTCCCACTGGGAGGGACCTGGGCATCATTTTCAGTAGGATCTGGAGGTTAGAAAAATATATTCTGTGTGCTGTAGGTAGGTCTGGTTGGAGCTAAGGGAATTACACAGGAATTACAGGACTCCTCTCCAAGGAGGAAGGCACCAGATGTCAGTCCAGGAGGAATAAACTGCAGCTCCCCAGAGCCAGGAGGCTCAGGGGTATCCACTGGGAACTCAGCGTGAAATCCCTGCTCAGGGGTGCCCTGCAGGTGGGGATCACACTGACTTCAGCCTCCTGCCCAAGCTGGGAAATGCTTCAGGCTCAGCTGCAGCAAGCTCAGGAGCTGGGACAACACTGGGACAACATCTCAGGGCCACCTCTGAAATCAGCAGCTCTGGGGAATCATCCCTTTCTTGACAAATTGTAAAAGCATCCCCAGAGGCTTTGAGTGTCATGGGGTGTTTGTAACTCCTGTGGTACTTAGCCATGATAAAGGAGGCATGGGAAAGTTCACTATCACCACATTTTAGAGACAAATTTGCTGTCATCCCATGGGGTTTGTGACTGCTGTTAGATTTAGTGCTTGAGCTCAACATCAGCACAGAGAAGTTTAGGAGATAGAGAAAATAGAAAAACTATTTTAAAACAAGTGCAACTCTTTGGATCTCCTGAACAGATAGAGTGCATTGTTGGGTCAGGACAAATATTCAATTTGATTCTTATCTTATCCAAACTCCAAATCTCTTTTGTTATCAGTTACTTTCCAAGGCAATGCACAAGTGAGCTCTGAACTTACATTTTAAAAACACAGAAATAAGAGAGCTCTTCTGCTTCCTTCCCCAGGAATTAGCCCAGCCCAGACTCCCAACAACCTTGGGGAAGCTCAAATTCAGAACAAGTCAGAATGAAATCCCAAAACTGCAGAAATAATGGCAGCATCTAAACATTAAAAGTAATTTTTCAGACTTATCAGGGCAGATCAAAATCCAGGACTGGTCACACCAGCAGGATGTAACCCTGCTGTACAAGACTGAGAGGTGTTTTTTGTCAAAAATATTCAGTTATAAGGGAATTTTCTTTCCCACGTGTTCTCTTCACCATCCCATCCTACCACCTATGAAATTGCTTTTCCATTTATTCCACAGATGAGACAAACCTAAACCAGCAGTACCTTAAGCCAGACATTTTTCTTGGCCATGTCCAGTCCATGGGGCTCATTAGAAAACTTTGATATAATCAACCCTTTGAAAAAATACACATTTATTAAGTGGAAGCTGATCAGAAGAAAGATTCACTTTCATATGTTCTCTTGATTTTGAAAAAAAAAAAAAAAAGGTCAGGAAAATATTTTTAAAGTTCAAATAAAAAATGCTCAAAGCCAGATGAAGTATCTTCTTAGAAATGCAGGAAAACATTCATTCTGTTCAAGTAAACAAAATTAATTGGCATGTTCCCTTTCCACTCACACCAGGGGGGGAGACCACAAGTGGACAGCAGGGCAGATCCTCAGGATGCTGCCCTCCAGATCTGTGTTTTTTGTATCAAAGTATCCCTGTACTTCTCTGAGCTTTGAGAAAAATGTATTTTTATTTTTAGAGAAGTAGCCTGGACTGACTAAAAGCACCTACACAAAGTCAAAAATTACCTGGGCCTTGTTGCTACAAGGCAAGGTTGGGGCATGAAATCACCACATCTTAAAAACATCCTTCCCCAGCTGAAGGAATCTTGTGGTGGCAAAGTACACAGAACATCCCCAAAACCTGCAGGGATACCATGGAAAACTCCAGCACAATAAAATGCTTTTCCTGTTAGAAACACTAAGACCTGGGGCTTTCTCTTCTATATCTCAATTTCCCACTCATCTTCTTTTATAGCCCAGAGACACCATGGATCCAGTGGTCTTCAAGAAGGAAAACAGGAGAAAGAAAATCCACCTTTGTTGCTCCCAAACCTACTCATTATTCCCATAGTGAGTCCATTGTGTTTACACACATGCCAAGAGCAAGCCAAGGCCCCTGGGATGCTCCAGAGGACACCTGGATCTTTGTAGGCACAGAAGCAGACCTCCAGCTTTCCACAGGGAGGGGTTGTGAATGAAAAGGGCACACCCAACAGAGTCTGGGTGCTGTGGGCTTGGAGCAAAACACCAGCTCTTGCAGTGGAGGTGGGTCTGAGAGCACAGACAGGTTTAACTCTCAGCAGGACGGGTCATGCTACACAGGGTACACGTGGGAAATCAAAGATAAACTGGAAAATGAAACTGCTTCCAACAGCATCTTTATCCAACCAGCAGAAAAGCAGCTGCTCAGCAATGGGCTTTATTGACTGGGTGATTTGTGGGAGCTGGGCAGCCCAAACCCAGGGGATTCCACTAAAAATACTCTGAGCAGGGCATCAGCACGAGTGCCTTCAGCACAAGCACTGCCAGGTTTGTTTCTGTACAGGGAATGGGAAGGAGGAAGGAAACAAAGGTAATAGAAGGAGCAGAACAGCAGAGCGAGACGGCAGCACGGGTGACAGGAAACAATTTATAACTTACTTGAGAGTCTTTTCTGAGTCATCTGTTCTGCAGCTCAGACAGCAGTGCAGGTCTGCCCGACTGTGTTACACCCAGACACACAAGCACACCAACATTCCAAGCTGTTTGGAGCCACCTCCTTCATCCTGGGCTCTGGGAATGTTCCAATGAGCCACATTCATGGTGATTTGTTCCTGTGCTTCGAGTGGAACACAGGCCGTGGCACAATTCAGATTATCGTGGCCAGAAAAAAGGGGAAATGGCTGTAATTCCATGGAAAATTTTCTTACAATAAATCAATCAATATGAGCTGAGATTCACAACTCTTTGTGCAATATGTTAAAGTCAGAAATGCACCATTATTCCATGCTAACTTGAGAAAGAGAGAGTGATGCTTTAGCTCAACAAGCTCTGGCCTCCAAAGCTCTGGGGAAGTGAAGCACAATGCTGCTGCTCCTCAAGATCCTTAAATAAATCCCAGCACTTAAATATGGGATTTGTTAGCTTGAGTGTCCTCTTGGAATTCATGAACCACCATAGAATCATGGAATATCCTGAGCTGGGAGGGACCCTCAGGATCACCCAGGGCAGCCCCTGGCCCTGCCCAGACCCCCCAACAAGCCCACCCTGGGCACCCCTGGCAGCGCTGTCCCAACGCTCCTGGAGCTCTGGCAGCCTCGGGGCCGTGCCCATTCCCTGGGGAGCCTGGGCAGTGCCAGCACCTCTGGGACAGAACCTTCCCCTGATCTCCAGCCTGACCCTCCCCTGAAACAGCTCCATGTCATATTCTCCACCAAAGCCTGGGGACAAGCAGGCTCTCAGAAGCCTTGTGACAGCCACCAGATGCACTGTGCATCCCCCTCCCTGTGGTTTGGGCTGGCTCACAGTCTCTGTGCAGATCTGCTGCTTCTCCCTGCAAACCAGGATGGCAGTGCCAGTCCCTGGAGCTGATGGGGGTTCAGAGCTATTTCCCACTCTGGTGACAATTAACTGGCTGTGCTGAGCCCATGGGGAAACTGAAAGCAGGGAGTAAAAAAGAAAAACTCAAAGGAAAAAGTTGTCCCTCACTGTGTGGCTGCATGGGAATGACACGTTGAATTTACACCCACAAAAGCATGTAATAATTACCCAGGCCTTCTGTTTGCATGGTAATTGCACTGCAATGGTTTAAGGAGGAGAAAGAGAGTCTCAGATACCAGCTCTGCTGGGTTTCTGGTCACTGCCTCCACCTGAAATTCCTCTTTCCTCTGCAGAAAGGGGGCACTCCAGCTGGTGGCTTCCCCTGGCTGTGACCATGGGGACCTGCTCCAGGTCTGTGGGATGTAACTGCCCAGGATGGGAGCTCAGTGCCTCCTACCCCATCACTGACAGCAGGGCCACCCCACAGGCTGCAAAGGTGCCACCAGCTGTCCAAACAGCACTCGGTGGCTCTCTCAAGAATATTTAATGCTTTTTTCAAATCCACCAGTATAAACTCTCATTAACTGCCCAGTCTCTCCCATCTCCACGACATAAAATTCCTCAATTCCCAAAATCAGCTGCTGCCTGGGTTCAGCTGGGACCAAGCACAGTGGCTGCCCCCATGGAGATGGGGCTGTCCCCACCATCCTTGGTGGCAGACAGGGAGCTTCAAACCCATGGGTGACCATGCTGAAAAGCTCCACTTCAAACAGCAACACAAATTCCCAGCCTGAGGCATTAAAATTCAATTACCAGGGACAGCTGGATATGGGCAAGGGTCTGACACTGAGGATCTGGAGAAGGGAGCACTGCAAGCTGTCTGGAGCTGGGGAAATGGACTCAAGCCAAGGATTATTTATATGTCTTAAGGTCTCACAGACTCTGCTCTGCCAGGCTTGGCTGGCCATGCAACCAAAGCCCACAGGACATCCCCCTGGGGACAGCCTGGTCCTCAGTTCCAGGGACTGCTTTGCCATCTCCATGGTTTTGGGAGGCCATGTGGGTGACCTACATTTCAGGGGTCACACATGGCAGTGGGACAGGAGGACAGGGTACCTGAGCACACACCTTGGCTCAGGCTGGCTGCTGCTGCTGGTACCCCCCAGCATTGCTGCAGGAGCATCCTCCAGCCCATGACCAGACAACACGAGCGTGCAGGTGACAGATTTTATATTTTCTGTTGGCAATGAAATTCAATCTCACACAAATAATTGTGTTTGTTTTCCCCACGGTTCCAATCAGGCATAACCAGCTATCAAAAAAGCCAAATGTTCATCAAATTTGCTTCTCCTCTCATTTCCAATGCTGTCAGTTGCAAATTCCTCTCCTGGATGGGTGCTGCTAACTTAAATATTTGGTGTGTGCCAGTTCTCAGTGAACCAGACCAAAACTGGGGAGAACAGGTATCTTTAAACATAAGAACAGTCATTTTAAAACAGCATTTCTGTTACAATAATAGACAGGAAAAACCAAGCAGCTCCAAAGCCGAGTTTTGGACACAGCTCGATCTCCTGCTTCACCCCCATAGAATTTACAGCTGCTTTAAGGGCTGGTGGAAAGTTTCTTTTTAAAACACACACATCTTTTCCAGGCTAAAGGGGCACTGGTGCCATATGAGAGCAAGGGGACCCCAGGCTGGTCCCTGTGGCGTGGCACCAGCATCCCACCCCGAGCTGGGCTTGGGGCACCCAGGAGCGCGGCTGCCACCCCAAAATCCGTCCTGGCCGGGGATTTTGGGCGGCGTTACCTCGGCAGAGCCGTGCGTGGGGCTCTGTCCCCATCTGGTGACCGCGACACGCAAGGACACAGCGGAGCCAGCCCGGGGGGCTCCGAGGGGACCTGGGGCTGCCACCGCCGGGCAGGACAGAGACATGAGAGACACGGTCACGGTGAAGGAAAAGGGTCAGAGAGGGGGGAGAAGCAGAGAAAAGAGACGAGAAGAAAATAATACAGGGACCAAAAGATAGGAAAGAGATG
>VZRH01007635.1:138888-191718 GCA_013397555.1 Urocynchramus pylzowi
AAAAAGGCAAAAAGACAAAATAAGAGGAAAAAAGTAAAAAGTAAAGGGGGAAGGGGAAGGCAAGGAGGAAGGGAAAGGGAGCTCCATGAAAAAAGACCAGTTAAAAAGCAGTTTGATGGCAAACTCCTTAGGCAGGGAGCACTGCGGGGCTGCTTCTGCACCTTCCCCAGGGGGGGCACAGGCAGAAGCTGCTCCGAGTGTGAAAATCCCCACAGGAAGCAGCTGATGCTCAGCTCCTTCGGGAATAAATTCTATTTGTGGAGGTTTGTACCTGCAGAGAAAATGCCATCAGCAGCCTGGAAGGGAAGTTACCACTGCTCCACATCCGAAGGATGAGCTCTGAGCCACTCCTGATCCCAGCTGGTAAAAAGGAAAGGCAGGAATGTTCCCCTGAGAGCAAAACCATCCTCTGAGAGACATAAACCCCACAGTTTTCCATAAAACAAAGTATTCTATTAGTGATTTTTGGCCAGACCAACTTTTAATCTACATAAATCACACTGGAGATGCATCAGAGCTGATTTCACATGATTTACATAATTTTTGTGGGATTAAAAGACCTCAAAGAAATCCTCAGGGCTCACAGCTCCTCTGATATCCACCACACAGATGTGAGAGACACATGGAAAACAGACAATTTTTCAGCTGGGTTTTGTGAGAGTTTTGCATTTAGGGTTGCAGAGTCTTGTGAAATGACATTTATCTCCCTGTCCCTTTTTGCCTCTCACTTTCAGTTCAGAGGCAAGAGCCCAAGAACCAGACTTTGTAACTTGATTCTCCTACAAATACTTTACATGTAATTTGTCTTGAGTATTTTAGAGATGCTTAAAATGAGTAAGTTTTGGCATTGTTTTTCACAAATGGTAAAAACCATTGTACCCGGCCTGGATACAGCTTTTGTACAGGGAAAATTTGACATTTGTGCCATGGCCCAGCCCTAATTGCTTTGTTGGCATTATTATCCTGTCATTAAATCTGTGATTTGAAAGTTTTAAACCTTCCCTTGTGTTTGAAGCCATTTTTTTAAGGGCAACCTGCAAGGGAGAGGCCTGCTTTATACTTCCACCATCTGCTTCAGCAGATCAAGAGGTTTTTCCACCCTGAAAAGAATGTCCTGAAGAAACCACTGATGGCCAGCACTGCAGGGGTGGCAAGGGAGAAGTGTCACCTCACCCTCATCCCTACCCTGCTGCAGGGTCCCAGAACTCCTCCAGGTCAGTGGCAGCAACTCTGCAGAGCTCCTGGGAGAGTCTCCTCCTGACAGATCTGATCTAGAATCAGAAATAAAGCTCTTGGAATCCAGTCCCAGAATGATAAAATCTCCTGAACTGGAAGGGCCCCACAAGGATCAGCAAGTCCAGCTCCTGGCCCTGCCCAGCACAACCCAAGCATGGTGCTGCAAGGATTTGGCCATTCCCAGCCCAAGGGCTCTGGCTGGCAAAAAGGAGGTGTTAGGTTAGCTTCATTCATGCCCACAAAACCTTAGGAATCAGCATTTTCCCATCCCTACTAATTCCCCCCCCCACCTTCTCTATTTACAGCAGTGTTTGTTTGCTGTATGTGTCGTCGGGTGGTGTCCTCTAGTGGTTCCTTCCCGCACAAGAAACACCACATTCCCTGGCTAAAATGATGTCAGCTGCATTGTAAAAGCACTTGGTGGGAGGAAAACCACAGATTTTGACAGGACTCAAAGGAGCAGCATAACAGATGGCATTCTTCTCCTTCATTTATGTGTTTAAAAGTTACAGCAAAGTTCACTCCGTCCTAATATTAAGGAAAACTTATGAAAGGTAACAAACAGCAGCATGACTCAATATTTTTGAAGTGATGGCTTGCTATAAATAAGGGGGGAAAAAACCAGAAATGGCCAGTAGAACTATTAATTAAAATACGAAAGCAGATAAATTATGAATAGCGGTGTCATGTATTCATTAGGATTCTACAAATGAAAAATATCTCTCCCGGTTATTCCTTTGATGAATCTAGCCCAAATATACTTGAACTGCAGCATGAAAAATTCAGGATGCTCGTATTTCATTCTGTATCAGCCAGCCTCAGATCCCCAAATCTCAAAGCCAAGAGCTGCAAGTGTCTAACCCCAGCAGTGGGACTGAGCTTTTCCTCCAGCCTTGGACAGGCTTTTAAGCTGGTTTTGAGAATATCTCTAACAGGATTATGGAATCACAGAGCAGTTTGGATTTGGAGGGACCCTAAAGCCCATCCAGTGCCACCCCTGCCATGGCAGGGACACCTTCCACTGTCCCAGGCTGCTCCAAGCCCTGTCCAGCCTGGCCTTGGACACTGCCAGGGATCCAGGGGCAGCCACAGCTTCTCTGGGCACCCTGTGCCAGGGCCTGCCCACCCTCACAGGGAAAGATTTTTTCCTAATGGCACCAATCTGTGTTCAGCACAGTCCCATCAGTGGGCAGGGAGTATTTTGGGGCTCTGTGAAGCAAAGGAAGGATGTAGAAGCAAGGATGGAAATCACTGCAGGAAGGAGAGTGAGAAGAGAGCTGCAGGCTCTTGTCTCCCAGGTAAACCTCCTTTTGTGCAAGGTAGATTAAAGAAAGGAAGGAATGGCTCCATATGCTGCATTATGCATATTATAATAAGTATATAAGTATATTATATATAATAAGTAATATATAAGTATATTTAAAATACATCTGCAGAGGTAGAGATGTATAACACACTACTGTGGATTTTTTGTTAAAATGTTTTCTGAAAGCACCTAAGCCCATCCTGAAGAACCAGAAGCCAGCATGCCACTGAAGTACTGAAATGCCATCTGGGGGCCCTAAGACACCTCAACACCAAAAAGAAAATCCAAACCCAAAACAACAACAACAACAATAATAATAATAGTAGTAGTAGTAGTAATAATAATAATAATAATAATAATAATAATAATAATAATAATAATAATAATTTTAAAATTTTAGAAAAAGGAGACAAAAGTACCCCATCAAACCAGCTACCATGTCATTAATCTAAAATTCAAAGTTCTCCATCGCACAGTGACTTTTTCACCTCACTGCTGATTATTGTCAGGGGCTGCTCCTCCCACCCCACCTGTGAGTTGAAGGCACTCCCAGGGCTGGAGGAGGAGGACAAAGGGTCACCAAAGCCTCCTGCCACAGCCAGGGCCTGTCCCAGCCCAGCAGCCCCTCCTGCTCCCACAGAAAAGGTTTCCTCCAAACATTCCAGTGGAGTTGCTGCAGTGTACCAGCAGTTGTTAATAAAAGACACGCTTCCCCCTGGGCTTTGTCAGCTCTGCACTTCAAAGCTCATTTTACACACAGGCCAACGCTGTATTTTCAGAAGAGAATGTTAACATGAGCTCTTTAGTCAGTTGAATAAAAGTATCAGGAGCCCCCCCCCTCCTTCCCTCTCCCATCAAACTAAAAAAAAGCAAAATAAACCAACAATCTCTTGGCAGCCTCTGATGGATTTGACAGGAACACACCCTTTGTAGGGTGGATATAAATCCCAAGCTCTGTGCATGTGATTTTTTTTTTCCACAGCAAAATAAAAAATGAGACTAACTGTCACAGACCAAGGAATAAGGATTAATAACCAACATTCCCAAGGGACAGTTGATGGCCTCAACTTTTTCTATTAAACACAGGTTGGTACTGATACAGGCTGAGAATTGCCTCAGACAGGTGAGAATGCAGCTCAGACAGGTGATGCCCATTTCCTGCTGGGTTTTTATCTCACACCTCTCCTTCAGATCACTCTGCAGAGGCCAATGTTTCACTCTCTTCTCCACCACCAAGCAAACAATTACTCTTGAAGTCATGAAATCAGAAGAGAATTAAAATAAAATATATATTACTACTAGTGATTTGGACAGTTAATTACAGTTAATTAAGCTTATATTTACTGTAATTACTGAATAATTTACATCATCGTGGAGGTGACAGCAACTGTATCAAGAAATGAGAATGATTTAGAATTATTTTAAGTGCTTGGAATATCTAAGAAGCATTTTGTAAGATACATTGAAAGATTCTAAATTTAATTATAACACTAAGTTACCTTAAGATCTGTCTGGGCTAATATTTTTCCTAGCAATTAGACAGCAGTTGATGATGCAATTACACTTTCATGTATAACTTTTGTGCAAGCAATATAATTTTTTATTAAAAATAATCAGAAGACATAATATGTGTGAAGTAGTTACATTAATTTTTTCTATCATTTTCCCCAGACACATTTTGCAGCTCCAGTGCAGGTCTCTACATAACAAAAAGGTAGGGTGAAGTAGGCAAAAAGGGAAGGAAAAGAGTCAAGACAGGCAATTAATGTATGGTAACTCTCCTCAGAAAGGACTATCCCAGCCTCCATCAGAGGAGTCTGTGGTTACAGGGAATTTTAAATGAAGAACAATAGCACCCATGAGAATAAGAAGATTAAAAGTCAAAGAAACCACAATAAAAAATTTCAATTTTGTTTGTTTTCCAAATCTCATGATTTAAAGATTATGATTCAGTGGGTTGTGGGGAAGGTTGGTTTCTTTTTTTTTTGTTTCCTACTTTATTTCCTGAGCTGGCAACACTGCAACTTTGGAGGGGCAACCAAAATCCCTTTGGAAAAGATTGTCTTTGGACTTGGCCAGGGCCAGGTTTCCTCCCTCAAACATCCAGGAATCTGCCCTGGTTCCACTGTGCATCCTGTGGGAATCAAAGTGATCCAGCACAGCCAGACTGGGGCCTGGGACAAGAAAGGCCAAGGGGGCATCTGGGGCAAGATCCAAAGGAAGCAACTCTCCAAGTCACCCTGAAGCTGGAATATGCTCTCCAAGAGCTGGCAGGCTGTGCCAGCTCTGCCTCTCACTCCTTTTGCTTTTGTTTTTCCACCTGCACCAGGCTTCCAGCTGATCTGGTGGGCCAGGCTGCCCAGCCTGTCCAAATGCCAGTCAGCTCTGAAAAGGGTAATTCAGATAATTAACAACAGCTAGAATGTGAAGAGTTAAGATTTATCAGTGGATCAGGAAACAGCAGATGAAAAAAACCCCAAAGACCACACCATCACTCACCACTAATAAATGTTTCTCTCTAGAAAATGTAAGAATCTAATGCAAAGAAGCATTTATTATCATCCATCATGGTACTCCTGCAGCATCTCTCCCATTGTACCCTGGGATTGCAGGGTCCCAGAGATGCAGCAGTCTATCACTTCTTTTGAAATTAGAAAATTCTCCTTAAATCTTATCCCACTCTTCTACATCACCTGCATCTCCACTGAATTCCCTGACATCACTGCCATTGACTTCCATGAGCAGGAGAGAGCTTCAGGACCACACAGTCAAAGGCTGGGCTCTTCAGGGGACTCTGACAGCCTCAGGTCTATTTTACTGAAAGATGCAATGTATTATAAAATATTTAAGCAGCCATTTAACCACTGAATCTCAGGGGATGCCATCAGCTTTGGTGGTGGAGTCTGGAAACCAACACCAGGCTCCTCTCCAGAGCTGCCTTTAGGCTTGCAACCCCCTGGATGATTCCAGCATCCCCACACTGCAGGAGCAGGCAGTCCTTCCTTCAGGAGCCATCAGCTGTGGGCTGCAGACCCTCCCTGGCTGCTCTGGGGATGCAAACCCCACACAATGCCTGCACACACCAGCAGAGCATCCCTTGGCAGCTCCAGTTTGCTAATTAAGCATTGCTCAGCCAGTGATTTGGCAGATGTGGTGCTGGGCAGGTTCTCATCTGCTGACACGAGTATCCCTGCTCTGCAATTCAGCAGTGGGTACCAATTCTGGTCACTCCTGTTCACTGCAATTTACAGGTTTAAATATTCCTTTAATTGAGGGTTATTGTGGTTCTAGAATGGCAGTGCTCAAGGGAAAAAAATATATGTTGATTGATCAGAATAAAAAGAACCCTAGCATTTTAAATTCTAGCTATTAAACAGAATACCCATATTTCCACATCTTCTCACAATACACTCATAAATATACTCCAATTATACTCCAATATACTTGGAAATAGGCAGTTGTTTTTACCATGGTTAATTGCCAACACTGAGGTTGTTAAAGAGTAGAAGAGGAGCAGCCAAACACCCTGACCCCTGGGCCCTGCAGCAATTATTTCTTTCCCCTTCATGGCCAGAGATGTGATCAGCTAAAAAGCCAGGGAATTCACATAGTGAGCAGATCCAGTGGGTAACTAGGATGGAAACACTGACAAAATGTTCAGAAATTGTGCTGGCAGAAGTGCCTGGAGGCACCAGGCAGGTATGGAGCAGCTGAGGTGGATTTACAAGGAAACACTGAATTATGAGGGGAACAAGGCAGAGGACAGTGACCATGAACATGAGGCCAAGTGGAAGGGCAATGCAGGGCTGCAGGGGGATGGCCTGGGAGAAAAGAGAAGTAGAAAAGTGCAGAGAATCAGAAGGAAATGAAACAAAGCAGAATGTCCAGAGCAAGGAGATGAAATGAGCCAGCTGTGCTCTCCACAGGCACCAGCTGAGCTGCACCAGCCAGGGTGAGCCCAGACTGGAAGCTGATGGTGGGGGGCAAGCCCAGGATTATCCCCTTGGATACACACCTTCAACATTCCTCACTGAAAGGGTGCTGAGGCACTGGGACAGGCTGCCAGGGAGGTGGGGGGTCCCCATCCCTGGAGGTGTCCAAGGAAAAGCTGGATGTGGCACTCAGCGCTCGGGTTTAGCTGACAAGGTGGGGATCGGTCACAGGCTGGACTCGGTGACCCTGGAGGTCTTTTCCAACCTAAATAACTCCATACTCTGTAACAGCAGTGCAATGCTCCTCCAGTAACACCCCCAGCTAAACTCCAGCAGCTTCACTTGCTGCCTCCAGGGCAAACCTGAGTGCAAAGAGCACCCAGAGCACACTCAGAACCCGGGCTGCACCACGGGCTCCAAGGCAGCCACCCTGATGGAGATGGACCTGGAGAGGCTGCTCCAGATGGGAGTTTGGGGTCCTGGGATTCAACCAGGACTGGCCTCCAAAAGCAACTGTGTTATCTACAGATGGAAAATCAGAACCACAAGCACCATTTCCTTTATTTACCCACCCAGCAGCATTGGGGTTAGCTGACACCTTCCCACAATCAGGCAGTTGCTGACTCGTCCTGTTTCCTTGTGTGAGGTGTTCCTGTACCATTTTGCTATGGAAGCCAATCAAATACTTTTGGTATTTCAAATACAACAAGACACCAGTGGCTGTACAGAGAATGAAAGGTTCCAAAGAACTCTTGAAATTAAGTGTGGGAATGACCTGAACAGCAGCTGGAAGCACTGACAACAGAAAACATTTGCAGGCAAAGAAGTGATGAGACAGGCAGTTTAAATGATTCCAACCTTATCTGAATGAAGGTCTGAGGAAGAGTTAGGAGAGCTTATTCTAACAAATTGGAACAGATTGCCAAGGGATGCAGTAGCTTTTCCATCATTTCCTATCTTTCAAAGAAGATTGAATTTTATACACACATACACACATTTTCATTCCAGGTCAACCAGAAGTTTTTGGGGTGAACACGTCAGTGACTGAAATCCTATGACTTGTGTTAGTCAAGAAGTTAGCCTGGTTTATTACATTAATCTCCCTGCTTCTCTTAAAAACCTATGGCTGAACTGATAACTTCATTTGGAATCGGAGAAAAAGCCTTCATTTAAATTGTAACAGCAATTCAGCCTATGAATGTAGTGAAATCCATGACAAAACTCTTATACATTAAATAAGAATATACAACCACTGAAATTTAAATAGTATTTGATTGCAACTACAAATAAATTGGGGGATGCTGTAACACCATTTTAAAAATCCACTATTTTTACCTGATAGAGAATATGAGCCAAACAAGAATGTGAAATCCCCCAAATTCCAGAGATAACACATAGATATTTTACAATTAATTCCTGTGGAAAAAATAGTGTCTATTTTAATTAGAGAAAAAAGTTTCCTGCCACAAAACCAGTTCTAGAGGCCAAAGAACTCCAAGAACACTTTTCATATTTGCCCACTTTGAACTTGTTACATCAGAATTTTTAAGTTTCCTGTTCTTTTGCTGTAAGCTTTTGGGAATTTTGTCTGCCTCTGGTGCACATCAGCTGGGGTAGCACAAGGGTCACCGTGAATCCTGAGCAGTTTCACAGAGCATAAAATTTGACAGACCCAAAGAATATGAGGGCAGGGGCCATAAATATAAAAATTAACAAGGGGAGCACTCTGTCATTAAACAGGGATCAAGGAACAAGCTCAAAAGCTGGCGTGGGATCAGGGAGCTGTCCCAGTAATTGAGGTAATTAGCAAACTGTGGTGATGAGTGTGCTGGCTCTCGTGGACATCTCTGTCTGAGCTCATGGGCCATGTTGCCTTTGGGCTGCACAGTCCTTCTCTGCCTGTCAACACTTGTGCTTCTGCAAGTGCATAACACCCAGGAGCTGCAGTTTATGTCTGCAGAAAAGCTCAGGCTGCCATCAGATCCCAGGGCAAATCCCATTTTATTAACGAACATCAACACACCTGAGCTTGCCCCGTGCTCCCCAGGTTTGGCTGGGAAGTTTGTCATTAGGGAGCTAATAGGTGAGGCATGTTCAAAAACCTGGAGTTCTTTTGCTGCCTGAGCAGTTCAAAATCTGAGTTATTTGGAAAATGCAGCCCCGTGTTTAGTGAGAAAAGTCTCAGCTCTCCAGAAGGAGCCCTCACCCCACAGCTCTGAGGAGCTGCAAAACAGAAGCTCCATCACCTGTGGAACTTGAAATGGCACAGCCTGACCCAGCAAGGAGCTGCACAAGGTGAGAGGGCTGAGAGCAAGAACATCAGACTGGGAGACAAAGTCCCAAAGTGGCTGACAGGATACAGAAACCCATGACCTGCTGGAGAACAGAGACACAAGGAACCACAGGGCAGCAAACAGTGGGAAAACATGAGGCAACAACAGGCAAAGAGGATGAGGTGGTGGTAAGGAGATGGATTTTAGCCTCTGTTTGGAGAGATGAAGGACCTTTAGATGAGATCCCAGCAGTCAGATCACATGAGGAAGGGAAAAGTGAGGAATATTACCCAGGAGAGCGCAGTGGTTGCTTCACGAGTCTCCTGTACCCTACTGAATTTCTCTTCTACTGCCAACCTAACTAAATAATCCTCTTCCAGAGTGAAGAAAAAATACTATTTTTTTTTAATTTCTCCAAATGGTAAATCAAGATATTTAATCAAAATATTAATTTGGCAGTCCAAATAAAGCTCTAAGCATCTTTTCAGAGGAAATTAGGAGATCTCAGAAAGCTGCAGCTGGCCCAAGAGACTCCTCTATCAAGAGCCAGTTTCCCAGGCTCCTGTCAAGGAGATACCACTAAGATTTCTTAACTCCCAGACCATGTAAGAGCTGACAACATCTCTTCCTCATTTACTGTGCTAAAAAGCAGCCTCTGAAGAAGACACTGTGCTCTCTGGATGCATTAGCTTTCATTTCTGGTATAACAATTTCCTGTGCCATGTCTAACACATGGCTTTGTTCTGCAGGACATATCTTTAAGATATGTTAGTGGAATTTGGGACTCACCCCATGAAAAGCAAAACCCCACCTGCTCAAGGCAGATGCAAATGAAAGCAGAGGAGAAATGCTCACACTGCCATGAGTTTTATCAGTGTGAAGAGGAGCAATAGCATCCCTAACAGTCTAAGGCACCTCACAGCAATACCTGCCCCTTCTCAGCACCAAGGGAGCAGTGCTGTTACTGTACTCAGGGGCTGGAAGGACTTTGCCAAGCTCACCCAAAAATCCTAGAGAGGAACAGGAGAATCAATCCTGCCTCTTCCTTCAGGGAGGGGCCCTCCCTTCCTCCTTGGGACTGCAAGCTGCTCTCTCACACTCTGAAATTATTCTCTGTGCCTCACACTGCCTTCCTAATTTTATAAGTATAAAACATTGTACATTCAATTCATCTTTAAAATTACTGTATCTATTTTTATTCCACAATATGTGTATATGCATTAGAACCACGTTTCCCTGAAACTGTGAAAACTCTTGCTGTGGCCACCCAATATCCCAGGTGTTTTCTCCACTTTTAACCCAGAGCCAAGGTTGGCTCCATCCCAGGATGAGACACTGAGTACAAAAGGTGTTTTTATGTTTCAGTGGCAGCCTCTGAACAAATGCCAGCACTGAGCAGTTACAGTGCAAGTCCACAGTGATGCTGCACCTGCCAGTGCTATAAACCTGCAGACAGGGTTTACCCTGAAAGAAATAAAAAAAACAACCACAAAACAAAAAAAAATAACAGCAAAAAAAAGAAAGAAAGCTGATTGTGTGGTGTATTTTACAACACTCAGGGAGAATGAGGAGAGATAATAAATCTGGGAGCTAGTAGCCACAGCAACAAATTGCATTTCTCCTCTGGATGGCTTTTCCCTTCCAATCAACAGCAATTACTGGGCACCTTAGGGTAATACAACAAAGTTTATGTTGCTTCTATGGTAAAGTTCTTTTCCCAAGACTAATTTATTCCATGTCTGCAAGGTGCTGATTCATTGCAGCACATTACTGGGGGTCTGACCATGACAGCCATTGAGAACACACAGAGAAAAGCCCTGGCCACAGCTCGTCCTGCTCTGCTGGGGTTTTTTCTGATGCCAATTAAATCCCAGAACACTGAGCTTGAGAGAGTCTGTCGACCCTGATTCCAAGAAACAGGGGAAAGGAAGCAAAAATAAAAGTGTCTGGGGGATGCATTTAGGGGTGAAAGGAAATGTAGCTTCCTACCTGACAACATCAGTCTCAATAAAAGTTGAGAAACCAGGCATGTTCTGCTTGAAAAAAATGATAATGAAGGAATAGCTATGCTTCTTTCTGCTCTTCAAATCACTCCAAATTCTCTCTGCACCACTGCAGTGCCATCAGGCTTAAAGAGGGGCTAGAAATGTGTTTTCCATGGCTTTTATCCAAAGGAGCTTTGTGAAGAGCTGATGTTGATGTGCTTTCAAAACATCCAGGTGGATACATCACAACCACACATCTCCACATGCTGGAAGAGCAGCTCAGCCCTGGACAAGGTGCAGCACACATTGCTCTGTCCTGGGGCATGGCACAGCCCCTGGAGCACCTTCCCCTGCCCTTTGAGAGGGCTTTAAAGCAGAAGCTAAGGCAGAAGGACAGAGTGAGGACTAAACCACACATGGCAGGGCAGACCCTCCCCACTCTGGTGTGACCCAGCACTTGGATTTTAACCACATTTGCTTTTGTTACCTTTTAGGCCTTCAAGACTTTCTGTTTCCTGCAGGTGCCAAGCTCCCAGCTAGACCCAGCAGCGTGACAGCATCACCTGGCTGCTGGGAAAAGCAGTGGGAAATCCTGCTGCCCAAAAAGGAGATTTATTGCCCCTGAAACAAAGCCCCTCCAAACCAGCACAGCTTCCAGCACACTCTCAGCAGGCAGGGGCAGCCCTGCAGGCTGCCAGGAAGGCACTGTCTGTCCTAACAAGAGGGGAAAGATCCATCTCCACCCTGCAAATCATGATCAAAGTTGACAGAAGGGATTTGTCTAGTTTTCTAAACATTTTGCAGGGAAGCTGAGAGTTCATCTCTGTGTGAACCAGGATATGAATTCCAAGCAGGATGAAGAGCTCTGTGCTCACATTCAGCAGCAATCATGTGCTGTCAGTAACTACAGGGAGCAGGAGACAAGCAGGGTGAGACACAGCCACACCAGCACCACCCGTGACAGCCTGACATGGGACTTTATTTTCTAGAAACACACTCTCATGACTACCTATGAATCCTGTGCAGCACCTCTCTCATCCTCCCACGATCTCTAACCATGTGTGGAGCTGGCAGTGTCCATTCACCCCTGCCCAGGGAGGCCACTGGCTCCTCTAACCACCTGGAACACAGCACCTGCAGGTACCCTGTCTCCTCATTGGTGACACACACATTGAGTCCACCAAACACAAACTTCACCTGGCTCTCAGAAATCCCTTTCTTTGGCCAGGACTGCCAGAATGGATCTCTCCTTTCTACTGGCTTTTATTACAGTGGCTTATTTTCACGCTGTATTTGCCAAACGCTGCGGTTCCTCCAGGGAAAAATGTGACACTACCCTCAACCAGGGTCCTGGGAATACACCCAGCACACCAATAGAAAGAATAAAGGTAAAAACAGAAGCCTCTTCCCCACCTGAACAGGCTCTTCAAGCTACCTGCACCCAAGTAATATTTTTCTGCCAAAGTTTTCTACCTCTCTCTCTCTCTCTCTCTCCTAAAATTTTTATGCTGCTTTAATCTACTCCCAAAGCACCCCACCCTGCTGCTGCTGAAATTAATAGATGTTTTTACCTTTACATTCAGTGGGATGAAAATTAAGCCCTGAAAAAACCAGACAATCACACTGCAGTCCATGTTCATGTAGGGAATGCTGCAAACAGAATTTAAAAGGACCTTCCATTTATCTTTGTGTTGCCTGGGCTCCATCTGCATATAATTGCTTTTGTCTACAGACTCTGCAATGCTCATCAAAGGCTGAATTCTTACCCACAGTAGCTCTCCCTTTCAACTAGCAGGAAATTCTCATTGCTTTACAATCCATACACAGCAATTTAGCATTTAATAATTCAAATTGTAACACAACATTTGATCGAAAATAGTCATTATGGATTTATAACACAATGCAGGTAGCTGAAGTACACAGATTTCAGTGTTTCAGGAAATGGGTGCTATTTTCAAACAGAGCTAATCCTATAACAAAAAAAAAAAATATCCATAGTATTATCCATAATCTCTTATTGCTGCCTGCATCTATGGGGTTTTGTTGATTCCCTCCCCTTCTTTTTAATGCTTAAACAACTGAGTTATAGCAGAACATTTTTCTACTCTATGAAGCTTATTTACATACTGTAAATAACTGTGAATGCAATAAAATTGTGGTACAAATAACATGAAATAATGCCTCAATTTGCAGTTGTTTTACATCAGCATAGTTTATGGCAGTGTTTACTGTAGACTTTGGAACAAACAAATAAATAAATAAAAAAGACAAAGAAAAAGAATGAAACTTCTCTATCCCCCACACCCCAGCATGGCCACTCACCAGCACTGAGGTCACTCATGGCTTAAATAATGTTAAAAATCAGAGATATCATATGATCCCTTCCAGCACCTGTAGGGAGCCTAAAAGAAAGATGGAGAAAGACAATTTACAAGGGCCTGCAGTGACAGAACAAGGGGAAACGGATTCATACTGACAGAGAGCAGGCTTAGATTGGATATTAGGATGAAATTCTTCCCTGTGAGGGTGGGCAGGCCCTGGCACAGGGTGCCCAGAGCAGCTGTGGCTGTCCCTGGATCCCTGGCAGTGTCCGAGGCCAGGCTGGACAGGGTTTGGAGCAGCCTGGGACAGTGGAAGGTGTCCCTGCCCATGGAATGAGATGTCTCTAAGGTCCTTTCCAACCCAGGAACTTCCTGGAGCAGACAGGTCAAGAGAAAGTTTTCTCTTAACTCCCCTTTCCTCCTGGCACTTCAGAGCCAGAACAGTTTGAAACAAGGGAGTGCAATTTTCTCCTGCCTTTAAGCACACACAGAGATGTAAATAGTCCTTTCCAAGAGCTTAAAACCCCAGGGAAGCAGATAATAAGCAATTACTCTAACCAGATAGCACTGCTGTCTAAAAATTAATTTCTGTGCTAATATCCCACCCCTAAAGTTTTAAACTTCAAAGCAGAGCATCTTCTGAGAGAAGATACACAGGTGTACAATTATGTTTCCTAGACTTCTGTCTCTTTCTGCTCTGCTGGGACACTTAATCTGCCCACTGGGAGCAGAGGCAGCCCACGAGAGCCCATCCTACACATTCCCTGGGCACATGTACCTGCAGACAAGAGCTGCTGCTGCAGTCTAAGGCAGTGATCGAAGCAAATTGATCTCGGCACTGCAGCATTCCTGATGTGCCTATTCCCACCACAGATTCCCTTCTTATCTCTGCCAGTGTTTACAAATCAATTTATTTTCATCCAGAGGACTGTTCTCCTCCAGATCTGCTCAGGCACTGAGCTGTGCAGCCTCCTCAGAAACCACTGAAACGGGACAATGGAGCCAGGGAAGTTGGAAGAGTCAGGAGCACACCCAGAGGAACCTGGTTCCTCCAAGCTTCTGTGACTTCCAAGCTTCTGTGCAACCTCCTTCTGCCTGTGACCTCTGTCCCCATCACTGAGCTCACAGGCAGAAGAGCCAAAGCTGACACGGGTGCTGCAGGGCTGCTGGATCACAGGGAGAGGATTCACACCACGAAGGATATTCCTCCACCCCTTCCTCTGAATTCAGAGATGTCTTCCATAAGAGTGGCATCAAGTCTTAATGGTAAATGCTGTAGAACCACAGAAGGATTTGGGTTGGAAAGGACCTTAAACCCCATCCAGTGCCACCTCCTGCCACGGGCAGGGACACCCAGGGTGCTCCAAGCCTCATCTAACCTGGCCTTGAACATTTCCAGGGATGGGGCAGCCACAGCTTCTCTGGGCAACCTCCCTCCACTAGTATTCCTCAGGAAAATAAGAGCATTTCTAGGGTTTCATGTAGTCTTTTTATTTCATCCTATTTAACCACAAAGGATAATCAAAAGAATTGAAGACAAAGAAAGCATTTTCAACAGCAGCACATTGGGTTTACAGGGCTATTAGTTGGGTGTTATTTATAATAAATGATCCTATGCTGGTCAGTCTTTCTTACATCTGGGGTATCTTTCTTACATCTGGGGTATGCTGGTATCTTTCTTACATCTGAGACATCTACAAATGTACCTAGATAATGATCTCAGGCACCCAGAGACACCTTTTATCAATTATTTGCTGACATTTTCTGACAGCAAAATGCCGAAAACAAATATTGGGTATCTACATATGGATTTAGTGTCTACCTTAATAAATCCTTGCATCTGGAAACTTGTTCTACAATTACTGTGTACTCCTTAAAACAGACAGGTTGAAAGGTAGCTCATTTGGAGGGATTCAGTGAATATACTTTGAAAAATATCTATTAATTTGCAAGACATTGGGAAAAAACCTCCACACCAGATCCTCTCCCAAAGCCCACCTTGTTGCCCTACTCCCTGCTCCTTAACATTCACCACTGAGTGCTAACTGGAAACTGCATTAGCAGTAAATTTGAACCCTGAGATCTCATATTTTATGTCATTTGCCAAGCATTCCTTTACATTTTTTTTTTTCCTGAGGCTCAGGATGTTTCCTGCTCTTTATTTCAATTAATGGTGTCATAGTCAGTATATTCTCTCAACAAACTCTAAATTAATGACCACACTCCTCCTTCAATTTTTCATTCACAGAAGAGAAGAAGAAATAAGCCCAGCAATCTGATGCACTTAACTCTTTATGATTTCAAATAAAAGGCAGAAAAATGATTGTAATGTTTCACCAGTCCCACCATTTAGCCAAAAAGCACACTGTACATCTTAGTTATGTCATTTTTTATCCTTCAGCCAATGAAGATGCTGCAGAGTGATGCATGCAGGATAAAAGAAAAAAAAAACATAAAAAATGAAAAACCAGCAGCAACTTGAAGCCAGGGATTTTTCTGTTGCTTAACACCTCCACAAATAACCTTGTTCTTCTCCCTCCTTTTAAAAACAAAGGTGCAGCTCAGGGAAATAAAAAATGCCATCTGAAGCTTTTATTTCCAAGTCAGTGGGAGCAGTAGTTTTTCATGGCTGGCTCTCTCTGTTCTAATCCCTGTCACGTCCTGTCCCTGCCGGGCTGCCAGGGCTCTGCCTGCATTCCCTCCACGTGTGAGAGCAGCTGAAACCTTGCCCCAGACAAACAAGCTGCAGGCAACTTCCCCTCAACACCTTCCCTGTTGAATATTTACAGATCTCTCCCTTCCTGATTGGCCTACCAAGGGTTGAAAACTCCCCATCAGGTGATTCCAACTTTCCACCACCTCTTTTCCACTCTCTTCTGAGTTGCTCCTTTCTCCCTTTCTGCCTCTTTTCCTGGTCCTCTATTTTGCTGGGCTTCCTGAAGTTTCCTCCCCAGAATCTCCTGCATCAATTCTGCCATTCAGCACCAGCCTTTCCACCTCCCACTCTACCACCTTTTGTTCTTTATTTTTATTATATTTTATTTTGTTCTTTTTTTTATTACTATTTTGTTCATTTATTTTATTTGCTCAAACTTTGGGTTTAAGTTAAAAAAAAAACAAAAAAAAAAAAAACAAAAAAAACAAAACAAAACAAAAAAAAAAAAAAAAAAAAAAAAAAAAACCACACCAAAAAAAAAAAAAAAAAAAAAAAAANTATTCTTTGTAAAGGATGGAGACAAAACAAAAAAAAAAAAAAAAAAAAAAAAAAAAAAAAAACAGAATAAATGCCAACAGTTAAGCACATTTCCTGGAATAAGCAATGGCAAGGGGGGTTGCTGCCACTACCAAATCTGCACCAGCACTTTCCAGGGCATTCCTTGTTGATGGGGACTGCATTCATTCACCCTGCAGCTGAAGTCATCCTAAGGGAGGTCTCTGTTGCCTCTTTGCAGGATCCCCATGTCCAGAAAGCCCAGAAGTTACATGGAAGCCAATCTGATGAGCTGAATCCATCAGTTACAGAAATTTCAGTTTCTAGCACCATAATTTACTGAGAGCAGTTTTAACTATAAGTCCTAAGCACTCCAAGCAGAGATGAAAAAATAGGAATACAGATGTTCAGAAGAGCCTGGCTGGAGTTCCACAGGGCTGTGGGCAGGCAGCACTGAGGGCCTGGCCACAAGCACGCTGCACACTCCAGCTCTGACCTCTGCTCCACCTTGTCCAGGGAAATTCTCCACCCTCACTGGGCTCATTTCAATCACAGCTCCTTTTCAACCTTTTATTTTTAAGGAAAAGCATGGCTGAAATATATCACAGAGGCTTCACAGCCACACCCCAAGGCCTTTCCTGCTTTTTCAGGAGGTGGCTTGTCCTGAGCACGATGAGGAAGGGCAGGAATGAATCACTGCAGGCACCAGTACCTCTCCAGGGACTGAGCAGTGGGACAGGAGCACAGAGCCAGCCCTTCCCACAGACCAGCTGAGGAATTTGCTGCTGCTGGGGAGCTGCCACCTCTTGGATCACCCACAGAGAAGGAACAGACAGGGCAGTGGGGAGCACTTTCCTGCAAAGATCCCCCTGTAATTCCTGATGCCCCATGGCATCCAACCACCTTCTCCACAAGCACCAGCTCCACGAGGTGGCACAGCCAAAGGAGGCTGTCACAACAGCTTCCAGGGAACAGGAGCAAATATTTTTGCCAGAGCTGACAGATTCATTATGCATTAAAATATTTTTTAATTATGCTCCTTTCACAGCCCCACCAGTGGCAGAGGAGGCTCTGTTGTCCTCTCATGGCTGGTTTGCCTGGAACAGGAGCAACTGGGATCAGAAAGACCTCTCAGGTCAATCTCTTACTGCAGACAAACACATTATATACACACTTTAATAAATGTTATCAATCCTGTCTGTATAAACTCGTTAGGTTAATGTGGTGCTATTTTTAATAAAGTGCAGAGAGCTTGCATTTAATGGCAATTACACTGTATAAACATGAAACAACTCTAAAATGAAGCCAGGGATTGGTGTCAACTGACATTCACAGCCCCAAATCTCCTCCATGGGACTCAGGCTGACTTTTTGGTTCTGCAGTTACACCCCCCACCTTTCTCAGCAGCAATTCCATACTCTCAGAGGGTTCAGAACTGCTCCTGAGGGAAGGGTTTGACTTCCACATCACAGCTTGTTCTGCACAGACTCCCCTAAAGCCTACAAAACTCAGATGAGAGGCATTCCCACCACATCCCCACTCCACAAGAACTCAAAATAAAACAACGTTGTGCCCATCAGGGTCAACTACTGAGGCACTTGACTCGAAAATAGTTAAAAATAAGTAAAGCTTCCTCTTCAATAAGATTTATGGATAAGCTGCAAATAAATTAATTTTAAGCTCTAAAGCACTCTTTGTGGCAAGCTGTCTTGAGGGGCTTGTTAACTTCTTGCACACACTCTGGGAATTTCACCTCCATAAAAGGAGTCATCCAGATGGAGGAGAGTTCACAGCTTCAACAAAGAGCTCAGAATGAAGAAAGTGGAGATTTTTATTTTCCTTTCTCTGAGCACTTATTTTCATAAACTGGTGTGTATAAGTCCAACTGAAATTCGAGAGTTCACACTCTATCCTGGCTTCCAGCAGCAGAAAACAAAACCTAGAATAGTTGGAGGGTTAAGTGATCTTTAAAGCCTTTCTACTCCAGTGCTCCTAATTGTAATGGGCTGCAACATCTTCAGATTTATTTTTTCAGTGTGCCAACCTAGAAAGCAGAACACACCACCAGCCATTTTTCTGAATACCTGGCAGGAAACAAGCAAAACTAGCATTTGTCTGAATTTTTCAGCTTATTTTCAATAATAATTTCTATTTTCATCAGCATGGACTTCTTGTTAGGCTGTTTCCATATTCTATTAACCTCTCTAAAACCTTCGTGCTCAGCAGCCTGGCAACTGTCACACACATTGCACAACCAAGAAAACAAAAGGCAATAGTTTAAGTAAAGTTGGTGCTGAGTCCTCATTAGTCAGGTGTTGGCAGGACTTTATTAATGGCAGTAATTAGTAGGGGGAAACAAAAACCCTTCAGTGGTGGCAGTGGAAAATTTTACCACTTAAATATTCATTGTTATCAACTCCTCCAGCTTCCCAGCACAAGTTATCTCATTAGCTCCCTTAGGGCCAGCCCCTTGGGTCAGCTCTGTGAGCACTGGTGAAGGTGAAAGGCTGGAAATGTGAAATTTCTTCCAGAAGTCAGCAGATTTATGTGCTAAGACAAATGACCACCCCTCAGAGCCCTGAGCATGGCCTCCAGTTCTCCCTGGGCATCAGGGCAATCTGAGCATGGCCAACATGAATTGCTCTTTTCTTTGGCCTTTTAATTCCCAAACAATAAAGCAATGAGGAAGACCAAGAGAAAAGCACTGATTAAAGCAACAATGCCTAAACAGAGAAAGAGGACAGGCCCATAACATGCTCTGCACTTTACTCTGCACTCTTGCCTCATTAATTAAGGTCATCAAGGAAATCTGAAAAGTTTTGTAGTGAAGGCCCTTTAAGGAGAAAGTGGGAAAATGAAAAAATCCAATTTTTTTCAAAATTCTCAGTAAGCTCTGTCTCCATTTGTGGACGTTCAGCTCTGAAAGAGTTAGGTCTAGATTATCAGAGCAACCTGAATGTTCAAACTTGCTGAAGTCCAGGGGAAGCAGAGGCACAAGCCCAGAATCAGGAACTCTTGAGCTATTCTCCTGTGGAACTCACTTTTACCTCTCAGCTGTAGGAGCCAGAGGCAGCTCAGAGGCTGTGGTTGGGTGAAATCATTCAGGTTTAGTTAGACTGGGGTGCAACAGGAGAAATTCTACCTGAAATCCTTTGCAGTCACTATCTGAGTTGGCCTGCTAGATGTCACACACATTAAATCCTCAACCTACAGATCCTATTCAATCTACAGGCACCCCAGACATGCATTGAAAGTGAAATATTTGTTCTTATTCCACAAATTTTTGGCCTTCTGACCATGTGCAGCTGCTCCTTTGAAGCTCACTTCCATCCAACATCACACAACAAGCAGAAATAAAGACAAAACCCAGCAACTACTACAACATGATGGTATTCATCTCTTCTGGGTTGTTTGGTTTTTGGTTTTTTTAAGCCCCCAAACATCTCAGCTGACACTAATTCTTCTATCAGCATGAAATCAGATGGATCCATGCCAAATTCAATCAGCCTTAGGACCTTGGAATTAAATTCTACTGGCCCAAAGCATTTTTGAGATAAGATCTGTGATTTTCAAAAGCCAGCCAAGTCTTCTGTGTTGTTTTTTTCCTCCTACCTCTGAAGGTGGGATGGTGCTCTGCTGTGTCCAACTGGTGCTGTATATCATAACACAATAGCTGTTAAGTGCTGCAAGACCTTTAGGCTGGAGGGGGAAAACATAAACCCACAGTGTTTTATTGCTTAAAGTAAATGGTAGTCTTAGAGCAGCACTTGTAAAGAGAGGCTGAGCACATCTGACCTTTCCACAGCCCTGTAACTTTTACTGAGAGCACTCTCCCAAAGCCAGGCAACAGGGAAGAAGAGCAATTGATTGATACACTGCTGCAGCAAAGAGCTCAAGAAAGATGGCTTCACTGACTTGAAAAGGCCAGTCTATGCTGGGTGTAAATAGCTGCAGAAATGCAGCTCTTATGGGAGGTGTTGCTGTTTTAAAAAACCTTCATAAAAACAAGAAGCCATTGGGTGAGGTCATTCCATTCCTGGCGTTGACAGATTTCCACAGATATAGCTGATTTCACACTTTACCCTTTAAAAGTCTCCATTATGTGAAAGGATTTAAGACAAAGCAACTCCATTTCCTGTCCCATTAGATGTCCTGCAATACTTCTATATTTGTTGTTCTGTTTGCAATAGATTTTCACTTCCATGGTGCTTCATCTGTTCTCTTTGTTGCACCTCCTGTTCTCTCTGCCCTTGCCTCTGCAATAATATTTTGACTTTTTGCTGGAAGGTTGGTTTAAATGAAATGTAAAAATGGGAGAGGTTGGAAACCCACATGGTTCTATGAAATGGAAAGAAGAGAGCTTTCCCTCTGTCACCTGGGCTGGAAAAGCACTGCTCCCTGCCTGGCATTAGGCATGCAGAGCACTGCCAGCCAGCAAAGCTCCTGAGACACCATCTGTGCACATAATAAAGAGCAGTGGGACTTTTGTAACATAAATGATTGAATTTGCTTTCTCTTTCCCTTGCAGTGGGAGTATGCCAGCTATTAAGTGCCATAAGAACTTGCCAGACTACCTCTGAATGTAAAATTTATCTTCTCTGATTCATGGCCTCTCCCACCTCTGCAAGTAAAGCTGGTGCTGCTGTAGGAAATGTTGTTATTTTGCCTGGGCAAAAGTGAGTTTACCTGCCTGTCACATCCACCTAAAGCAGGGGTGTAGTTATGAATTACAGAAAGCCTGAACTGCTTTTGGGACTTGCCTTATTCTTCCTTGACAGTGGCACAAACACAAAGTGACCATTGGGTTTGAACAATGCTCACAAACCTTTCAAATTTCAGCACCCAATCCAAGGCCAGTGAGAAGGCTGATAGGCAGCACCATTCATCTCTGTCATGTTATGAGTTCTGAGCCTTGGTTCACTCCAGCACTTGTCTGTCACTTCTCAAATAAGAAGGGAACTTCAGCTTTCTTCAGATTGCCTGTACTTTCCTTCTACAAATAAATAAATTGTATTTGTCAGCCACATGCATCACCATCAGGACCAGAAGTATTGCCCAGTAAGTGACCCTTATCAGACCTGGTTCGGATTATAATGACAAATTTTTCACAAGTTCAGAATTTTATATTTGGAGTGCCTACATCAGGCTAAAGAGGTTTGAAACAGCTCAGTCCAAATGAGTTTCAGAAATGCTTCAGAAAACAGGAGAAAACAAACAAAATGATTCCTAGGTTGAAAGGAAAACCAAACCAGGGAGTGATGACTTTCCTATGAGTTGTAGAGCACCTCATCTTCCTGGCAAGGACATGAAGTGCTGACAGAGAGCTTGTCAATATGGCTTTGCAAATAAAGATGGGCAGAACAGGTGTGTGCACAAGGCAAAAGTACAAACCAGTTTCATTCTGGCCTCTTCCTAATTCTGCTGTGCTCAACTTTCTGCTCTCCTGCTCTCTCAAATGTGTTGTTCCTGTGGTTATATAAACAAAACACAACCCAATTACACCCAGGCAAGTCTTTTCAGTATTATAGGGCTGTGGGATGTATGGAGTGGGAAAAATCAGCCTGTACAAATTGAACAACAAATAGAGGCAGCAGGAGGAACAGCAACAAGTGCTGGGCAGAGGCAGCTCTTGGCAGGGCTGCAGTGGGAGCACTGAGGTTTCACTGAGCCCCAGGCTGCAGCCCCAGGGATGTGAGGAGGAAACTATGTGCTGAGTACACAAGATCCCATGGTGAGTTTAGAACTACAGAGCCATAGAATTGTTTGGGTTGGAAAAGGCCTTTAAGATCGGTGTGTCGCAGTTTTAATGATATACAAATAAATATTAACATTTTAAAATATGAAGATGTAAAAAGCATAAAAATAAATACAAAGCTACAAAAATAGAAAAAAATATGAAGGACTGGAATATGTCCCAGATTCTCTGAGTGGACAAGCCATTTGAAGTGTGCTTAAGCAGGTCCATGGGAAGGGGAGTGAAGATTTTCAAAAAGCTGCAGCATCACCTTTCTAGCAGCAAAACAATGGCATCCATGCTCCTCCACCTCTAGGCCAGCATTAGCCCTCCAGGTAAAGATGAGGTGTCAGACTCTTCACTAGTTTGCTCTAAGGACACCTTGAGACACTACAGGTGACACTGTAGCAAAGGACAGGACAAGTGGCCTGTCCCAAGCTTTAATGGTTTTAATGGTTTTTTTGGGTTTTTTAAAAATGGTTTTCACTGTAGGTCTGCACAGCTGGAATTTTCCAGGCTGATTGTAAAAGAGAGCACAGCCAAGGTACCCATGGCTACATGAAAAAACTAGGGATAGAAAAACATCAGTGTCTGCCTGAAATGAGGTCTCCAGCTCACAGGAGGAGCAACATCTTGGGGAGGGAAGAGAGGACAAGGTGTGTTTGAAACCTGCCCAGTTCTGTGTGACCTGAGTACTGACAGGTGACAAAACATTCACTCAGAGAACCCAAAGAGGGACACAGGAGACCAAAGCTTCATCTGGGACTCAAGGCAGTGGGACTCACCAAGCCCTGCCCTACTAAATGTTCATCTTGTTTCAAAGATTGTCTCTCCAGCCAAGAGCCAAGAAATGTCTTTTTTCTGTGCTTGTCCCAAAAACGGTTGCATTATGGTAATAACTGATATGCACACTCCAACCTGTCTACTTGCAGGACTTCTGCTCATAAATCATCAGCTCTCCTCTTCCCCTTCCCACTGCAATCCCAGTGCTTGGTAAATCCAGCTCTGCACAGGAGCCTGTAGGCAGGCCTGATAAATAAACATATATAAATAAATAAAGACTGAAACTCATGGTTAAAGATTTCTAAAGTGCAAACAAAAAAGGCCACTTCAGCTCCTGTTAAGCTTTTGACCCTGTTAAGCCTTGATGAAGAGAATTAGCACTCCCATAGAAGCTGGCAGATGCTCTTTCCTTGCAGTCCCTCTGCTTGTGTCCCTTCTGCCCTTCTCCTGCCCACTGCCAGTCCTGACTGACACTTTTTGTGCTTGCTTCATTACTGCATCCCCAGAGAAACAGGCAGAGGTGAGAGGAAAGGAAGAGTGAGAAAAAGGAAAAAATAATTACAATGGGATTTCATTGACAGGCGGAAAAAAAGGAAGTGTCCCTCTGGGTGAGATCAATAATGCAGCACTTGTTATCTTGATCTTCTTAATAAACCACAAGCAACCCAGATATATTTCTATCTGTGAATCAATGCTTCACAATGTTTCTATCACAATACAGCCACTACATGCAACCACACAAAAATAAAATGAAATGGGCGAGTTTATTGATTGTCCAAACAAGAAACCTTGTCGTTTGCATAGATTATCAGCAGAGAAGTGCTGCCTGCTTTGCTTCTGTTTAATTACTTTTGCTTTGTTTCAGCCTTTCTCTGTCCCACTGGGGCCTTCTGCATTACCAGGCAATAACAATGGCTAAATCCTTCCATTTTAACCCCATAGACATTTGCTAAACCTGCAACCAGAGCTGCTTTTGGCTCTGTGTTCTCCATCAGTGAAGCGCTCCGCGGCACCGCTTTTGTTCCTCTGTAGTCAGAGGGGCTGGAGGTGTTGCTGCACTTCACAGGAGGCAGAACTGGCCTCGAGTTCCTTGCCCTGCAGAAAGTTTAATTACACAGCTAATTATACGGCTGATTTCACCTCTTGTCACCTCTTTTTTGTTCCTGCCTGCAAAGGTAACCGTCCCTGACCCGCTGCTGTGCAGGTTACGACCACCCACCCCAAGCCTCGCCCTGCAGCAGTAATTGCTGGGCTGGGGTCAGGCTGCACAGTCCTCCCAGGCTCTGTGAAGCTGTGCTGACCCTCGTGGCATCTCAGCCGTGAATAAAATGCCCAAAGGCATTTTGTGCTTGGGTATTTTTGGTTCCCTGATGGACCCTGCAGATGGTGGTGTGCCAGGTACGAGGGCAGGGATGCAGAGCAGCCCGTGGAGGAGCTGGGCTCAGGCAAGGGCTCCCCTCTCCCAATTGTTGGGTGACCTGCAAAGCTGCACCCCTTGGGTGCACACAGCAGAGAGAAGGACCCCCACCCAGACAGTACCAGGTTGCCCACAGACATCTTCTATGGCTAAACAAGGAATGCTTTGATCATCCCAGACTGAATTCCAGTCTCTTTTATTTTGCTTTTTCAATTTTCAGTAATGCCTTGAGGCTTCTATGGAGGAAAATTTCTTTCTGGAAAAGAAATATAAGAATAAAGCCAGAAAAGCCTTCAAGATTTGACCAAAGAAGAAATTACTCATTTTCAGACCATGTGATGAAAGCAACACACACAGAAGGAGCAAGGTAACATCTTGTTGTCTAACAATTCAGGTTTTGGGCATGATAATATTTCCTGTGGGTCTGGTGAATCCATGCTGCAGCTTGCATTGATCAAATGAAGGTCTTAAAGTAATTCCCCAACTTTCTTCTGCATTTACCATAGATATTACCAAGGTTTGAAAAGACAGCCCCTGAATGCATGCAGATGAGCCCCCCTTCCCACTGAGACAGCATAAAATCCTTTAAGAAAAATGTAATTAAGTTAGACTTGTGAATGATAATGAGTCTCTATTACACCCTGCTGTGAGTAGCAGCAACATCTGAAAATTATTTTTCACTGTCTACAACCAAGCAATAGCTCTTTTATTAGAAACAGGGTGGAGCTGATAGCCTGGACTGTTGCAGCTCCAAACTGCCTTCAAGGCCAAGCCCTTGTGGAAGATATTGCTGTGGATCAAAGCTCTGGCTCTGCACGTGTTCAGAAGCTGCAGTGAACCTTTCTTCCCAATCCAAGCCATTCCTGGTTTTCTCAAGCCGTGTCACACCCTCCCCTCCAGTTTTTCTTTTCCAGGTTGGACTCCTTGGCCCCTTTGCTGTTGATCCCGAGGGAAAAGCTGCTCTGTGCCCCTTGCAGGACATCCTGCAGCAGGGAGCCAGGCCTGGCAGCGGGGCTCAGAGATCAGCAGTGCTTGCACAGTGCTGCAACAAGATCAGCTTTGTTCTCTGTTTATTTCTGGCTCAATCCTCACACTTTAATGACCTGTTTGATTCAGCAATCTCACACTTCGACAGGGGCTCTCTGTTTTAAGCCCAACATCTCAATCCTCGTGTCTCTGCTGAGGTCAAGGACCATCAGAGTGTATGTACACACATAAATAGGTAAGGCATTAATATGTACATGTAACACTGTGATTTCTCCCCCCATGTGCATAGTTTATATCCAGCTACATCCCACCTCATCTATGCCATGTTACCACTCACTGTAGTGAGGTCTTGACACTCAGCCCTTGTTCACTTTGGGAAGAATGAAATGAAGCAAACACAAACAACTGTTGGTCCTTGCAATGCAGGAGAGGGCAGCTTTTATCTACCTAGAAAAAACAGTTTTATCTAGGACCCCAAACACACCAGGATGAAAAGCACTTGTGAATTTTATCCAAGAGAGTTCATTACCTTAATCCTGGATAATCCATATCTAATCCTTTTTATAATCTTACTCATCTACTTGCCTCAATAGTTTTTCACAGCAGGGAGTGTACATTTCATAAAAGGAATATTTTCCTCTTCTTTTTTTGCAATTACTTTTACTATCATAGAGGTTCCTTTTTGCAAGCGTTCTTCACCTAAACAAAAAACACAATTTATCTTTTTGATGCCATGCCTTGTAAATGACCAGAGAGTTGTTTTGTTTCCCAACAGGACTTGAAATCCACGTGGCTGGTACCAGGACTCAGGAACAGTCACAGACCCCTGAAATTCATGAGTGTCAAACACACACTGAATAGAGTTGATAGATGTTCACTATTGAACAGAATATATTTTACCAGAAGAAGAGCACTCTTCACTATCTTATAATGATATCAAGTATATTTTAGGGCTGGCAATGAAGGAGACATTAAGAGAGACATTGAATCTTGCCCTCTGGATGGGGTCAATGGGACAACGACCTCTCCCAGCTGCCTTTTCCAAGCTCTGGTACACAACGAGCATCCTCAAGTTCTCCAGGACTTGGAGCCTCAGACTCTCTCTGCCAGGCAGTCTGGACTGCCTGGCCAATCTGTCAGGGAGCTCTTCTGCTTGTCAGGACCTTCATCAGCAAGGGTGAGAGACAGCAGGAGGCAGGAAAAGGCAGAGCACTGCCCTCCTGCTCACTTGCTGTGCGGGCCAGGGGCAGAAACCGGCAGAAATCCAATCCATGGAACCTGAAAAATTCAGTTTTCCTGCAGTTTTCTGGTCACAGCACTCACTGGTGTAACAGATGTGTTGATTTCTGGTTTAAGAATTTGCTTGAATTCTCTCTGTTGTGCTTAAGGAAACAAGACAGATGTGCATTTTCCTTTTTGTATGCATGTGAATGATTGAAAAAGGGCTACACAGAAAACGTAGCTGCCACATATCACTGCTTTCTCATCCTGACAGAAACAAATCAGCCAGCCTTCAAACTTTTGTTAACCACTCAGGGTGAAGGGGATGTAGCATCTCCCCTGAAGTTAATAACATGATTCTGGGTCCAGGCAACTGTAACAACAAGCACAGTGCTAAACTGGATAATCTATTAGCAATCAAAGATCTGGTACCTAATCCACATGCTACAAATAACATGCTAAAAATGGACTGCAAACCCTGCACCAAGACAGATAATAACTAGGAGAAATAGGCAAATTTGCCCCCAGGATGCAGGATGTGCAGCTGTACTTTTTGCTTGGGGGACCTACAAATTGCAGCCCTTAGTAATCACTGAAGAAATCCTACATCCCATTAAGGAGAGCATCCTCACTTGAAATTCAAACCTCTGTGCTCAGGTACCCAGATCCTCATTTTATAAAGAATTTCAGAAAGAACTCCTTTGACCCTTAACCCTCCATGCCATTTCCAAACCCTTGGCTAATTACAGGCAGCTAATGAACATGGTTGGCACCACACGGTACAGGGATGCTGGCTGGTGCTAATGAAGGATCTGCTCCTCACTGTGGGTGCTGGGGAGCCTGAAGATGAGCTCCCCCTTCTCACCCACCATCAACAGTATCTCTCTGAAAATCCCTGAAGCTTTTTCGAGCTGCTGGTAATAAAAACAGTTTTGTAGTGCTAGATCTCAAACACAAGCAGATCACTTCCAGCTGCTCCTTGTCTAATTTCTGTTGTCATCTGACACTGTTCATTTACAGTATATCAATCTAGCCTGGGAATATTTGAAATATTAATTAGGCAACAGCCTCAGCTCGTTACCAGGGATGCATTTAGCAGGATGCATGCCTGCTTACAGGTATCCAAAGTGCTGTGCAGCACAAATAATCACTACTTCCTTCCTTAGGGAATGGCTGAGCAGAACTACCCAAATGGGATGTAATTGAGCCAGCCTGGGTGCTGCTCTGGTTCTCTATTTCATCCACAGTAATGAGCTTTGGGGAGACATAAAATATCCTGGGATCTTGTACAGCCCCACTTCGAGCTGTGCTGGCACAACCAGGCTGAACCACAGTGCAGTTCCCCTTGGTTTTATTCACAGAATCATGGAATGATTTTGGCTGAAAAGCCCTGTGAGATCATTGAATCCAGCCAGTAACCCAGCAGCACTGTGTTCACCACTAAACCATGTCCCCAAGTTCTTTCAACACTTCCAGGGATGGTGAATCCATCACCTCTCTGGGCAGCTGTTCTAGCATCAAACCACCCTTCCAGTGAAGAAATTTTTTCTAGTACCTAAACCAGTTGGAGTCCATCTAAACCCCCTTGTGCTCAGCCCCCACATGGGTAAGCTCAGAGATGTTTTTAAAATCCCCTCGAACCTGCTATGAGGCAGAGGGGGAATCTTCTGCCTGCCCCGACCCACTGGTGCCAGGTCAGGCTGGGCTGCCTGGTGGGTTCTTCCCAGATTTCCAGCAGGTTTTCCAGCCAGTGCTGAGTTGCTCTGGGATTAGCAGCCCATTAAATCCTGCTCAGCCACCCAGCCCACAGTCCCTCGTGGTGACCTTACCTTCATTTTTGTCTCACTCCTTTTTGGCAAGGCTGGACTATATAAAATGGAGGAGAAGATTTGTGTTTTAGGTGGCTCACAAAGAGCCACCTAAAACACAAAGTTCTCCACCTAAGAAAGGTGGGGCAGCAAGAACTGGGCCTTTCTGGAAACCCTCAAACACCTGACCACACTTTACCCCAATGCCATTTCTTGCTGGAATTACCAACAGCCACAGGCTGTTATCGATGGTTATTGATAATTATCAGTATTATCACATAGATGGGAAAACAGGGGCTTGGTTTCTGCAAGGTACAGCTCATGTGGCTGTGCACAGAGATACTCACACACCCCCTGTCTGCCTGTAGCCATGCAGGGTTTTCCTTGGTTTGCATTTTTGGAGAGGAGTGTCATTTTGTCACTCTGAGTGTCTCTCAGAGTGGGACTGAGACACCAGTCCCACTCTGCTGCATCCCAGCTCTTGCCCAAAAGCACCACAAAACACAGGATTCAGCCCCTCCTCATCTTCCCTGGTGAGGCAGAATTGAGGAGCCAGTCAATGAACACACACAAAGATAATATGAGCACTAAAACTGTCATTTCAATGCCTGGAAAACAGCCTAATTTCTGCATACTCTGGCTGTCTGTTGCTGAGACATGGAAGGAAGATAGGCCAGTGATTGACAAAGTGAGACATTAACTTCATCAAGCAGATGGAGAATGGCATAATTATGAAAATAATAACAGTGATTGGCCGAGTTACAACCAAAAAAAAACATGTTGTAGGAATTACTTACATTTAGAGTTGTTGAAGCCTAATTTATTCCAGTGTTGGATAGCAAGAGGAAATGCAGAAATCATGACCCCTGAAATGCTCATAACAGGTGGTATAGCCCAGAAAAACAGCTCCCAGCTAAAGGGGTTTAATTGCATCTCCTGATGAATGAAATTAACCTTTATTTGGGGCTGATGTTGGGCACATATCACCCAATAGCATTTCTGAAAAGGCTCATGTTGCTGCCATCACAGTTAATGGTTTAAATGAGTTCACTCTGGTCTGGAGCAGCAGAGCTTGGAGCCACCAGGGTGTCAGATAAGAGGAATTAAGCTGTACCCACAGGACCAGCTCTGGAGCAATTAAAGTCCCTCATCAACAAACAATTTGCAGGGAGATATGGAAAAACTGATAAAGAAGCTGGTTTTGGATAAAAAGAAAACACATGCAGCTGTTTATGCTTCCATGTTTCAAGAGGGGCAAACCTGGCCACGTGTCCATGGTGGCCAACCAGGAAACCTCTGACCTTCCTGAATAAAACATTCTCATCTAGGGAATTGAAATATGACTCTGAAGATTGTCATGCTGCCAGGAACACTTACAGTTTTCATACTTAACCCTAACTCTTTTCACCTCTCTGAAGTTTTTCATCAATTTCCCTGCCATATTTGCTATTTGTCAAAGCCAGTTGGCCCCAGCTCACCCATCACACTCCTGGGGGCAGTGGCATTTCCTGGGCTGCTGGGATCAGCTCAGGATGTGCAGACCTGCCCTCTCCACTCTTCCTGCCAGGGAGGAGGCACTTCCTCCTGTCCCCCTGGACGAAGTGTATTTTGGGATTTAGCCACACTTTTCCATCCACAGGCCCCCTGTCTCTTTGGCAGCTCAGACACTGCCAGGGGAACAGGAGAGTTATTGAGTGCTTAAATTCATTCTCATTCTATGGAGAACCTCTGCCTTATTTACTGCACCCCTCAGCCCTCATGCTGCATTATTCCTCACCTTTCCAGGGGTGTTCATCATTCTGCCTCAAGCCTTAGCCACTCGCTCTCTGCACAAAACTGTTCTTGCCCTGGTGGCCTGTGGGGCAGCCAGGGCAGAGGGACAGAGGGACAGAGGGACACCCACCATGCCAGGGGGAGACCAGCAGGAAATCAAGTCCATGAGGATGCTGCCACCTCTCTGGTGTACCCCAGCCATGGCAGCCTCATTCCCCAGAGGGGTGATCACCCCTTTGGGTATCAGAGAGGGGCACACAGCTCTGCTCCAGCAATGGACCAGCAGCACCTATTTTTCTGTGCTCTGTCTCCCTTTTGATGTAAACTGCTCATAAAGCAGCTCCTTTGCTGTTCAGTCTTTATTCCCTTCCTTGGCATCACCCTGCTCTTACTGGGGTGGTGTTATGGGAAGGAACAGCACAGGGTCAGGGAGTACAGGATAAAATGGACAGGTTAAAATGGAGCATTTCTGGGTTTCCAGTGTTTGCCTCCTCCCAGACTCAGCTGCCCCCACTCCTCAGCCCAGACCATTTCCCCTTAGGAGCCAAAGTGCTGTACCAGAAATGAATGTGAAATCTGAGACACTGAGTCACCCCACATGCTCACAACAACCCCACATCTTTCTGCTCTCAGCACCTCTCAAATAATTGCCCCTGCCCCTTCCTGCACCCCTGCCCTCTCCCCCTGCCTCTGGCCCTGATCCCTCCCAGTCATGTTATCCTCCAAGCTGAATGCAGACACCAGAAGACATCTGAAATTCAGTATTTTGGGTCTTTGTGATGATTCAGATTCAGCCACAGTTGCAAAACTTCTTGAAGCTGAGCAGATCCTGCCAGGGCAAGGGAAGCAGCAGCCCTGCTCAGCACAGTGCAGCTCACACAGCCACAGGGTGGGGAACAGGGGGAAGGGCAGGAAAAGTTAATAGAAAAGTGGAAAAGGCTGCTATGAAATGTGCTTTTATAAGAGCATTGATAAACCACCTTGATAAAGACTACCTGGAGAAAAACTTGCCTGGAGAAAGACTACCTTGCTGCAGAAAAAACCTGCAGCACCTGACACCAAGCCCTGGCCCAGGCTGCTAACCCTGAACAGAGCTGAGCAGGGACCACAGGACTTAGGCTCCAGTTTAAGTCACACACAGTCACTTTATGTAACAGCACTGGGGTTTTTTTCAAATGCCAGATTCTGCCACCCAAAGGTTTCTGAGTCTGTTCCAAAAGAGGTGAGAAACTCCAGCAAAGTTCATATTTAGGGATATCTCATAGTGCCTGAGAAAAAAACAGAGCCTTCTTAGTCCTGTACCTGCTCCATGAAGGAGAGAGCTGCTGCTATCCCTGGCTGTGCATCTGTGCCTGCCAGAAACATGGAATTCACTCAACACACAACCACAGAGGAAACGTCCATTTTTTACTGAATTTTTCCTCAGTTAGGTTGTTGTGTTTTGTTCCGTTTTATTTAAGGCAGGAAAAAAAAAATATTAATTACATGCTGCCAAGATCTTTGGAGAAAAATTCAATATTATCTTTTACCGCAAAGAAGAAATTAATCAAGGCTCCATTCCAAATCTAGCAGCAGTCCTGACTTTGACGTGCCGAGGAAAATAATAACTTTCAGCACATACTAATTGTCTTGTTAACATGGATTATGCAGCCAGCCAAATAAATGTCATTCACACTTTCATGTGGAAGAACATAAATCTAAAAATCAGAAATACATAATATTTTTTAATCTGTTCCTTCTTTCCTATTCTGTGTTCATAGCCTAAATATATTTACAGTTTTAATCCATGCAAACAAAGCAAGACTCCGCTGGAGACTTAAGAAACCTCCCAGGGGGTCCCAAGCTCAAGGTGATCAGATTTGTAAAACAACAAGCTTGGTTCCCATGTAGCCTTAAAACCAGTTTATACTTTCTTGGCACAGCAAAGCAGTTTTGAAATGAGGGTAATTTACACTCAATTTAATTTACACTAAGTCCCCTTCTGGTGCCAGCACAGCTCAAACACGGCTGGGGCTGGCCTTTGTCAGGGAGTGAGTGTGCTGAATGCTCATTTTGAGGGGAGGGATGGCTCCAAAAACAGGGAGCAAGCCAAGCCCCAAACCCGGGGTGGTTTCCCCAGGGGAGATAATTCCTCATCCCACCGGGCTGGATCCTCCCTTGGCTTCACCCATCTCCCTCCCAGCAGTGCAATTACCACTCTCCCTCTGGATTTTCTCTCTCAAAGCCCTCCCTGTGCCATCACCTTCCCCTGGTGCCAGGAGCAGGGCAGAGGTGATGTGCCCTGCACAGCCAGCCCTGCTCAGCACGCCAGCAGCCAGGCCCTCCCTGAAGGCAAAATAATGCTTTAGCTGAAGGAGGAATGGCCAAACAATGAGATTTAGGCTGACACAGAACACAGATAAACATCACTGATTAACTTTGCCTCTGCAGTTATTAAATTTCAGCGTTCATCTCAGCCCTGGGAAGCAGCACCCATCGAGGGAGCCTAGCACTGCTGGGTTCTGGCCTCCCTGGCACAAATGCACGACACAAACTGCTCTGTGGGCTTTCTCTGATTTTACAGCAGCCTGGCAAACAGCACAGCTCTGGCACAAGGCTGGGTTAAGCCTGTGGTGCTGAGCCCTGGCTCCCTCCCACCAGCAGGATTATCCCTTCCCCACAGCCAGCATTGCCACAGCTGCCCTGGGCTCGCCAGCGCTCAGGAATCTCTCCTGGCACTGCTCCTCATCCCCCCGCTCTGCTGGGGTCACTTTCCTCAGGAATATCCCATCTTTCCTGGTCTCCTCTGCTCAGGCTGACAGGTGTCAGCAGTGACAGCGCTCCCAGCAGTTTCTGGGAGCATTGGAGCTGTCACCTCACCACCCCCATCTCCATTGTGGCAGCTCTCCCACTCCATCACACACCTCTGCTATAAGCTGAGTCCAAAGCTGCCACACAGCACCCTGTGCCTGTCCCCAGACTGGCTCTGAGCTGGAGCATCTTGGTGCTGCAGAGATGTTTCTGTATTCTTCTGACTTGGCATTGCATATCTGCATTTGTGATTTTCACCATCCTTTTGTGGTGAAATGCCACCTCTGCACTCAGGGGTGAATGGTGTGGATATGACAGTCTGGTCAGAGAGAGAAAGCCAGATAAACTTTCCCAGGAGTTGTTCTGGAGAGTTTTGAGAAGGCTGAGAAAAAGAATTAAAACAATCTTACAACCAGTGTTTTGAACAGATGTTTTCTCATAAGAAGTTTACCAAAGAGTGTCTTTTTAATTAACCAATAGTGTGACAATGTGTTGATTAAATGACCAATCAAGTCCACCTGTGTCAGAACAGAGTGTAAAAGAATAAGTTTCTAATAAACTCAAGTTAGTAACCTTCTGAAGACACCTAGAGTCTTGTGCCACCTCATTCCTGTTCCTGACTCAACAGTGACAAAATGGCCCCAGCAAAGCTCCAAATCTGGCTTAGTGACACCTAAACCAGTTCATCTCCTTCCCTCCCCACCCCTGCCATGGGTAGGAACACCTTCCACTAGGCCAAGTTGCTCAGAGCCCCATCCAGCCTGGCCTTGGACACTGCCAGGGATGGATCCCTGCCTCTCTGCAGGAAGGAGGCTGAGGGGCTGTGCAGCCCTGAAGTCCTGCTGCCCTTCCCTGCAGTAAATCCAAGCCTGTTGTGGAAGGCACTGATGCTGGAGCATCACCCAGCTGAGGAGAGGGCTGGCAGAGGGGAAGCAGCCTTGACAGAGCAATTCCAGCAAAGGCTTATGGACAGACACAATTAAAACAAGCACCATGGTTTCAATTAACTGTTCTCCCCAACAGCACAGGCTTGGAAGGGACTTTTAATAGATCTCTTCCACTGCAGTGCACAAAGTCTATTGCCATTGCTTCACCTATTATTGAAAGTCAGCAGAGTGCAGCAGCTCCCTCACAGCAGCTTCAATAGCCCTTTGAGGATCTGTCTGGTATTAGCCAGCCCTGCCATGGATGGGGAGGCTGAGCAGGGAATGGAGTGTGACCATTGTTCAGGTGGTTTATGTACCCAGGCCCTGCTTTGCTGCCTCCGGGGGATGTGCTGGCCCTGCTCCTGCTGCCATACTCTGCACTGGAGCAGCATCCCAGCTTCCATCCCTGCCTCCATCCCTGACTCCATTCCAGCCTCATCCCAGCCTCATCCCTGCCTCCATCCCAGCTCATCCCAGCCTCTATCCCAGCCTCCATCCCAGCCTCATCCCCGCCTCCATCCCAGCTTCCATCCCAGCCTCATCCCTGCTCATTCCAGCCTCATCCCAGCCTCAATCCCAGCCCCATCCCAGCCTCAATCCCAGCCTCCATCCCAGCTCATTCCAGCCTCCATTCCAGCCTCCATCCCAGCTCATCCCAGCCTCCATCCCAGCCCATTCCAGCCTCATCCCAGCCTCCAAGGAATGTCTGGACCACACTGTGTCTGCCTTGATTAAATCACAGGAGGATACCATTCTCCCACCACTCAGGCCAATTGGGAGCAGCACAATCTCTAATGGATTTTCCTCCCCACTCAGAGAGACTTCCTGATGGGTTTAAACTTTCTTTTTTAGCTCACAAAACACTCCCCCAGGAGGGCAGGCTCCTGCCAGCCCCACCATGTGGCTCCTGCACGTGGTCTCCTAGCAGTGCAGGGAGTGCAGAGCAGATTTATTTAGCCAGGTGTGAAGGTCAGCCACCTGCCTGCCCAGACATTTGGGAACAACATTAAATATAGCAGCCACACTGTCAGCATGCACAGGCCCCAGAAGGAATTCTGGCTGTAGCAGCCAGCAAAGCAAAAAGCACCAAGGAAAGCAGAGCTGTGCCTTCATTCCTCACCTTGAAACTCTCTGTAAGAAGCAAAAGTTGTTTTTAATAGAAATTATTAACCTTTAGAACAACTTACTTATAGATGTCAGAGATTCTCTAATTCTATGGTTTTAAAATCAATCCTGCCAGACTTTCTAAAAATCCTATATAAAATTAGGCAACACCACTCAAGTTTTCCATTACAAATGGCAGCTACAAACAGCTTTTCCTTTTCTCTCCCCCTGGCTACTCCTTGACTACAAGAAAATGAAGTGTCTCGTGACAGAGGCTAAGAGGTGAACCAGGAGGCTCAGAGACCACAGACTTCCCATGCCCTTGTGTCTCTACTTCTGCACTTGTAAAAAAAGTGATGGAGACACCCACCAGCTCTCTACAAAGAGAGGCCCTTAAATTATAGAACTGTGAGTAGTTAATTTTCTCCAGGAAAAAAAAACTTCTCCTGGAAAAATTAACTGTGAGTTAATTTTCTCCTGGAACTGGTTGCTCCCATTATTTCCTTCAACGTGGTCTTGTTCCTTCTTGATTCTTCTTCCCACAAATGTCCACTTTAATTTAGGTTGCCTCCAATAGTCCCCAAGGCCTCAAACATGGGGGACACCAAACCCTGCAGCTCCCCTCCTTTCTTTTATCTGGAAAACAGAGGCTCACACACCTGAGTTCCTGTGGAGCCAGGAGAATTACCAGATCCTACTTTCTAATGGAAAACACGTGAGCAGATATTTTTTCATCCCCAAGATGCAAGTTCATGGTGTAGTTTTCCCTCAACTAAGCCCATGGAAGAGTCTCTCTTTTACCTGGCCAGCTATTTTTACAGAGCTTTTCAGAAAACTATTACCTTTCAAAGCTCTTGTCAGTGAAATTGCATTGAAATTGGACAATTCTTCAAACCTTAACAAGAGCAGTCTGACAGGTGTGCTCCAGGCATCTGATATTCCCACAGCCCTCATTCTCTCCAGAAAAGAAGTTCACAAAACCCAACAAACAACCTCCCTCCTGCCAGCCAGCCTGATGAGGATGGTGCCTGTGGGATTAACAGCCCCCAAGCCAGGATGCCCTGGACTATGGGGAAATGTCCAGGATTAGGGTCAGGGTTAGAAAAGTTTATTTTTGGGTAAAGGAAAATGACATCAAGGGCAATCAAATGTAGTTAAATCACACCTCTCCTCTTAAAACATCCCAGTGTAGATTCACAAACCCACTGAGATGTTTCTGATGAATTTTGATTCCTTCCCTCCAAAATCTCCATCTGTGGTCAGGTGAAATTCCTACATAAATCCCATTTTGCACTGCATAATTCCAGGTTCCTTTTCTGAACAGGGACAGCCCCCCAGGCTGTCTGCACCCCTTGGTTCCCCACCAACACCCTGCTCCTCTTGTTTCTCTTATCTTAACAATGAGTTTTCTCCCCATCTTGGCCTAGATCAATCTCTCTCATTTTTCTCCAAGGGTTTTCAAATATTGGACAACACAAGACAAAAATTCTGTCTTCCTTCTATTTCTTTCTAGCTTGAAAGAAATAATTTCACCTAGATGGCTGCAGTGACCATGCTGCAATAACAAGAAGCTTTTCTAGAAGGGCAAATTAGTGGTGGTACCAACAGGGAGTGATGCTGGTTTGTAACATCAGATGTAATCTCTCAGCAACAGGAGGAAAAATGTCTCAGCTTGCAGAAAAATGTTGTTTGTCATTGGCCACTATGGTGGTGCACCCAACTACACTGATTTCATTTCAGATCCAGGGACACAGCTCAGAGGAGAAGTCCCACAGCTGCAATAAACACGTGTGAGGCAGGAATTAGAGCCAGCAGGGATTAGAGTTTGTCTGTGCCCTGTTCCACAGGACAGGGCACAAAGTCTGGCCTGTCTGCCTCAGATCCTTCTGGGCTCCTTGGAGAAATCTGGAGGCTTTTGATAGTCCAGGGAGGTGCACATAGAGCAGGCAGGTCAAAGGGAGGGAGAAGCATCATTTGTTCAGAAAGCAGAGTCAGCACATCAAATCTGCCTGGAGCCAAAGGAAATCTGACCTAAAGACTCTAAGTCTGTTCTGAATCCTACAGGGCCACTGCTCTATGAAATCTTTGGGGTTTTGGTTTTTTTGTTTTGTTTTTGTGTTTTTTTTTTTTTTTTTTTTTTTTTTTTTGTTTTTTTTTTTTTTTTTTTTTTTTTTTTCTTGTGGGTATCTCAGACTTCTTTNTTTTTTTTTTTTTTTGTTTTCTTTTTTTTTTGGTTTTTTTTTTGTTTGTTTGTTTTTTTTTGGTTTTGTTTTTTTTTTTTGCCTGTGTTAAACTCAGTCTGAGCCTGTCTGGCAAGAGGCTGGGCATGCACTGGGCACCCTCAGGAGACCCACTGCCTTCATTCTGAACTCCCCCAGTGATTATTCCTCCTCTTGTACTCCATTGCTCTCCCACCTGCCAATATGAGCAATTATCTTTCCTAACTGTCATTCCCATTGATTTTGCCAGGCTTCTCCCCCTGTTCCAGCCTTGCTGTCAGCCTGTAAGAGTTGGGTGTGCCAGGGGCGAGTTTTCCTTGTGTGCCCACTGCTGTTGGTCACAGCAAGGTGGCCAGAAAGGCCCAGGCAGTGCCAGTGTCTGGGCACAGGACACAGGTGACCTCACCCTGGTTGTTTCATCAGCACCTCTCCCCCCTCAGCACACTTCCCTTGCTCACAGAGCTCCTGGCAAGCCCAAAATGGGGATTTTGATGTTGAATCCAATTCTGCTTTAGGAAGCCCCTGCTGCTGTAGGCACATAATGGAGTGATTTGTGGGTTGCATAATATTAATTTCTTTCTTTTCTGCCAATTACTGCGATACATTTGCAAAAACATTTTTCCAATATTCAGCCAGCTGTACAGGTGATTGAAAATATACACCAACTGCATCATGTGCAATATTTTCCTGTCAGTCATCAACCAATGTATTCAGAGATAAATTCCCTTTTTCCTAGGCTAGCTTTAAGTCAGATTTAGTGACTGAAAACAACATTAGCCTTGTTGACTTCTTTTATCAGAATCCTTGTTGTTGGTAGGGAGACACATGCCAGACTTTCCTGAATAGTGAGACTGATTACACTTTAAAATCACAAGAACTGAGGGGAGAGCAGGGCAGGGGCAGTGGCAGCAATTTCTATCACTAGATTGGGCAGCAGTAGGGTCCAAGCCCTTTCCCCTGCTCCTGAGTTTGAGTCTGAATTTGAAATTCACCACTAATAGAGAGAAGCCAGGTTCTGATAACAACTCTCCTCTCCCACCACAGCCTCCAACTATCCCATTGTGCCTTCAGACCACAAGAGAAATCCCAGTTAAAATCCTTTTCCTGGCTACTACTCACTGTTTTTCAGATTCTTGATTTTGCAGAGCTTTTCCAGCATTTAAATTCATAACAGTCCTTTTAAAAGCCCACAAACCACAGGAATTTGCACTCCCAGAATGTCCCCAGCACCAGTGACAGACTGACCCCATGCCAAGGCATGGGGCCACTCTGTAAATATATTCAGGGACAAGATGTGAACTCAGGTGTCTTCAATCATGACCACCAGACCCAGCATCATCCTATTTTTCTCCTTGATAAGCAAGACCACCTGGCTCTGCTCTCTGAAGGCAATACTTGCCTGCCCAGCAGTCAAAGCTGAGGTTCTGCTCAGTAAGTCACAGCCACATCACATTTCTGTGCCTCCAGCACGTGCCAGATTCTGTTTGCTGTGCACTGAGCCCTTCCTGGGCAATGCAGATGCAAACCAAGGCATACCCAGCTCTGGAGAAGAGAAACAAATTTACATTTAGTTCCTAACTAGTAGCTTTTCCATTTAATTTCCCAGCTCTTTGCAATCACCCTCTGCACCATCCCAATCCCATCACATCCATCAATCTGCCCAGCCCAAAGCACAGCAGTAATGCTCTCCTGTGTGTCCCCAGACGTGGTCTGTACTTGCAAATTGCAGCAGGCATCACTCACCTGACCCATGCTCCCTTTTCCTTGATAACCTCCTCATCCAGACGTGGCTTGCTGTGGGAATTGATCTCTGGGAGAAGCTCTCCTCTGGCAGGTAAAGCTGTCACATGAATCCTCATCTGAAGGTAAGCTGTAAAAGGAGAGAATTCTCCACTTTTAAATACAGGCAGCTGCCAAGAGGAGAAGTCCTCTCTCCAGTTGCAGCCCTGATTCCCCAGTGCATACCTGGCCTGCTGCTGCCTCTTCACTCCTGTACCACAAACATCTTGCTAGAACCACATTTTGACAGGCAAGGCAGCAGATCCACATCCCTGTGAAGACCAAGACAGGTCACTTCTACCCCAGCCTGCTTCAGGTAGTTCCAGATGCCAACTAGGGGTTAGGAAAACTTCTGCTTTGTCTTCTCCAAGATGCTGCAGTTATCAGCTGCAAGTCTCCAAGATCCTGCAAGTCCTCAGCTAGCTCAGGGCTTCTGTTTTGACCTAAATACAAACTCTCTGCACCAGATGCACAGCCTGTGATCACTCCAAGGAGGTACTTGGTGCTCTCAATGCTTCTTTGATGTTCAAAACAGTAAAGAAAAATTATCAGTCTTGTTGAGTCAGACCAGAAGTATCAGCTTGGACAGATCCCTGGGAGAAACAGGGGATCCAGAGGGTCTGATTCATATCTAAGTCTCAACTTCATGGCAACCACCTTCAGCCAGCAGATGCCTGGGGATACATGTGCCCATCACACTGGGCTCCTGAGGGTAGGTTTAGTTGGATATTAAGAAATTCTTCCCTGTGAGGGTGGGCAGGCCCTGGCACAGGGTGCCCAGAGCAGCTGTGGCTGCCCCTGGATCCCTGGCAGTGCCCAAGGCCAGGATGGATGGGGCTTGGAGCACCCTGGGCTAGTGGAAGGTGTCCCTGCCCATGGCAGGGGTGGGATGAGATGGGCTTTATGGTCCCTTCCAACCCAAAGTGGTCTGGGATTCTGAGGGATGCCTTTCTTTGGTGCTGAACCCCCTGGCATGGTTTTGCCCCTCTGAGAAACACCTGCCACAGCCTTTTGGGGCAGGAGAGCTGTCTCTCACTGCACTTGTAAAGCATCAGGAGAGAAATCAACTCACTCAACAACTCAAATACCCTCAGGCCTTGCCTGTGCCTGGACAGTCCCTCCTGCCACCAGAGTGACACAGAGCAGGTCTGGCTCTGCAGAGCACAGCAGCCTGCTGCCAGCAACAGGGTGTTGTGCTGCACACAAGTAATGAGAAAACTGGGAATAGTGTGGAGGAGAAGAGATTAGATAATAAATTATCAATGCACCAAAAACTGCTCTGTACATATTTTTCTCCCGTTACAGCTCCCCTAATATCCTGGGAAAGTGACAATTACACAATTTAAGGAGGTTAACTTTATTAAATTCCTTTTTTATTGCTTTGCTTTTAATAGATGGTTGAGATAAAGCATCTGATTAGAGGAAGGTCACAAAATAAAATATTTAATACTCATGGAAAGAAGAATTCATCCTCCCCTCTGCATGCAGCAGCAGCACAGAGGCAGAGGGTCCTGGTGGCAGCTCTCTGCAAAGGCTGCTCTGCAGAGACCACAAGGGAGAGACTAGAAAAGACCAAAGATTTTCAAAACTAAAGTGGGAATGAGAGGGTAAGGCTCACTTTTGCCAGTATCAAATAATGGATACCAAGAGGTTCATTTTCCACAGGTTACACTCACTCCTGGGCTCTGACTTAAATATTACAGGCTGGAAAACATCCTCCTGTTCATCAGGAAAATCACATCCCCTCTGCTGGATGGCTGCTCCAGTCTGTGCCACTCCAGCCACAAGCAGCACTCCAGTTCTGCAGGGAGCACCACGACAGCCAAGCTGAAGCAGCCCCTCAGCCTCTGCAGCCCCCAGGAAGCTGCTGCATGTGTAAAACCCTGTCTAAAGGCTTTAATAGTTTATAATAAATAGTTTCCATGGAGAAACTATTCCAAACTTAGCTCATTGCTCACCTCTTGTCAGCACTGATGGCACTTGAGGAACTGACAAGCTGGGTTGAGCAGTGTGCCCTGGTGGCCAAGGAGGCCAGTGGCTCCTGGCCTGGGTCAGGAATGGTGTGGCCAGCAGGAGCAGGGAGGTCATTCTGCCCCTGCACTGGGCACTGCTGAGGGCTCACCTCGCGTGCTGTGCCCAGCTCTGGGCCCTCAGTTTGGGAAGGACCTTGGGACACTGGAGTGCATCCAGAGGAGGCAACGAGGCTGGAGAGGGGCTGGGAGCACAAACCCTGTGAGGAACCACTGAGGGAGCTGGGGGGGGCTCAGCCTGGAGAAAAGGAGACTCAGGGGTGCCCTCATCACTCTGCACAGCTCCTGAAAGGTGCCTGTGCTCAGCTGGGGCTGGGCTCTGTCTCCAGGCAGCACTGACAGAACCAGAGCACACAGCCTCCAGCTGCCCCAAGGGAAATAGAGGTTGGATATCAGGAAAAAGTTTTTCACAGAAAGAGTGATCAAGTTGTGGACTGGCCTGCCCGGGGAGGTGGTGGAGTCCCCATCCCTGGGTGTGTTTAACACAGCCTGGATGTGGCACTGGGGGCCAGGGTTTAGTTGAGGTGTTGGGGCTGGGTTGGACTCGATGATCTTGGAGGTCTCTTCCAACCTGGTCATTCTGGGAATTCTGGGAATTCTGTCAGGTGCTCAGGGCAGGACCCTGGTGGTCACTTGCAGTGACACACATCCTTGCTCCACACATAGCTGGAGCTTTGCTAAAAGTTCCTCTGTGGAACTGATTCTCCACACACCTTGGCACCTACTGACTCCCTTGGCTCTTCCAAGCCAGGATTTCCTTGGACAGAGCAAAGCCAAGAACTTGAGAGTGAAGATGGATGGTGGGTAATGTGTGCTTTTATGAGACAGTGTTCTTGCACATCCAAAGGTAGGATGTCACTGCCCTGCACAGTGCCACTGTTGGCCACAAGGATTAATAATAATGGTTTCCAAATGCTCCTGTGTGGCAGAGAGAAACTCTTTTCCATATACAACTTGTTGTGGAGCAAGGAAAACAAAGTATGTGAATTGCTGACTCCACTGCAGGTGAGAAATAACAGCTGCCAGCTCTCAAAGCCACTGTCTAATTACTCCTTAGTAACAGTCCTATGAGCCCAGCACGTACTTTTGTTCCCCAAAGCAAAAAAAAAAAACATAAATTTTAAAATCTGCATGCCAGGGTTCATGAAGTTAAGTCAAGGCTTGGCCTAAAATCCAGATAGGCACTTACTTTTCTCATGTGCAGCATCCAACCCATGCCTGCATGGCCAAAAGCACAGCCAGCATTCCCAGCTGGGTGAGTGATGCACAGAATGATTTGCTGAGGGTATGAACTCAACACTTTCAATCCTTGCACTGCTGTTTCCTGTTCCTGGGAAAAGTCCCTGTGTGTGTTACTGGGAGCCCTGGGTGATCCACCAGTTTGAGCCAAAAAGCATTGCTGATTCCCACAGAAAATGGCTGAGAGGAAATAAAGTTTCTTTTTTAGCAAAGGACCCTGCATGGCTCAGCTGGATGAAATCAGCAGGCTGGAGATGGATGATGCTGGGAATCACTTCTGAGCTACACATGTACCACAATGACAGAAATTAATAGAGTCCTCAGACTCGAAACACCAGGACATGTGTTTTAATTTAGAAGGACTGAAAGTAAAAAAAAATCATCTCACTGTCACATCTCCAGGTCAGCATTTGACTTATTAACTTCAGCTTTGGGCACAGGTAAAGGAGCTGAGCCATGCTCCATGCAGCTGCAGAGCTGCACAGGGGCTCTTTGGTTTTTAACATGTTCATTACAGCACCATTGCTGGTTTGTCTGGAAGGGGCATCAAAAAAACTAACTTCCCTTAATAATCAGGCTTAATCTCTTTAAGTTTTGTTGAAGTCACTTTCCCAGGGCCTTAGGCAAAAATAAGTCTTAAAAGCACTGAGAGGCTGTACCATGGTGGTTAGATAATTTATTATTTCATAACTCTGGGTCCTAATCTAATTAGAGATTGTATCTGGGATTTGCTTCAACATCTATTTATTTTTCTATTTTTACTTGAAAACATTCACAAAGAAATTAAGTTGTAATTGGGGAGATGGGGCATATTCTGCATCACTCCTGCTGGGCTCCCAGATTTAAGCTGAATTCCACATTTCATGACCAAGAAACAACAGAAACAAGACCCAGATTAACAAATCACTTGGAGAACTTTGGAAATTTTAGCAAAAAACTTTCCACCTAGAGGGAAAACCCAGAGAAAATGTATCCAAACCCAAATTTATCTTTCCCAGCCAAGTCTAGCATCCCAAACTTCCCTTCTCCTCCCCAGCAGGTGAGTGCATCAGGTTTGACAGGTCATTTGCCCTGGCTCATGGCATGGGCACCATGCTGTCCCCCAGGGCTGCAGGAATCCATCACTGCAGCATTTGGAAATGGTGCCTTGCTGGCTCCTCACCCTGGGGTGATCCTATAGACAAGACATGATTTATTTGTTTAAAATAACTAGAGGTGCCTCTCAGAGCCTGTCAGGGACCTGAAATAAATACCTGAGGTGCAATAAAGTGCAAATAGAAAGGGAAGAAAAAAAAAAAAAAAAGAAGGAATCTCATGGCATATATTAACATAGAATTGTTAGGGCAGCATGGGTATAAACAAAATCCCTTCATTTCCTCCACAGAGAGCCCATAAACATTTATATTCTTTGTCTGAAAGCAGAATTAACGGCTTGTTTGGGAAAGATTTTGCACAAATTTTTTGAAGCATCAGCCTTTTCTATGAGAATGTCTAAGAAATTGAGTTGGAAGTTCTGAAAAATAATAATTCCAGCTTCTTTTGCCCTATATTTTCCAAAAGGAAAGTTCCAATGTAATGCAAAAATACTCAATGACTTCAGCATCAGCACATGTGAAGGACTCCTTTTGTGGCCATGCAGTCCTGAAAGCCTTTGTACTCAAAGCATTGTTACATTTTTAAGAAAAGTAAGTTTAAAAAAAAACACTTACAGGAGGACAGTTGCTTCACTGCCCACCAGATCCCTCTGTGCATTCTTTCATTGCTTCCCCTCTTGGAAAGCAATTGCATGTTCAGCAAGCCTCCAGTGCATTTCTCCTGCAGGCCTTGGAAGGAGTTTTTGGGTTCTTGGGAGAGAGAGACAATAATTCTTTTCCTTCACCCACTCTCCTCTTCTCTCTCCACTGTCTCAGGAAGGTCACTGAGGGTGCCAAAAAACTTCTGGCTTTTACAGTGAATCCAGGGGAGGCACCAGGGGGAACAGAGGGATGGAGCAGCTCTGCTGGGAGGAAAGGCTGAGGGAGTTGGGGTCGTTCAGCTGGACAAGAAAAGGCTTTGGGGTGAGCTCAGTGTGGCCTTCCAGTGCCTGAAGGAGCTGGATGAGATGGAGAGAAACTGCTTACAAGGGCCTGGAGTGACAGGACCTTGGAGAGGGAATGGCTTCAAATTGACAGAGGGGAGGGTTAGACTGGATATTAGGAAAGAATTCTTCCCTGTGAGGGTGGGGAGGCCCTGGCACAGGGTGCCCAGAGCAGCTGTGGCTGCTTCTGGATCCCTGGAATTGTCCAAGACTAGGCTGGACAAGTCTTGGAGCAACCTGGGATAGTGGAAGGTGTCCCTGCCCATGGGATGAGATGAGCTTTATGGTCCCTTCCAACCCAAAGGATTTGTGATTTTATGGTTCTAATTCCACAGCATGCTCCTCATGGGACACTGGCAGCATGGTGGTCATACCTGAACCCTTGAACCCCTGGGTTTCTTCTCACACAGCATCCTGAGCAAGGAAAAAACAGGCTCTGGAAGGAGGTGGTGGCAGCACTTTCCAGAAAGGAGCAGGAAACTTGCACCTCCTTGGACAGCCATTGCAAATTCTCCCTGGTGCCTTTGTCCCTCCTGCAGAGCACAGCCACAGGAAGATCTGCAGCCTCCCAGAGTTTGCCTCTCTCTCCATGGACTCCCCTTCCCAGTCTCCATGGAGGAGGACACATCCCATTTTCTGGACTGGCTGTCAGCAGGGTGCTGTCTGCCTGAGTCACCACGAAAAATGAAGCAGAAGCTCATGAGCTGTGTGCAAGGGCCTTTGGCCTCCCTGATCCCACTGCTGAATCTCAGCCTGCTGGGGCCTGCTGGAGCCCAGGAGCTCTGGGCTGTGGCAGCTGTGATCCCCCTGATTGTGAGTGGTTACCAAAATATACCCACAGTATTTACAAGCTGGCATAAATTAGAAACTGAGAGCAGAAATCTTCAAGAAGGTCCCTGGCTCTGTTTTCTCACCATCTCTGACCACGTGGCCTGTTTACCTCTTGCTGGGCACTGCTATAAATGCACTCCTAGCATCTTACACATTTCTTTTTAAAGGAATAGCTAAATCTGTACTAATCCCCCTGATTGTGAGTGGTTACCAAAATATACCCACAGTATTTACAAGCTGGCATAAATTAGAAACTGAGAGCAGAAATCTTCAAGAAGGTCCCTGGCTCTGTTTTCTCACCATCTCTGACCATGTGGCCTGTTTACCTCTTGCTGGGCACTGCTATAAATGCACTCCTAGCATCTTACACATTTCTTTTTAAAGGAATAGCTAAATCTGCACTTTCACAGGTCAGAAGTATAATTTGCCATGAATACATTTAGGTGTCTGTTCATAACTATTGATACACACCTGTGCACTTTAAATTTACCGTGGGTTTAACTGGGACTTTGCAACCAGATTTCTTCAGCAAAGCTTCACCCCACAGATAGGACAGGCCCAGGCAAGAGCAGCAGCTTGGGCTGTTAACAGGGCTGAAACAATGAGAAATTCTCTGAAAATCTGCTGTGAGAGTTCAGCTGACTTATAACTAATCACTGCATTTCACTTTGCCATGGGAGTCACATTAATTATCACAAAATCAGAAAGGGCTTCATCCACCTCTCCTCTGAGTCACCAGGAAAAATAATTAAAACTTATTATCTTCTGTATTCTTCACTGGCTCTCTTCAAAATCTCATAACAGCCAGAAATCCAGATCAAAAAATATGACACTTTCCAATTTCCCTTGATTTAATTTCCTCAAGCTGACTAATTCAATTGCAATATTTGCCTGGTACCTTGAGCTCTGCTTTCTCACTCTCTTCCCACTGCTGAAACCTGTTCCCCAGTCCTGCTCCCTATGATTAAATCTACACAGATGTTTCCAAATTTGTATTTGTTAGAGATTAATTACCATCATTCCCCCGTGGATCATTCCACAGGGATCAGATATGCTGTTTGCTATCAGAGATGGAACACACACACACACACACACACACACACACACACACATCATGGGGTTATCTAAGAGAGCCTGTGCAATCAGGTATCTGAAAAAGGATAAATTGTTTAAAGTGAGACAGATTAAAAGTGAAGTCTGGATTATTTTGTTTTTAAGCTTCCATGTGATATGAGCCTGGAAGATCAAGTTGGCAAGCAAAGCTACTGGAGCATAATTAGAATTCAGCTTCAGCACCAAGAACTCAAACAAAATCAAGGTGAGGAGGTATTTTAAATGTCCACAGATTAAAAAGCTTTAAATAGATTTCAGACTTTAACTCTTCCCTTTTTTATACTTTTGGGCTTAGAAATAATTTATAAAAATAGCTGCAGCAGTGAAACTATAACTCAAAAGTAAGTCAAAATAGGCAAGGGAGATTTTTTTTTTTAATTTTTGTGGGTATCCTTTCCTCTCTCTCTGCTGGAGAGAGCCAAATACCTTGGGATGGGAACTGTCCTGGGAATCTCAGCAGCACATCACCCCATGCCCTGCTGCAGCCCCTGCACCCCTCCACCTCCCAGCAGAGGCCACCCCAGCAAAGCCTTTTCCTTCCCTGAGCTTTATTTATAGTAAGGTTTTTGGGATGAATGTTGCAGATCTTAGTAATTTCCGAGCTGGAGGTGAGTCCTCTTGTGTGCCAAGCTCTCTCTTTGTGCATGTATTTCATATTCCAGGACTTTACAGTAGACTTTCAAAGGTAAGAGTCACAGATCTTAAATATCTTTGGAGATTTATAACAAAAAAAAAACAAACCTTTAGAAACAGGATGCTCTCCTGACAAGCAGCAGTCACCAAGGATCCTGCAGTAATTTTCTCAAGGCCAAAAGGATTTAATGTCTTTATGTGCAGGAATGGCAATGGAGAAAGAAAGGTATAAAGTGCAAATCTGCCTCCCAGCATTTCAGTACCCCCCAGCCACAACTCAAACGTGCCCAAGCATGGTTTGTTCAGCAAAGTGCAGCCCTGCCCTGCAGCCCCCACTTCAGGGCTGATGAGCCCTGACCTCCTGGTGCTGCTGCAGGGCTCTCAGGGCTTCTCCTGTGCCCTGGCAGAGGAGACGTAAATAAAATCTGTAAATTCTAATGGTACTGCCCCACAGGACCCAGCTGAGCCCCTGTACCCTCTGATGCCAGGATTTGCCCCAGGTTTGCTCCTAAGTGCAGGCCATCACCACCCCTCTATTCCTGAGCCCCAGCCAAAGCACGGTGCCCTGGGCATTGCCTTGTGGGCAAATCTCAACAGAAGCTGGGCTGAGGAAACACACCATCAGCATGAGGGTGACATTGATGCCTTCTGAAGGCTGACCTGGAGCAGAGACTAGACAGAGCTGAAGAATAAAGTAGGGATTTATTAAGAGGCCTCAGATAGATCCACCTTGGGCAGCACAACCCAAAATGGCCACAAAATGGATGAGCAGTCATGGGGTCTCTCACTTTGATCAGTTCTGCCCCATTTGCACCTTGGAGTTCATTGTCCCATTCCAGCTTTAGCCCAGGCAGTCCCATCCTGCTTGTTTTTCTCTCTCCAGCCCACGTTGTTTGTGCTCTTGGGCCTGAGATTTGGATCATTTGTCCATGGTCCCCAGCTGGAGAAGGAATTGTTTTGTCTCCCTGCTCTGTGAAGAGAGCTCACCATCCCCTCATATGAAGCTCAGACCCACACACTAAAGCAGCACAGAATCTGAAAAATATAAAAGCTAAAACCTGAGGCATCAACATGGCTGAGGGTGACATCTCTCAGTGTGTCCTGTGTGCTGACAGGGCAGCCTCATGCCACCAAGTTCATCAGTATAAATAGGAGGGGTCTGTCCATCCAAGGTGAGAGCAGAGAGCAGGGGAGGAAATGTTTAAAGGGGCAAATGAATGGAAAATTCTGTGCTATTCACCCAATTCCAAACAGGACATCCTTGTGCCAAGGAAATTAGGATTCTTTAGTTATTCCAATTGGCTTCTGAGTATGGGCAAGTTGGAAATGACATAGAATTACATTCATTATTATTTTGCTTACAGAGCCAGCCAGTCTGTCAGCTTAGACTGGGCCCTGCAGAGTGAGACCAGTGCTGAGACCCAAACCTTTCAAACCCTGCATGGCTTGAGCTGGGCACATGTCTGGCTTTGGACAGAGACAGCAGCTCATGCACAGAGTCCTCCCTGTGTCTCTGCACAGCTTTAAAAGCTGCAGATTTTGGCCCTGGCTGTGCCCCCAGGAGCAGCACAGCAGCCCTGGCAGGATGCAGACCCAGGGTGGCTGCCTGAGCTCTCAGCTGCAGCCACGGGGTCAGAGCAGCTCTGACTGTGCCCTGAGGACTTTTCAGAATAAATATTCCCTGTGATGGAATCCAGGCTGGAGGGAACAGGAGGGGATGGAAGGTGTTCTGCAGAAATGAGCCTTTTCTTCCCAGCTGCAGCTCTTTCACTCTTGCTAGACACTTCTTGAAGGACTGGCCACAGAATCTTGACCTTTTCTTTGCCCTCAATAGAAATGTAAAAATTTTTATTAGTATTTCTTTTCCTTTGTTAAATTATTAGATCTCTTTCCAAAGAGAAGAAAAATAATCTCATCAACTGCTGTTTATCTCCAATTTTGGCTTCTCATTTCTCCTTCATCTGCCTTTTCTGTATTTTGAATTAAAACGTTATTTCAAACTAAAAATATCAAAACCTGTCATTTGAATCCCATCAATTTCCAAAATGCTGCCTTTTTTTTCCCTGAAAACTTAAACTGTCAAATCAATACCAGTTCTGTATGCTGCACCTGCAAAAACACAATATCTTCAAATAACCATTTTCCAACATAAATCTTTTGGAAAGAAACACTCAGATGAGCTCCAGACCCAGGGGCCAGTCTGGGGCAGGGACAGGATGGGGTCCAGTGGGTTTCTACAAAGCAAAAAGCTGCAAATGATGACAAGAATGGGTTTGTGGTAGTTCTCTTTTTAGCCAGTCTTGCAGGACTACACTGATACTGTACTAATTGGTTATTTGATCATCATCCTTGGTCATGGAATGGTTTGGGTAGGAAGAAACCCTAAAATTCATCCATCCTACCATGGGCAGGGACACCTCCCACTAGAGCAGGTTGTTCAGAGCACCAGAAAAGCTCCAGCCTAAGGAAAAGTCCCTTCCTGCAAGAAGAAGGAATGATTAACAGGAAGAGATCTTTCCCAACATGATCCAATGTTTAGCACCCATACAGGGGTTGCTTACACATCTCAGAGTAGGGACAAGAACATATTGTTTGGTTAGTTTTTGTTCCCATATGTCCTTCAGTTCAAACAATTCAGTTTCTTTGAAACTGAAGTTATTTAAAAATGCTCCTTTCTGTCAATCACAAGTAAGAAATTATGAAATTACATGTTCTTCTCTCAAATTTTCCATTAAGGATTTATTTTCAGAATTGAGAAATTTTAGTTTCAGTGCTGTTGTTCATCTTTGGTGGTTCTTTTTGGTTTTTTTTCCAGTTTATGACAATTGTATTGTAACTTGTAACACATTACTGTGACTGACAAGTTCTACTATGATGGAATGCATGAATGAAAACACTCCTGACTTTTTATTTAAAAACTATCAGGGACAACAGACACCAAATACTTGTTCTGTAGAACAAAACATCTCCTGTTTGTTCCAATGAAGTGAGTTAAAGCAAGTTGACACACAGATCAAAGTGTTGCCTACTTGAAAACTGTCAAACCATTTCGTTGTAAACTAGATGGGAAGTACTTTGAAAAACAGGAAAAAGCCCTGATGTTTCATTCAGCAAGCCAAATCCCAGCCATCCCCAAGGCAGGGAAGAAAAACATCAGTGTGATTTGCTTAGCAGCTTGTCATAGAACCATTATCAGCTAAATCTGTTCATCCCTGTTAACACAGTGTCACAAAAGATGGCAAAACAAGACAAAGATAAAAGTAAATTTAAAGTGTAGTAGTTCCAAAGTGAAAATTCTCCTGGTCTATTTTAAAGGCAAGGAAAGTTAAGATAATTGAGAACAACAACATTTGCTGCACTGGCTCTGTGCCCCAGGGGCTGGGATAACCCAGGATACCCATCCCAGGGGCTGGAGCCTGTCAGGGCATAGCAGAGGTGTTGAGGCACATCAAGGAGTTTCTACCCACTCCAGCATAAAATCTTCTCACCTTCAGTCCTACCTGACTTTGAATATTAAAAAAAAAAAATCAGTATATATTTCCATATACAGAATTAAAAAGTGCATTTATATACTAAATAAACTATGTAAAATCATCTAGTGATGCTGGACCACAGACAGGCCAGTTGTAGAAACTGATTCAAAAGGTTAAGAACTGTGTAAATGAGTAGGAAATACACCTGGGAAATAAAATTAAAAATAGATTAGGTTGTATATTGCTGCAGAGCTTGTAAGGAACCTAAATTATAACAATGAAACCCCAAAAATTATGTCAAATTAATAATAATTTTATGACCAGGAGAAGAGCTCCTCCATCATTCAGCAGAGCTGTTCCCAGCTGTCACTGCAGAGGGTAATGCTTCCCAATAAAAATGATGGATTCATTTGTAGAGATATTTCAGTGGTTACTTCTTACAAAAAAGGTAAGAATGCAGACTACAAGGGGAAAGCAATAGTCCAGAAGATATTTATATAAATCACATACTTTCAAATCAGCTGGGGCTGCTGAGATTCACTGCCAGGTACTTGGAAGTGGTGGAGACAATCTGAGGGCTGTTAGCAGTTATTTTTGAAAACTCAGGGACTGTGAAGAGTCCCAGAAGAGCAGAGAACAGCAAACATAGCAGGGAATTACAGGCCAGGCAGCTTAAATTCAATTCCCAGAAAAAAATACTGCAACAAATCATCAAACAAACACTTTCTAAGCACCAAAAAGATAAAAAGGCAGTGAGGGACAGCCAACACGGATTTGTCAAGAACAAATATCAAGCCAATCTCATATTTTTCCATGACAGGGCAGCAGGACTCAGGGAGAGGCAGTCACTGCTGTATACAAGGGCCAGAGCAAAGCCTTTGGCATCATTTTACATGACACTGCTTTAAGCAAGGCACAGAATTGTGATTAGGTGACAGTGTCAAGGTGCACGAGGTGGAAAACACACTCAGAGAGCAGCTCTCACTGCAGGAACACATCTGTATGCACTGAGGATCATCCTGGGCCGCTGTGAGCACCATCTGAGCTGGGAAAATGCTGGGGAAAATAAGGATGGACAGGGGAACTGTGAGGAAAGACAAAAGGAGCTGGGATTCAGTTTAAAGAAGAGAAGTTGTAGAGGTAAATTAGGGAAAATCCTCGTGTTGGGAGCTCTGCAGCCTCAGGAGATGGAGAGATCATCCTCCTCTCCTGCTAAGGGTGGGGTGAGGATGAAGATGTTTGAATTGCAGCAACACACACTGAGGGCCAGAGCCAAAAGAAACTGTTGATTTGAGGGCCAGAAGTGGCTGTGCAGAAAGCACAACAAACATCCATCACTGAGGTTCTGGGGAGAGGTCAGGCACACAGACAAGGGGGTGACACCAGGTAAAACACTTCCTCCCCAGAGGGGCAGGCACTGACCTCTGCACTCTGGTTACCAGTGACAAGACCCCAGGAGGGGCATGAAGCTGTGCCAGGAGGGTCAGGCTGGAGATCAGGGAAAGGTTCTGTCCCAGAGGTGCTGGCACTGCCCAGGCTCCCCAGGGAATGGGCACGGCCCCGAGGCTGCCAGAGCTCCAGGAGCGTTGGGACAGCGCTGCCAGGGGTGCCCAGGGTGGGCTTGTTGGGGGGTCTGGGCAGGGCCAGGGGCTGCCCTGGTGATCCTGAGGGTCCCTCCCAGCTCAGGATATTCTATGATCCTATGAAAATGCCTCCCCTCCTGAATTTGTCTCCCCTGCACCCAGCACTGCCTGCCCAGAAAGGTGTTCCCATACACTGCATGTCAGGAGGATGCTCTTTGTCCTGTTTTTTCTACTATTCTTTATCAGTTTTTATTAATCTTCAAGGAAAAAAGAACCATCTTGTAGAGAAGCCCCACACTCATCACTATTAGTGGCCCTGTGAACAGGAGGATTAATTCTTTGTTGTGTGCTCTGCTGTGCAGAGAGATCCATCCTGGTGTATAATGACTATGGTACTAAACAGAAAGTACAATACACTCCCACAACAGCCACAACAATGAGTCCATTTACAAAAAAAACCAGCACACTGGTGTTTTCCAACAACAACAACCTCCCCCCCAAAAAAATATTTGAGCCATTTCTCATTTCATGGCAAGTGAAAGCTGTCAATTTTCCCTTTACATTGATTTCTCTGAAATATCACCTGCAGCTCTTGCCAGCAGAGGAATAGAAGGGGTGTAGATACAGCACAGGAAGCAGGAGCACTCACACAGCTGGGTTAGACAGGGGATCAGGGCAGGAGTGGAAAATTAAAGGAGCAGAGAAAGGGGAGGGAATTGGGATCCCCCTGCTCCTCTGGACAGCAGCAGCACCAATCCAGACCCAAACCCACAAAACTCTGCAGTTTCCTGAATGGCACAGTGCTGTAAATCTCAGGATCAAAGACATGAAGCCATCATCCCCTTGTGCCAGGCCAGGAATAAATTCACCCCCTGAAAAAATATTAATCAGCTGGCCAGGTACCCTGAGTGCTGTACTGAGTCACAGCCTCCAAAAACAGCACATCCAGGAACAGCACACCAAACTAAAGTGAATTGATGCTCTTTTTTTTTTTTTTTTTTTTTTTTTTTTCTCTGTCCAATTTTTTTGGGTTTAAAAACAAAATG
>VZRH01007635.1:198998-210349 GCA_013397555.1 Urocynchramus pylzowi
CACTGGTATCCAGTCTGTCTCACACAAGCTGTACCAAACCATGATTTTGGGACTCTTCTGACCAAGGGATTCATCCTGGGGATGTGCAGTTAAGAGTTCCCCAGCAACAGAGAGCAATTTGAGTGCAAAAGAAAACATTTCTTTAAGGAAGCACTGGCATTCCTGAAGTTTGCAGGATAACTTATCCCCATTTCTGGGCAGGACAGGGCAGTCTCTGTGTCTGAGTGCCAAACAAAGGCTGTGATCACTGCCCTCTAAAGAGACACCTCCCATTTACAAACCTTATTTTAACTGCATTTCAATTCCAGTAGAGCAGCCCAGGCACCTGAGCACAAGGCTCTCCATGCAGAATCATTTCAGCATTCCTCCCCAGAGCTCTCACTCACAGATCTATTTCCCCACTCCCACACACACCCCCGATGCTGAGCATGAGCAGCACGTAACTCCTTTGGCACAAACAGGTATTTATGTTTGAATTCTCCACCTGGAGGAGTGCAACATCCCCTGCACGTGCCCAGGAGAGCTGCAGGAGTGTTTTGTTCTCTGCTCCTGGCCCTATTCATGCAGCAATGGCAATCACAGTGTAAGGCAGCTCTCCTGGGGCCTCTTAAGCACACAGAGGAAGAAATTTTCCTCACATCAGCTTGATATCAAAGGCCAAAGGATAGTGCTGCCATGCCTGGCTGCCAGCTGGGGGTTGAAGCCTCAAATTTGATGCTGAAGATCCTTTTGTATGAAGTTCTGGGCTAACACTGAGTTCTGACTTCATCTCAAGGCATGGTGGGGCAGCCCAGGCACAGCTTATCCCAGTCCCCTCCTGCTTCCCAGGGCAGGCACAGCTCCCCCCTCCATCCGGGCTGGACACCAGCAAAAGCTGTCAGGCAGGTGAGATTCCTGTTCTTTTGCAGGTGTTTTTCTTTTATAAAGCACAAAAACCAAGTGAGTGACAAGGAGTAGGTGATACAGAAAAGCTTAAATCAGTAACGACAACAAATGCTCATATCAGCCAATATGCTGAGTGACAGCAGCCCTTTCACAGATCCTGATGTCTTAATTGCAGCTGCTCTGTGCCAGCAGCATTCAAACTTCCTCTCAGACATGCCCAGGAGCCAGCATTGAAGCACCAAAGGAAATTTGCTGTGAAAAATCTGCAAGAAACCACACCAGGGTCAGGACAGACAAAGGGATTGCAGCCAGAGCCAGAATTCCAAGTCCCTGGGCTCAGTGAAGCCTTCAACAGGCTGCAGGGCATTATACAGGGAAAACATGACTCTTACTTGCTTTACAAACAGACTGCAGTTGTGCTCATTACCCGAGCCTGTGTCTCTGTTCAGCCGTGGCACATTAAATGCAAATAAAAGAGAAGGAGTTAAGTTGCATTTAGCCCCACATTGTAGGGAGCCTGTGCTGCTGAGGGGCTCAGAGACGTTTCCCACGAAGGCAGCCAGAGCTCCCTGACAGCCCTCCGTGCAAATTGCTGACTGCTTCTGCAAGGCTCGCAGGGCTTTTCCTCCTTTCCCTTTGTTTTTGGAGCTGTGAACTAAAGGCACGTGAATAACTACTTCCCACATTAGCAAACACACCACAGAGCCAGTGCTGTCCACTGTTGTTTCTGTTTTCTTTTTTACAGCTGAAAAATTAAACCAGAATATTAGCTATTAGCAGTAGCCCTTTACAACATACTGAACAAAGCTATTTTACAACATTTCCAGCAGCAGAGGAACGTGAGATTTTAAGAACCAGCTACCTGAAAGGCAGCAAAGTGATGTCCAGAGGTGGGAGCTGTGGTGCAGCAGACCTGGAGGAAGAGGGTCTGAGATATGGATGAATCTCTGCCACAAAGGCAAAAAAATTTATAAAGTGGTGTTGGGGCATCCACAGTGTCTGTGAAACCAGTGGTTCTCAGCACCTTTAACAGCAAGGCAAAAAATCTGGGCAGCCTGAGACACTTCCAGCCTTTGCTACTTTTCTTACTAAGGCTGGGGAGTATTTTGGGCTGCTAATGATGGAGGTAGAAGCTGGACACTAAAGGTGTTCCTGAAGTGACAGCTCTGGAGTGTTGCTACTCCTTCAGGAGGACATCCTGCATTAATGGCTCCAGACTGACAGACAGGGGGTTAGATGGGAGATTGGGAAGGAATTGATCCCTGTTAGGGTGGGCAGGCCCTGGCACAGGGTGCCCAGAGCAGCTGGGGCTGCTCCTGGATCCCTGGCAGTGCCCAAGGCCAGGGTGTCCAGCAGGACTTGAAAACAGAGCAGAAAGACTTCCAAGTGCATCTGCATCTCTGTAGCCTGTGCTCATTTTATCCTGCAGTTATTTTTAATTATAATTCAGTCCAAAAATAATTTCCAAGACACTTCTCTGCTGCCCACTGCCCCAGTTCCCCAGCCTGTGCCTTGCTGGGGAGCAGCTGGTCCTGCAGCAGCCCTGCCTGCTCTCTGCAGGCCCACACACCCACCACCCCCATGCTGGCCAGGCTTCTTTTGAGCACAATTACTCAAAGGAAACTTTGGCTTTGCAGCAAACCTCACTGAGGCACAGAGGCAGCGAGAGGATCCAGCAGCAGAGGCAAAGGGTGCACCTTACTCCTCGTTATTCCATTTATGGTTCAAGGATCTGCATATTTGTCAGAAGCCTTTTCCCTTGCCAGCTCTTTGATCACAGCCCCTGGTGAGCCCTGCTGCTGCTGCAGAGCTGACCCCAGCTGGGCTCCCCAGGGCCAGCAGGGCTGCACAGAGCTGTGGCTCAAAGCTGTTAGAAATGAGAAGCTTGACTCAGCCAATATATCAAGCAGTAATTCAATTTATTAATTAATATGGCAAAGTATGAGCAAAAACAGCGCTGGGTACAGTGGTGGGGGTTTCCCCTCCAACTGCACACTGATTGTTGGGCTTGCTGGTATTTATTGATCAGATTCATGCATATTCATAAGCTTTCTCAGCAGTTTCTATTTCCAATTTTTACGTCACAATTCTATACTTCAGGATATGATGATGATTGCTTGGTTCCTTTCCAATTTCTATAGTCTATTGTGATCTATTCCAGTCTTCAATATCCCAGGATGTGTATCCCAGATGGTGAGGTCCAGCTTCCAGATATGGGGTCCAGCTTTAGGGCCATTAATCTATGGTACTGATGTCCAGCTTCCCTTCTCAAAGTTATCAATCAGCAACATTGATAGCCATCTTACTTTTTCAGGATGTTTTTCCTGTTTTGTTAGGAGCTTAGGATAGGTTCACCTCCCTCTTTTGTTCAAATCCTCTATACATTCTAAAGCCACAGGTTAAAAATCCTTAATACAAAGTAACATTTTAAATCTATAATTCAAAGGTTCTTATTACAAAACAGCTTAAGAGTTATAAAAGTTAATTGTAAGCAAAAGATTGGTTCAAGGGTCTTCTTCCATGTTTTACTTTCCTTGGTTGCTTATTAGAACTCATCTTTATAACTGTCCCATGCCTGTGTTCCACACATTTCACAATTACAATTCCATAGGTTATTTTTATTTACCTGACACGAAACATAACTTTGTATTTCACAAAGCCACCCTGGCAGATGGCACCTCCCTGCCCTCCAGGGCAGAGCCCACCATGCAGCAGGGAGGGAGACCCTCCCACGCTTTGCTGGCAGGGCACCCAGGGGCACAGGGACAGGCTGGCCAAGGCTCCTGCTTGCCTCTCAGGGGCTCTGCCTGAGACCAAAGAGAGAATTCAGATTAAAATGTTAAACATCCAGATTTTTAGATTCAGGAGCACCCTCCTCTATTAGGTTTAGGCTTCTCAGCTCTGAGGAAATAAGAATACTGTGGTGCTCCATATTTTTTTTACTATTAATTTCCCAGATTATTATGGAATCAGGAAGATTTGCTTTCAAATGCTAATTTTTTTCCTTTATTTTTCTGAAAGCACAATCCTCTGAGCTGGCTGGCTCTGACTGTTTGAAGGCTTTGTTTTAACATTAAACTTCCCTTCATAGAAATTTCAATAGCTACAATATTTCCATGGCTTAGGTGAGCCAAGAGCAAAGCCAACCTCAAAGACCTGTAGCAACCCAGCTAAGCTAGGCTTTGCTTCGTGCACCCAAAGTGGCAAGGAATAGCCTGGAATTAAACTCAGGGAATGGAAAGCAGGATGGTTGTGTCTGGCAGTGCTAAAAAATGCAAAGGCACCAGTAGGGCACCTCCTGCATAACTCATCTGCCTTCAAGCAGCAGCTCAGTAAGAGGAGCTGCACAGAGCTGGGGCCAGAAGAGAAGCCAGCTCACTGAAGCAGCCAAACAAAAGCAGGTTGGGCAAAAAAAAGAAAGTATTTGAGTAGACTCAAGTATCCCAACATATTTCCCTGTTTTACCCAATAACAAAGGGAGAATTTGGAAGGGTGACCAAGGTCCTTTCTCAATGGCAGCTCTCCCAGAACACAATTCACACATCCAGCAATATTCTCAGATTTAATTTTTCCCTCAGGCTGTTTAAGAGGCACCTGTAGGTTTTGGGATAACATCTGCTCTGCCCAAAGGAAGATGGTGGGAAGCTAAAATTGCACCAACTGCTCTAGAGGGAGGGTGGTCACAGCTGAGAGCTGAGTCCCAGCTGGGGGGAACTGGGCTCAGCTTGGCTACAGGTTCAGCCTTCACCAAATCATTTCATTTTTCTTTGTCCCATCCACTGTCTGTAAAGGGTAAATAATCACATTTCCCTACCATGCTTTTTGTCAGCTTGAAGACACAAAAGCAGTGAGGAAATCACGCTCAGGCGTTCGGAGATACCTCAGAGCCACAGATAATACTAAAGAGTTTTTAAAAAGCCAAGCTGTGCTGAGACCTCTCATCTGCAAAAAGACTGGGCTCAGCAATGACCAACCCCAACTCCCAGACAAACACACAGGGACACTGGTTTGTGTTTAAGAAATGCTGAGAGCATTTGTTAGTGAACTTCCAAAAAAAAAAACCAAAACCCAGAGTGCTTGGAGTTGTTTTTGTGTTGCTTACTCAAAGACACACAAACAACTTAAAGAGCAAGCTGTGCAAGGCCCATAAGCCACACTTCTGCCCTTTTCTTGCCACTCTTCACAAAATTAACACAAAAAGCCTCATCTCTGCTTGCTCTTAGCACAGTCCCTCCAGATATATTTTACTGCCCAGTAAAGTGCAGCAAATCCTTTTTTACTGGGTTTGCAGTCAGTGGACAGCCAGAATAAACAAGCACCATTTTATTTATGTTTTTAATACTGACCTGTAACTTTGGTGGTACTGCAGGGAAATCCCACAGAATCTATTTTTACTCCAGGGACTGATGGAGCCTTTTCCTCTCAAGGCCCCCCTGCAACCCTGACACAGAGCAGCTGCAGTGTGAGCCTGGCCCAGCAGCAGTGTCACTGCATTGGGGATTTCTGGCTCCATTTCCAGTAGGATGAGCACCAGAGGGGGATCTGGGGGTTCCCACACCTTGTGCACCCCCTCCTGCTGCCAGGCAGAGGGAGGGGAAGGCAATTTTTAGCTGTGCATGTCCCACAGATAATAAACAAGCAAATAATAAATAAGCAAATGTGGATGCTTGCACTGAAAACTTGGCAGCTTACACCAGCACATAGTGCCTGGCATGGGAAAGAAATAATTTATATTTAAAAAGAAATAAGTTCTCTGCTGCTGTCGGTTCAGTAGAAATCCATTGTACAGAACCCATAATTACAAGTATGGGGCCATCACAAGTCAATTTATTTCCATTTTCCTCCTTCCCAGTGGAGCTTTAAGGGAGGGCATATTTCTCTAAAGAACCCAGTGCATTTCAGTGACACTTGCCCCATTACATGAAATAAAGCACAGCCCCTCACTTCCCACAGCCCTGCATGGAGCCCAAAGCCTGCACTACAATCAATTCACAGATCAGGGATCACTCCTAATGGAGACAGCATGACAAAATTCATTTAATATTCTCCTTGGATTCAAAATAATAATATTGTCAACTAAATAAAAGGCAAGCATTCATTTGTATGTAAAACAGTTGGTTATATCAGGCCTATTTATGTCTGCTCTGCCTTCCAGCTACAAAGATTTATGACTGAACACCCAAGGGACCTTTATACATCTATCCAAATTCATGCATTTTTTTCATTAACCTGTGTACTGGCATCTTGTACAACTTGGCATGAAACAATAATATAGATTTGTTTCCTTTCTATTTAGGCACAGGAAGAAAAAATTCCTGCCAATAACAGCAGTGATGAATAAACTCTCCCTGGGCTGGTTTGTCACAGGTAAGTGCAGGGATGTGTTGAAATGTACACAGATGTGGTGAGTAAATGTACACAGACATTATGGACACAGGGGTCTGTGCACACACACAGGGGTTCTGCTCCCCCCCCTGCCTATTCTTTTCCATCTCCTATTTCAATTCTACCCCAGCCCTCCCACCTTCTTGTAATGCCAGGCTTGTTCTTTTGGTATCTCCCTGGTGACAGGACAAACAGCTGCAATAAATTACTCAGTGTGCACTATTTTTTTTTTTCCATTAAATATATTTTTAAAGGTGAACGTTTGAAAGACAGGACTGTGTTTGTATAGAGGCAGAACAACCACCTTTATAACCCCTGGAAAATTACTGCTGGATGAAGGAGGTGAAAATCAGGAGGATATAGAACAAAACCCAGCTGCTGTTCAGACTAATGAGACCAAAGTTTCTTAGCTTGACCATTTGGGATTTTTTCCTAATTTTTTTTTGGTCAGGCTAACTATAGCATTTCCTTTGTTTAATTTCTCAGCTCACCAAAAAGAGACTTCACCTCTCACATCCCTGGCAGCTGCCTGAGCCCTGAGGAAGAGAATGGCCCCAGTCCTGTTTTGGATTTTGGTGATGGCTTTTGGATTTTGGATTTTGGCCTTTTGGATTTTGGATTTTGGCGAGACTCAGGCACAGGAGGGGCTGAGCTGGCTGCTGCAGGGGTGCTGGAAACATCAGGGAACTCTGCAAGGGAGTAGGATGGGGACAGAATTAATCCCCTGCTCCCAACACCATCAAGTCACTGCAATTCTACCTCCAGAAAATGTCACTCTTCTGGCAAAGCTTCTTTTGAGGGGCCAGCAGAACAACCAGGATCACCAGAGCAGCAAATGCCTCCTGCAGCCCCATGAGCTCCCTGCTCCATCCTAACTCTGCCCACCACAACCAGCCACTGCCACTTGCCCATCCCTGCTCCTTGCTGGCACCTTCAGACACAGCTGAGGAGCTGCAGGGAAATTTCTACTCCACGTGGGATTTTTGTGCTGGAAACTGAGCATTCTGCCTTCCCTTGCAGGAGGTTGGGAGAACATTTTGAAGGCATTGAGGAACAGGAATATACCTGTAACTCAGATCCTCAGGTATATGAACTCTGGTAAAGTTCAACTTTTCTACTTAAAAACCCCTAAATCCTCCCCAGGAGAGTCTTATTCCTCTTTCCACTAAAGAAGTCCTAATGTTTGTTCCCTGAGGCTTGGCAGGGAGGCAGGCAGGAGAGGCTGAGGTTTTTCTGGAACAGCAGCACATCCAAGGAGCATTTGTATCCCAGCCATCCTCAGAGCTGGACTTCACCCACCACAAACGCACTGAGAAGGCTGCTGCTGAGGTGGCATCACCCAATTAGTGTCACCCAAAGCAGTCCCTCCCCTTCCCAGCAGCAGCCAGGAGGCATTACCCCTGCCTGAAGCACTTTGCATTGAGGTGACAGGCTTCTTCCCCACCCTCTGCCTCCTCCAAGGCATAATTGAGCCCCTTAAGTAAGCAGTAAATAAATAAATAAATAAATAAATAAATAAATAAATAAATAAATAAAACCCAGGAGCTGGGTGGGAAAGCTCAAGCATAAATCTTTGGGGTTTTATACTTTGAGTACAGTATTTTTTATGTTTAATAACACAATTATTAAGAGACAGAGCAATCCATCTCGAGACCAGCCTTCCCAGGTGCAGCTGTGGCTGCACAGTACCTGCTCTCAGGCCTGAAAATTTTGGAGTATCTTCCATTTTTTCTAAAAGTGGCTCCTTAGGTACAATTTCCAGCTGGGTTTCATCTCATGCTCCTGCTCTGTGGGTGCAGCCTGTCTACAACCTGCAGGGGAATAAAGATGGGACCCAGCATTTGGATTTGAGAGCACAGCAGGGTCAGAAATCAGGATGGGCCACTCAGTTCTCCAGGAAAAATCTTCCCACCCCCACAGAGCTTCCTAGGACTCTTGCTACAGGATTCAGGCCCTGACCTGCCATCTGTGCCTTTGAGAAGTGCTCTGAGGAGCCACACCGGGGGCTCAGTATGTTGGATATTTTAATGGATCCAAGCAGCTCCCACAGAGGCTGTCCCAGGTTAAAGAGCAGCATGGAGGAACCTCACTTTTATTCTGCCATCAGCCCAGCCCTCCTCTTCCTGTGGGGAAAGTTTTGGTCCAGACCTCATCCAGTGAACACCTCAGCACAACATGGCACTGCTTTTTGAGAGGTGCCTGTGTATCCTCTGTTAATGAGGCTACTGCCCAGAAGGTCTGGGAACCCATTTCAGTCCTGAAATTTATATATTACTTCTTTCCTTGATAGAATTCCCTGCCCTGCAGGCTGTCATGGCTCTATACCCCATCCATCATGGAATATGATATTTTGTACAGTATATATGTACAAAATATATTATACATTATTGTAATATGTACAAAATATTATACAGATATTATGTACTATATATATATATATATATATTTTGTAACNGATAGAATTCCCTGCCCTGCAGGCTGTCATGGCTCTATACCCCATCCATCATGGAATATGATATTTTGTACAGTATATATGTACAAAATACATTATACATTATTATATATATGTACAAAATATTATACAGATATTATGTACTATATATATATATATATTTTGTAACTCTCAGAGACAAAATTTGGACCTCCAGGGGAAACTTCATCCTCAAATTTAAATATTCATTCCACAGCAAACCTGCCCCTATGCTGCCCTGGGCTGGGCTGGTGCTGTGGCTGACTCAGATTTCCTGCTCTGTGAGGAGAACCCCTACTTTGTCACTAGAACAGCTGTGACAAAGTCCACACTGGAGTGCCTCCAGCACAGGGTATCAACGTGTGCAGCAGCAGAGGATGACAACATTCCACCCCAGAGGGAGCTTGGCTGTCCATCCCAGGATGGACCCCAACTTGATGGATCCCTCTCTCTCACTGGGGAGCCTCTGCTTTTGTCCCTGACTCTGGCAAAAAAAACCCCCTCAACATCCCTATTCCCTGAACTTTGCCCAGTCACTCACTCAGATCCTGAGTGTCCCCTTTCCTTGCAGGCAGGAGACAAAACACCTCCGAGGCTTGATAACAAATGTGCCATGCTCTCCTCTGGTGCAGCTTCCCAGGTACACTGAAAACAGTGGTTTTCATGGGGAAATGGATGGAAGAGTTGCAGAACATGATGTCAGCTTGCTAACATCCCAGAGTTACACACACAGTAATTCTCTCTACAAAGAAAAAAAAAAAAAAATTAAACATGATCCATCAATTACTATCTTTTTACCCTACCCACTTTTATATTACCTTGCACTTTTAACGTGTTACATGTATTAACTAAACAGAACTTATGGCATGTACATTGATTTTCCATTACTCTTGCTTTAGCTGAGTCTGAATAAAGTCAAACTATTTTTTTCTGCCACAAGTCAAGCCTATGCAATCATTTACAGCACAACTGAGCTCTTTGTAGCACACTTGCTGGCCACCAGTGGCTCCCAAACCTATAGCAAAAGAGGTTTTTAATATTTGTTATCCAACAAGGCCCGGTTGGATGGGGCCCTGAGCAACCTGGTCTGGTGAATGGATCCCTGCTCATGGCAAAGGGGGTGGAACAAGATGATACTTAAGGTCCCTTCAAACCCAAACCCTTGTATGATACATGGAATTGGAATTCCTTGTTGGAATGAATCCTTTGGTTCGTTCTTTGTTTGTGTGCACAGCTTTTGCCTTCCCTGTTATGCTGTCTTTATCTCAGCCCACGAGTTTTTTTTCACTTTTGCCCTCCCAGTTCTTCTCTCTCCCATCCCAGCAGAAAGAAGTGGGAGAAGAGCTGAGGGGGAGCTGAGCTTCTGACTGGGGTTTGATCACAACACTGATTTAATAGTGATTGAGGCTGAGAAACAATTGCATCAGCCACCAAATGCTTTTCCTTTTTTCTTTTCAAGTTACAATTTTTCTGCCTCTTGGTTTCCTGGCCTGCAATGTGCTTCCCCAGGTGAAGCTTGCATTGAGCCCTGTAATGATCCCTCACCAAGTCCCACCTGAGCAAGCCCAGCAGGGAGGGGACAGCAGGATTCCAACAGGGACCGAGGGGACACCTGAGCTCCCTCAATGCCCAGAAGTGACATGCCAGCCTGAGGAAATCAGGGAGCTGCAGGTGCCAACCATCCCTGCCCACACTGCCAAGGCCCACAGCAGTCAGTGCAGTGATTATCCTGCCCTGCAGGGAGCTGCAAGCACACCTTCAGAATGGCACAGGTGGATATTAAATGCTCTGTCTTGCACTCCTACTGTTCCACACCATCATTAGGACGAATGGGGCACTGGGAGAAAGTCAGGGAAGGTTGTGTCTTTTTGCTCCCCTGTGAGCTGAAGATTAATTTAGAACACATTAATTACATTTGGATGTGCCTGAAAGCCAGCAGAGCACTGAGGAAGAGTCCTGGAGGTAACTGAGTACTGCAAGAAGAAAGTTATTTTGGCAGGATTTTCTTTGCAGAGCGGGGCAGAGCGGGAGAGGGGGAAAGGGGCAGAGCACAGAGCATCCCTCCTGGCCACTGCAGCACTGGCAGCTCAGCACCGTGGGGTTCAGCTGCTCAGCAGGGCCCATCCAGCCCAGAGCAGTGCTCTGCCCCCTGAAGGTGTCACAGGAGGGAGCTGAGCACAGCCAAGGCATTCAAGTGCATGAATGTCCTTCTTGCTGCTCAGATCTCTGTCCAAACACACGTCCCGCACACAACCGCTCTCCTTATCCCCTTATTCCTGCTTCCTCTTCTCCTTCAAAGGATTCTGACATCAAGAAATCCTGGTGAAAAACTCTCTCAAAGCCAGAAGAGGTTAAAACTGGGTCTAGGTCAAGTCTGTGTCCCATTTCAAAGCACTTCACCTTCCCACTCACCTTTACCCATCTCCCCCATCCTTTCCCACATACACCCAGCCCTCGAACACTTGTCTTGGAGCACAGACATTTGACAGGAGAATGAACTAGATTTTGTATCTGTATCACCCAGGTGTTTTCACCCCCACACACCTCCAGCAGTTATCTCACAGGCCTGGTGCATTTAAAAAAAAAAAAAAAAAAAAAAAAAAAAAGCTTC
>VZRH01007635.1:210394-222996 GCA_013397555.1 Urocynchramus pylzowi
AAAAAAAAAAAAAAGAGTCTCTTCTCTCACCACATCCAGAGAATCAACAAAACTGGAATTTTGGACCTGAGGAAATGCCCTTTGAAACCCTGCACCAGCTCCAGAAGTGGGGTAGAAACTTGGGGTTCAGGTATTTTGTGTAAATGTTCCAAAGTGGGGAATATTTTTGAGGAAATAAAAATTTCCTCCACCCTACCCACCATGCGAGGAATCTGCTCTTCAGGCAGGAACACTTTGTGCTCAGCACCTACTTAGTACTTTCCTGAGCTGCTCCAGTTTTCCCAAAATTCTCTTAAATTTCGTACAAAAGAAAAAGTGCGAACTCTCTCCCCCATTTTTTGACCTACATTCATTTATCAAATTGTGGCTAAAAATAGCACAAACTATGCAGAAATGTTTTAAACTGGTTTTTGCACTTTCTCTCTTTTACCATCTATTTTAAGGCTGCTCTAGCACTTTTCAAAATACAACAAATGAGGGGGATGTGGTGGGTGGAAGGGAACACTGCCATCCCATCAGTGGGGCCACAGATGCTCCTGCAGCTCAGAGACAGATCCTGAGACTGAGGGAGCTGGGGGTGCTCAGCCTGGAGAAAAGGAGACTCAGAGGTGCCCTCATCACTCTGCACAGCTCCTGAAAGGTGCCTGTGCTCAGCTGGGGCTGGGCTCTGTCTCCAGGCAGAGGACAAAGTCTCAAGCTGTGCCAGGGAAATATAGGTTGGATGTTAGGAAAAAGGTTTTCACAGAAAGGATGATCAAGTTCTGGAATGGCCTGGTGGAGTCACCGTCCCTGGGTGTGTTTAACACAGCCTGGATGTGGCACTGGGGACCAGGGTTTATTGAGGTGTTGGGGCTGGGCTGGACTCGATGATCGTGGAGGTCTCTTCCCACCCAGTGATCCTGTGAAAGAATTGGGTCAACAGAACTTCTGCTCATACCCCTGAGACTGGTTTGTGGTGAACACCTGCAGTTGGGAAGGCCCCAGGTTCAGTTTAGGAGGTGGCCCTGCTTCACTCCAGGCTCAGCTTGGGCAGAACCAACCCTCCAGCCCTACAGAACAAGTCTGTGGCCACCTCGGGGCTCACTCATGCAGACCCTGGGCAAGCAGCAGCTCTCTCCTGCTGTCTTAGAGCACAGAGATCCTGTGGCCAGTGCTGGGAGGCAGGAATGCCTCAGGTCACAGTCCAAAGCTGCCCTCAGCTCCAAAGGCTTCATAACACCTCCACAACTTGCCCACCATCTGAGCTTTCCATAGTGAAACACCTTTCCCAGCATGGAGAGGAATGTAAACAGCTTTTCCCCCATACTTAGTGAACTTAAAGATGAAGTCTTTGCGAGCATTTGTCTGGATTTCAGATGAAGAAGGAGCCTTTTTTGGTGGCTGCCCAGCTGCTGGAGGCCAACCCACAGCACATTTGCCACCTGGGAATGACACAGTCTGCCAACTATTTTCTGACTGCAGAAACCTCTATTATTTCCACACAGGAAATCAGCATTCTAGGAAAAGCAGAAGCAGGAGGATTGCCCAGGGAAGCAAAACCAGTGAGTATTCAGCCAAAGGCTGGAGAGAAACTATAGGAAAAGCGGGTTAAAAACAAGTACTTTGTAAGGAAGTAATTCCAGCCAGATGCACTTGTGAGTGAAGCAGCTGAGCTGAGGCAAAGGAGCTCTGTTTGTCCATTGCTGATCTCCCAGCTCCTCTCACTCCTTACTTGTACAGTTGTTTCTGCAGCTGGTGGCAGGGCACAGGAGGAGGAGGAGGAGATCACCTGCACCAGGGCCTGGAGGAGCAGTGAAGGCTGGAATGATCTCACACGGGCAGTGCAGCGATGGGCCGAGCGTTCTGTGAGCACAGCTCTGCACAGGGGACTTCCACCCTTCCCCTTTTGTTTCTGTCTCCAGGCCACTGCTCCAGCTCTCCATCTTCTTCAAGAGCTGTGGGCTGGTCCAGAGGCACAGAGGGAGCCTGCCAGCCTGTGGCAAGGAAGGAACTTGCCCTGGCATTAAGCACAGCCCCCCAGGCAGCCTCGAGGCTGGTTACAGGCACTGCAGCCAGAAAAACCCACAGCAGTTTCACCACAAAGCAGCTCAGCATCCCAGTGAGGAGCACCAGCAGCTCCCCTGGAGTCCCAAACCCACATTACAGAGTGGTTTTAGTCTTGCTGCACACTGGCTTTGATCACAAACACCACGGCTCAGTCCTGCCCATCAAATCTTTCCCTCCAGGCCCAGACCTTCTCCAGGCTGGCCAGAGCAGCCTCCCAGGTCAGTCAGGGCAGCAGGAAGCCACAGATTTGGTAACTGATCATCAGGCCAGCATAGGAGAGGGCAAATTAAAGTGGATTTCAGTGTCAGCTTCAAACTGCCAACAGCAGCTGTGGGTACCCTTCAGAGCAACCAGAGGCTGAGACTAGGGGAGAGCTGGGAGCAGAAGAGAGGGGCAGAGCTGCAGCAGCCCAAGTTCCTGCCAGGGACCATACCAAGCTCTTCCTTCCCACTCAGCCTGACCAAGATCTGTCCAAGCAGCCTGCCTGAACCTCCTCCTTCAGGTGCCAGCCCACCTCCCCAGGAGCAGGCAGGCCCAGTGCTCCCAGTGCCCACAGCCATTCCCCCACAGCCTGAGCCTCTTGCACTAACTGAAGTGCAAATAAAATGCTGTCAGGTGCCAGGGGAGAACTGGGGGGGGGGACTGGAGCACCCTGCCAGAGCAGAATCCTGCATATTATTATAATATTTATTTAAGGAAACCAATCCTTTCACTTCCCAGCAGGCAGCATCTCATTAAATGTGTTGGGTTATTGGCTGCACCAAGCAGCTGCTGAAGTGTTGGAGCTTCTTGTCACCTTATTACAATCCACTGCCAGCTGCTCCCAGCACTCCTGCCCTCCCCTCCATTCAGCCTTAGTTTTGCACTCCATGCTTCCTCACTTCCTGCAGCCCTCCCTCCATGCCCCATCAGTAGCTGTGCAGAGAACATTCCAGGCAGCCTCTCCTGCTTAAAACCCTACCAGCAGCTGGGAGCACTGTGACATCTTGCTCTGAGACCTGAAAATCAGCTCCTAAATCTCGCAGCAGCCTGGCACAACCAACCCCTCAGTCTTCAGGGGCTGGGAACAGCAGAAAGAAGATGTGGTAGGGCAGAAAACTCAGTGAAAGCATTTCTTTACTCTGGACAACTTCCAGCTCCTACAGAGCATGATCTGCACAGCAACAGCAAGTTTTGCTCACCTGGAAATGGTCCTGAGGGCACTGGCAGCTTCCAGAGTTGTGGCATTAGCACATGGACCTTGCAACAACCCCTTCCCCCTGCACAAACTCCCAACACATTCTCCCTCCTCAAGTTCTGCACTGATATTTCACTGCTCATCTGTCCATGCTGCAAATAAGACCATTTCAGGAAGAAATGAGATCAGCTCTTCCACTAATGAAAAGCATTAAGCACAAATAAAATTATACAAAAGCTGACCTACCTGCAGATAAAGTGTCAAGAACCAGCAAGAAGAGGCTGCTCTGCCAAGGAAGATGAGTCAGGACCTCAGTCCCAGGGCAGGGAGAGCCAATTTTGGGGGCAGCCCTGAAGTCAGAGCCAAGGAGCAAGGCCAGGTAAGGCACCCACATAACCCAACAAAGAAAAAGAAGAAAACTGAGCTTAAATACACCACCTAAGGGCTAAAGGTGGATGGCTCACCTGGTCAGGGTGTTAGAGCTTGGAAAGGAGGCAGACCTCTAGGAAAGTTCTCCTTCACAGTGCTGGGGCTTGGCCAGGCTGCCAGAGCCACCACCAAGGAGGCTCCAGGACAGCACTAAGCTCCTCTTACACTTTGAGATCCCTGTGCTTGATCCCTGTGGTTAATTGCACCCTACTCTCACTAATTACACCACAAAACCCCAGGCTGAGTAATTATCAGTGCATTCCCTGAAAGAGCTGTCCCTAGAGTCCTGCCTGGCTAGGAGCACATCACTCTGCTGCTCCTCAGCCACTGCTGTCAACCCAGAGCCACCAGTGTGTCCCAGTGTCACCAGTGCTGCTAGTCCAGCATGGGGGGAGCAGAGTGAAGACCCCCAGCCACCCTTCCCCATGGCCATAAATCCTGATTCAAACCTCTCTTTCAACTGAAACCACACATTGCTGAAACCCCTCCCCTCTGGATCCGTCTCCTCCAGCAGGTTTGTCCTCATGCTGATCATTTCCACTTGTGCCAAATTTCATTCCTTTATATTTCTTCTCTCCTTCAATTTCTGGGTCTCATGAAACTAATCCATAATAAGCAGCTATTGTTTTTCAGGCTGTACATTTGCAACAAAAAAAAAAAAAAAATCTGAACTCTTCCTCCCCCTCTAACAGAAAAAAAATAAATAAATATAAAAATAATATTAAAATATTTTTTAAAAATCCTCCCAGAACAAAACAGCAATGGGAATGGCAGGTTTCAGGCAGAGCCAGATAAACCACCCCAATTTCTCTGGCCTGGGCAATGGGTCAGAAGGGGGATAGGGCTGGGGTTCCCATACTGACACCAAGCAGCCTCACAATGATTCTGCAGCTCTTAACAACAGTGTGAGAATGTGAGCATTTGTGCTTGTAGAATCGTTTCTGTTAAAACCCTTTGGGTGCTTTTAAGGGCTCTAATTCATTAACCTTTCTTTGGCTGAGACCAGCTAATGGATATCCAGAAATGCAAAAAGCAATTAGACAAACTCATGGAGAGAAATGTCCATCAAGGTTATTAACCACAGCCCCTCAAGAAAGTGCCTGAGCTGCAGGCAGGGAGAGCTGCTGTGGGCTGGGGAGGTGCAGCTGCTGCTTTCCCTGAATTCCACCCCTTCCCTTGGCTGCTTTTGGAGATGAGGGTGCTGGGGCAGACAGACCTTTGCTCTGACAGGTAATCACTGTCCCCAAATTAAGCTTTATTGATGGCAAAGCCCAAGGATGGCTGACCTTTTAGAGCCCTCACTCTCTACAGAAAATATTCAAGTTTTCATTTGGCCACAAGACAGCTCCTGTGGAGGGTGAGGCTTGTCAGAGAAGGTCTCTTTTGGGGTGGCTGGTGCAGCTCAGTGAAGCACAGCCTCACATGGGCATCCCATGTGCTCAGCTGGGACAGGCACCTTCACCCTGGGCCTCCTCCTTGAGCCCAGAGACATTCAGATCCATGAGGACACAGCAGCAGGGGAGTGGGGTGAGCTGGAAGCTCTGGGATGGTGCAGGTGATGGTGACAGCTCTGATCCTGCCTGCAGGTAATGGTGACAGCTCTGATCCTGCCTGCAGGTAATGGTGACAGCTCTGATCCTGTCTGAGTGAGCCCCCTCTAAGGCACAGCACCTCTCCAAAGAGCAGTTCACCCATGGAAATGGGAACAAAGGAGAGGTGATGAATGTGAACGTGAGCCCTCAGCCCTGAGCCAGGGAATGAGACAGGATGAGGTCTGGATGAAGCCTCTGCTTTTCTAGGAAAGAAGGAACCACCTATAAATGCACAGCCTGCTCTGCCTGGCACCTGGGGTATGCCAAGATGGAAAATTAGGAGGGTTTCTAAGGAACTTTATGAGCTTTTCTGAAGCTTGTCTGCATGTGATGATCTCCAGGGAGACCAAGTTATTATTAAAGCAGAGTGTGGCCCCCTTCTTTCAGGATGCCCAGAGTGGCTCCAGCTGGTTTTGTAGTGCTGCATGGATGTGGGTACCACCACACAGCCAGCAGGGAACCTGAGCCCCCAGTGCCCCCAGCTCCCAGACAGAGACAGACAGAGAAACCCTAGAAAGAGACACAAACTAGAATAACAGCTCTCAGCAGCCTTTAACAAATAACTTAGGGCTGCAGAGGGTTGTGTTTCCTGGATTTAATCTGCTGTGTACACAGTGTGCTGGCAGTCAGTGCAGTGCTCAGGGCATGGCAAACACAAAAGTGGGAGCTATGGAAGCTCCACCTTTAGCCAGTGAGAGATGGAGAGCCCAGTTAAGGGTTCTGGCTGGCACTTACCAAATTTGTCAACTCCCTTACACAGTGGGGACAGATTCCTGCCAGCAGGATACCTGATCCAGCTTCCCTGAGGAGGAACTGGCTGGATCCTTCCTGGGACCTCCTTCACTCCACGTTTCCATACCTTTCATAGCAGTTTTCAGCTGGCAATAGCAGATATTCAGCTGTTTGATCCAGACCTTCACCCAGAATGTGAGCAGACACCTCTGGTGTGGGTGAGAAACCACAGCACTGGCTGCCTCCAAGGCCCAGCTGCAGGCTGCTGAAAGCTTGTCAGGAGATCTCTGCCAAAGAGTTTCTGGGGCAACCACAACCATTTCCAGCTGGGAAAGAACTGGCCAAGTCCTTCAGAGAGTCACATCCCTGCAATGCCTGAGGGAGACCTGTGTCATCCTGCCAGGGAGGCTGAAGGCCACCAAGGCTGGGGCTGCAGGAGGTGTCTGCTGGCTCTGTGTGACAGGGACAAGAACTGGGGAAGTGCAGGAGACCTGTGGGGTGATGCAGGGAAGGCTGCAAGGAAGGAGCTGCCCCTGACAGATGCTCTGGGGGGGATGCTGGGCTGCAGCAGGTCCATGGAGTCCATGCAGATGTGTCCCCAGCAGCCACAGCTGGATGGAGCAGGGCAGAGCTGCTTTCACTCAGCTAGAGATAAGGAGGGAGATGTTCACTTTCTCCTCCTGGCTGCTGCCTGGGCAGGGTTTGCAGGGACCAAAGGTCTTGAAGAGGAAGAGAAGGGGGAATGATTACAGTCCAAAAACAAATTAGAGTGCACTGAAGGGCATCTTCTGAAAGTGCTCTTGTCATTATTTAGCAGATGCAGAAGAAATGAAATCAAAGAGACTGAAAGCTCAAATTAAAACCGACTTTGATGTCGAAATGGATTTTTTACAGTTGTAACAACAAGGTTTTTGGGAAAGGGCTGCATGGCAGTGTCAGGCTCTGCTGGCCCTGCCCTGGTCAGGACCTGTGCCCCCTGCAGCAGTCCTGCTCTCATCCTAGGAAGGCAGGGGACAGGGTCACACTGCTGCTGCTGCTGCAAAGGGCTCCAGCTTTGCTCAGAGCTCACTGTCAAAACTCTTCACATGGTGGCTCAGCTCTGCTGCATCTTCATTTTTGTTTTCCCCTCTTCCTTCCCCCTTCCCCACCTTACATCTCCTCATATCATACCAATCATATTATATCATTATTTTCCCTGTTTCTTATAAAAATGCAAGAGTTCAATTTCCCTCAGATGTCCCCTTTGTATAACTTCAACATTTCTTATCAGGCACTCAGCACCATGGGTGCCTCAGGTCTGCTCTGGAGCTGACCTCCCCTGGCATTGCCAGCAGCTGCTCTATCCAGGTACCTCTTCCTAAGCCAAGGCACCCAGGGGCAGGCTGGTGTCCTGGTGCTCTGGCTGTTGTGTTGTTGGGTTTTTTAATCACAGTTTATGAAACATCTGCTGTTTATAAATTATTTCTTTTGAATGTCATAATCTTTTCAGTTGTGTGAGCCAGCAGGCACCTCTGAGCAGCAGAAGAGTGCTGCCAGCTCTTGGAATTGGCACCTCTTCCAAAGGCTGTGCTGGGATGAGGTGTGCAGACCCCGTCCCCAAGCACACACGTGTGTGCACACACATGTGGAGTGCTGTGAGACCCTGGCACAGGGTGCCCAGAGAAGCTGTGGATGTCCCATCCCTGGAAATGTCCAAGGTCAGGGTGGACAGGGCTTGGAGCACCCTGGGATAGTGGTGGCATCCCTGCTTGTGGCAGGGGATAGAAGGAGATGAGTTTTGAAGTCCCTTCCAACCCAAACCATTCTCTGATTCTATGCACACACACAGCCCTCCTCTGTGCCACAGGGAACTCTTCAGAGTCACCTCCAGGCCACAAAAAGCCTCAGAGACAACCACAACATGGACACAAACTCAGCCTCCACCAGCCCTGAGCCCCGAGCCAGGCATGGACACACACAGTGAGCCAACACACAAACACACTCATGCGTTTTGGGAATTCCTAAAACACAGATAAGAGCTTATCTGACAGACTTTTCCCAGAAGAATGACCCCAAAAAGCCTCTGACACAACACCCAGCCAAGCAACAAACCCACCTGTGCCCAGCCCAGCTCATGCTCCTCTCTGCAGGGCTGGAAATGCTGAGGGACTGTGGAGGAGCAATGCCTGGCACTGAAAATCTGCTTATGAGAAGTTAGGAAAGTACAGGAAAATCCTGAGGAAAAGAACCAAACCATGTAACTGATGCATTTGAACATCAAAGTGCTCTCAGCCAGCTCCACCCCATTATTTATGGTTTACACATGGGTTTGATATTTCTGCTTTGTTTTTTTGTTCATTTGTTGTTATTTCCTCGAGAGAACATGAGAACCCTCTGGGGGATCAGAAGATTTTCTCATTCTGCTTAGTGCAAATTCTCTAATGATTGCAAAAACAAGGCAAAAATCAATAGAGGATTATTATCTGCAGGGATTCAGCTGCTTTCTGCCTGAGTGACAGCAGAGCTTTGCCAGACTGTCCCCCTGACACTGGCTCCTGCTCTAGTACCAAAGTGGAAAGGAAAGAGCAAGCACTCCTTTTTCACCAAGGAAGGCGTATTTTAACTTATTTTTACTTTGGACACATCCAAGGGTGTTTCAGCCCCAATCCAAAACTTAGACCAGCTCCCTGTACATCTCTGCAGGATGGAAAAACCAAGTGGAGCTTGCACCAGCTGGTGAGATCTAACTGGAGCTGACTGCTTGTGGTTTACACCAGCTGGAAGCCCCAGCAGAAGACTCAGCAATTTGTCCCCTTCTTTAAAAAATCATCTAAGTCCTTCTGCAAAGGCAGATGGAAAAGGAGAAGGAGAATCCATTTCTGCATTTGCAAACTTCACAAAAAGCCACAAAAGGCTGCTCTAGAGGTGATTTCTTTTTGTTTTAGGGCTTTTTTGGGGGTAGCAAGTGTGTGAGCTGTGAACAAAGACCAAGGTGTTGACACAACCACTTCCTAGAGTGAGGAATGGATGGTTTTTTAGAGGTAAGGACAAACTCAAACAGCTAAATAAATATCCACTGATGAAGAAAATCACACTTACACCCTAACCCTAGAACTCCTCTCAAGGAGTTCTCTCATAGAGCAGCTTCTCTAAAGTCCCATCCTTTGTGTGGTGGGACACTGTCTCAGAAGTCAGGCAAGGTGAGCACAGGGACAGAACTGGATTAGAGGTCTTTCATGTAGGCACAGGGGAGATGACCCACCAGAAATGCCAAAGCTCCCAGTCCTTTCTGTCAGGAAAGGTTTGGATCAGGAAGGACTTTTCAGAAAAGAAACACATTAAAAAAGATAGAACCACAAAGTAAACCTCCTGAATGCCTTCAAATGAGAGACTAATGATATTTTACAAATAAAACAACCAAACAATGAATGAGGAGCAGAGGAGAGACAATATAATGAATAATTAGACAATTAGGTTAATCCTCAGGAAATGAGCTAATTCCCAGGTAGATAACAGCCAGGACTGATTAATTGTAATGCCCCAGGAGGTACCAAGCAGGGGACACGTCCTACTTTGGATCTTCAGCAAACCAGCAGACAAAAGTTCATCCCAGGGGCTTCTCCTCTCTCTCTGGGTGGGCCTGGATCCTGCTCAGCCCTCCCAGCAGGAATGAAGGAGGGGACAGTGCTGCAGGAGGTCACCACACACCTCCAGAGCCAACAGGAGCAGGAGCACGGAGCAGGATAGGAGCAGGAACTGGGATTAAATGAATGCTCCACACAGCTGGGCTGAACTGAGCTCAGCCTGAGCACAGTGGAAGTTACAGGGATGGGAAGCACGTGCCCAGCAGGGATGAGGCAGTGCTTCCCATGGAGCAACAGCAAAAGCACCTTTGTGCCTGCAGGCATAATTTTTATCTCCTCAAGATTAAGGTGAAATTTTATAATCATATTTATCTTGCTTCAATGGAGATATATTAGGGATATAATAAGAGTGGAGTCTCATTCAGATATGAATTGGCCATGGCAGATCTGTGCTATGTTATCCTTTATCAGCTTCTTGTATGACGTGATTAAATAACATTTTAGTCTTTTACCCTTATTTCAGTCTTTTACCCTGAGCATCCTTGCTAGCATGGATTCTCTGAGCTCTGGTTATTTTTCTCAGCCTCAGTTTCTGAGGGTAAACACAGGCACACAAAGAATAGGCTGCCCACATCACTGGGAAGCTGGGTCTTTTTCTCCTTTAGTGCAATAATGAACTCACTGATTTAGGCCCCAGCCCACCCAGTTACTCCTCTTGGATAAGCAAAGGGGTGGGCAAGCATCTAAAGCAATTCCTGCAGGAGCTGGCAGGCATCCCTCCACTCCCAAAAGGAAGTGCCAAAGCACACGAGGAAGCAGCAAAATGCCTGATGCAAGCACCAGGGTGAGGTTTTCTGTCCCTTCAGACAACCAACAGCAGCCAGCTGAGGTAATTCCTCATTAAATCACTCATTAAGACACCAGATGTGGGCACTGCTCACCCTGGGGCCGTGGCAGCCCCTGGTCCTGCTCCAGTGAGACCATCCATCTCTGCACACCTGGACAGCAATTCTGAACCTTTTTTAACTTGCTCATCATCACTTTTCCCAGCAGATGGAGTTGCAAATTGAAGCTCCTGCCAGTGGTTCTGCTGTGCTGTAGCTCTCAGCACACTGGGGTCAGAGCAGGAGCTCTGAGCAGAGCCCCAGGGCCGTGGTGATGGTTTGCTGGCAGTGATGCTGCAGGTCACCACCACACCACATCAGCACACACAGCCAAAAGCTTGGCCCAGGCTGGGCCAAACAAACCCCAGAGTGGGCAGATCCTCATTGCAAACCCATCCTCTGCAGCAGCTGCCAACAGCTCAGCCTCTTGTGTGTGGGGACACAGGAGAAAGGGATTATATTTCTTTGCCCCACTGCGAGGCCCAGGATTAATCCTAACACTGATATAAAAAACCTGTAAATTGGCATTTGGAGGAGAGGCAGGGATAAGGCCAAGGATGGATTTTGTCATTGTGTGTGGGGACACAGGAGAAAGGGATTATATTTCTTTGCCCCACTGCGAGGCCCAGGATTAATCCTAACACTGATATAAAAAACCTGTAAATTGGCATTTGGAGGAGAGGCAGGGATAAGGCCAAGGATGGATTTTGTCACTGCACCTGCTTTGGGTGTCTGGCCATGGGCACAAGCACCCCAGAGAGAGCTCTTGTGTCTGATCCACTGGTAATGATTTGTGAGGTAATGAACACATCTCTGCCAGGACATGGGCTCCTACATATTTGATAGTGATGCTGTAACATTGCTTATTCTCCATTTTTCCCTCTCTCCCATCTCAATAACTTTCCCTTACACAGCTGCAGAAAGAAACCCTGGAAATTTTTTGTGCCTTGGAAATCTCCAGACGTTGTGTGTCGAGAGGCAGAAATGTGTTAGAGCTCACACCCAGCAAAGCCACCAACACCAGCATTATGTCAATGGGGTGAGTCTTGTATTTATATTCATTAGCATAATGCTGAGCATGGAGCAGTGTTGTGGTTATCCCACAAACACAGCAGCAGCCAGCTGGAAGCCCCCAAAATCCAGGTATTGCACTGGGGATGGGCTGGGAGGGGCACGAGCAAGGCCAAAACACCTCCCTGTGCCTGCACTGCAGGGTCACACACCATGAAACCCTCTCTGGTGGCTGCTGAGGGTGCAGAGCTGAGGCAGGGAGAGTTTCACAGACTCAGGCAGCTCTGTGAAGGAGCCAGGATGGAGGGATGCTGGGAGAAGGGTCTGGAATTCTGACAGGATCTCTGGTGACACTTTCATTGTGGGCAGGTCTTCCACTTTGCATTCGAGCACAGAAATGGTCTTTGCTGAGTCTTTTCTGCCTCACATCAAACTACATCCAGCCTCACAACACAAACAAGGCCTTTCCCAGCCCTTCAGCTGGATCCAGGGACCCCCAAACTCACCTGTGTATGGTCTCAGCTTGACAAGAGCCAGCCCAGCTCCAGGAGGGGAGCATCAGCTCGTTCCTCAGATGAGCAGAGACAGCTGCACGCGCTCTCCAGCAGCACCAGCTGCACTACTCGGGGCCATTACAGATCATGGCTTGATTAAGAATTTATACATGTGTTTTACCTTGTCTCTATTGCTGCTGGCAGCAGCAGCAGCCCTCAGCTGAGAGCTAAAACCTCACAGCAGAGAGAATGCAGGGTTTAGCTAAAGGTAAACTCACTTTTCTTGGAAATGCCTCTGGGATAAAGTTTCTGAATTTCCAAGGGGAAGTGAGGCCCTTGGGGTAGGCTATGGCAACAGCTTTGTCTCCTACATTCCTGTGGGGACAACACAGCCACTCACTGGGGACTCGTCTGGGTGTCCCAGGTGGGCAGCAGAGATGGAATGACAGTCTCCAAAGGTTACTCTGGGGTCCCAGAGGCCAAAGCCTCCCTGTATCATTCCCCAGACAGGGGGAAACCCAGCCCTAACTTCTGCCTGGATGCAGCAAGGATGCAACGGGAGAATCAAGAAGCCAAAAGGGAGGTTTGACAGTGTACTCTATCTTGCCAAAATGAAAAACAAAAATTCCCAACAAACCTACACACATGCAAAAGAAAATTCTTTTTTTTTTTTT
>VZRH01007635.1:236541-253814 GCA_013397555.1 Urocynchramus pylzowi
CCACAGCCCAGTCCTGCATCCCACAGCCCAGCCCTGCATCCCACAGCCCAGCTCTGCATCCCACAGCCCAGCCCTGCATCCCACAGCCCAGCCTAGAACTGCATCCCACAGCCCAGCCCTGCATCCCACAGCCCAGCACTGCATTCCACACTCCGATACGACATCCCACACCCCAACACGACATCCCACAGCCCACCACGACATCCCACCGCCCGGAATGGCAGCGGGACAGCCACACCCCCGGGATGGAGGCACAGCCCAAGCTCGCCGCCGGCAGGCAGCCGCTATTAATATGCGTGGAGCTGTATTAATAGAGCTGCTAAACACTGCCGCGGGCCACAGGAACAGTTCAGCGCTTTGTTTTCATCCCAAATTAGACTGGAACAGCCAAACAGGATTTTTTTTTTTTCTTTCACTGATGGAAAGTTCAGGAAAAAAAATACCAGATGAGAAAATGAGGGATGAGCAAGTGCCCCATCACTGCCGTCGGTGGGGTCCAGGCTGGGGGTGCAGCTGCCTGTGCTGCCCTGCCTCCTGCTCACACACTTTTAGGGCACCTTTCTGCAGTGTGACAAACCTGCCCGCAGGACCCAGCTGGCCCCCCCAGCCTGGCATCCCCAAAAATGGCTGCAAACTCCCCTGGGGCTTATAGCTGGTCTGCAGATAAGGCCAGGATAGAGCTTGTACCAACTCCCTAACTGGGAATAAGTCCTTGCCATCTTCCAGCCCAAAGAAGCCTTTGGCACAACCCAGGTGGTCCCTGCTCCTATCCCCCAGGAGCAGCAAAGGTCTCCAAAAGCATCTCCCCTTACAAACATTTCCATTCACTTCTGTTCTGTTCACTTCTTTTTCCCCACCCCCCCCAAAAAAATAAAAATTTCTCCCCAACACGTTTAAGAGCAAGGAGCCTGCATAATGAAAGAATAAGATTGCCTCCTGTGCCTGGAAACACTGTCCTATTTTGCAATGATTAACTTGCTGTATTTGCATACTGCCCATTCCTGGCTGAAGACTCAGGGGGACAGTTTCCAAACACTTTTTAATCTCTCACGGAGCCTGCACGCAGTGTTGTCATTTCCTGACAACCCCCAGCGTGGCTGCATCTGGCAAGCTCCACTTTTGCTCCCTTTTATTGATATTATTTCATATTTCCACTGCTGGCTTGCCCACAGCCAGGGCCTTGCCATGCTGGGTGCTGCACTAATGAGAAGGATGATGCTTTCCTCACCGTGGAATATTGCTGCATAAATCAAGTGGTGCTCACATGAGGAATGGGCTATTAAGACCCATCATGAGGGCACCATGGCTTTTGCTGAGTTTTCATTCCCATGCTCCCTGCTGGGGTCTCAGGAGTTGCTGTTCCTTTTGTCCCCTGAGCTTTGCAGTGAAGGTTTTCCAGGACAGAATCTCCCCAAATCACCTAAACACCCCAAGATACCTATAGGTAATAATAATTCATAATTTGGAGTTGCATGGGCTGACCCATTGCTTCTCATCAATAGGTACCTATCCACTGGTACCTATTGATGAGAAGCAATGGGTCAGCCCATGCAACCCCAAATTATGAATTATACACCCCAGGCTCTCAGGGGAAGTGTAGGAGCACCAGTGTCTTTGGGGCTGGGAAAGAAATTGGAAATCAAAAGGGTTGGGCACTCTCTAATCGCTATAGCAGGGTTTTATTAAGCAAATTATTACTGAGCAAGTAAATAAAGCAGCAGGAATCAAAGTGGCAATCAATAGGATGGTTTGGTCTGGAGCAGCCTGGGCATGGCCTCGTGCAGACCCCACAGAACTGCCAAGGCTGGTGCCACAGCCAGCACCGAGGGGGACAGCCCAGTGCACAGTGCTTGAGGGGGAGCCAAGTGGGAATTAATAAAATAAACCCCAAAAAAAGAGCTAGGCAGAGGCTGGGATGGGATTGTCTCAGGGGTCTCCACACCCTTTCCCATCCCACTTGCACACTGGCCCCACTGCAGCCTTTCCCATGAGATATCCCCCACGGGGAGGCAGCAGCACAGGGCAGCACGTGCCCCTTTTATTGCCCTTTTTCTGCTCCCAAAGCACCAGCAGCCCCCATTAGCTGTGATCTCATGCAGCCCCCTTCAGCACAGGGCTGTCCCCTCCCAGCAGAGAGGGAAAGAGCCTCACTGGCAGTCCCTAATCTCCCATGAAAGCTCCCACATTGCCCTTTCCCCTCTGTGCAGATGCAGGAGCCAGCACAGAGCACCTGGACAGCCTCCTGAGCACCCAGGGCAGAGCTCTCCATCTCCCCACTGAGCCTGCCCTGTTTGCCATGCCAGACTGGAGTGCAGCATCCTTTGGGGCCAGGCTGTGGGCTGGCATGGGCACAGCCTCCCTGAGTGGCTGCCCCAGCAGCACAGAGCATCCCCCAGTCCCAGTCCCATGAGCACAGAGCATCCCCCAGTCCCAGCCCAGTCCCAGCAGCACAGAGCATCCCCCAGCCCCATCAGCACAGAACATCCCCCAGTCCCAGCCCCATCAGCACAGAACATCCCCCAGTCCCAGCCCCATCAGCACAGAGCATCCCCCAGTCCCAGCCCAAGCCCAGTGGCCTCAGGGCTCACCCAAACCCCTCTGCCATGCACAGCACCAGTGCAACTCCCCTTGGTGTGTGTTTGTGGGACTGGAGGTGATCAAACCCTGGGTATTTGTTACTGGAGCACAGCAGAAGGGAGAGCAGGCCGGGTGCCCTCTGGCAGGGATAAATCCCAGGCCAGAGGCAGCAGTGATCTATGTGCTGGGTGTGCTCAGGCTGCATCACTCACCAGGGCCAGCACAGCAGCAAGGCCAAGACTGAGGACATGGATTTACTGGCCTGAGAGTGTTGTTTGTGACTGACCCATGTCCACGGGGAGCAGCCCTGGATGGGGATTTTGTCACAGCAGGGGAATGTGAGCTGGCTGTGGTGTGTTCACCCTCACAGCCACGTGCCCAGAGAGAGCAGAGCTTTTGTGCTTTCCACCTCCCTTTGCTCCTTCTTATCTCCTTTCTCCCCAGTCACCATCTCAGAGGGAAAGGGTCACTAATTGTCCCCCTCCATGCAAACAGGGAGTGGAGCCCTCCCTCCCCAACATGCACAGCCCTGCACTGCTTGATGCTCCTGGGAAGTGCCAATGTCCAATATGTCCCGAATTTCCTGCTGCACCAGCCCAGCTGTAATCAGCTTTGGATTACCCTGGTCTCCTAAAGTACCAGACTCTGATAACATCCCTTCTGTTACTGACTCTCTAAATCTCCCCAGTCACGCAGATGGCTTCCCCCCAGCAACCCAGCATCAATTACTAGGAAGGGAAAAGAGCCCCAGAATAGCAAAAAAAAAAGAAGTTAATGATGAGGGGAAGGCCAGGCGCTGTTGCAGCGAGCGACTGGGGGCTGGTTTTTTGCAGCAGCACAAAGCCAAGAGGATATGAAGTGAAATCAGACAGCAGTGAATTCCAACTGACCACTTCCCACAACGTGTCATTAACCTCCAGAAGATGCTGCCACAAATTCTCTCCGAGGTCTCAGTGGTGCAGGGCTCAGGCTGATCTGAGGCTCAGATTGATGGTGAGGGGAGCCACGGCCACCTGAAGAACAAGAGAAAAAATGCCATGTGGGTTACAGGGGCTTATCCTGCAGGACACAGTCCCAGGCTTGTCTGAGCACATAAAAAATTTCCCTTTTCTCAACCATCACCATTTTTCCCCATCCTTTTCTTGAAGCAGCAGGAGCATCCTCTGCAGCAGCGGGTCCTGTCCCAGTGCTTTGAGCAGCCTGGTGTGTACTTCTCACCTCTGATTTCCCAGCAAGTCCCCAGGGGCTCCTTACCTGAGCTCCTTGTAGATCAGGATGCCCTTTGGTCTCCAGCTTCCCAGAAGGTGCCATTTTCCAAGCAGGAACGTGCCCTGGTGAGGAGCTGCACCCACACCAGCACAGCCCATGCACTGCAGGGTCACAGCACACCAGGGCCAGCTCCTCTCCCCATCACGGATTGGAAAGTGGAGATCCTGAAAATCAATCACTGCTGCTTCCCAACACTTCTCCTCATGCCACTTAATTCTGGGTTTGAACAAATTTTCAGAGGAGTTTTTATCAAGCTGGTTGCCTCAGTGGTAAAACTCAGGTGATGTAGGAAAGAGATGGGGCCCAAAAATAACTGCAGCAGCCAGAAAACAGATAGAGGTTATTAATAATTTTTTTTAAGTCTCTGTCCTTTGTGGTGCCTGGAGTACCTCCCACACCACAGCTGTGAGGGGCAAACAGCCTGGCATGGAGCAGCACAAAGAAAACTGTCTCCCACTGGCCTGGGACACAGAGAGTGACACTGGGTGCTGTCACTAGGAACCACATTTTGCAGCATGTATTTAAATGTATTTAAAATCCCCATGCAAAGAGCTGGGAGAGCAGGTGCTCATGGTGCAGGCAGGGCACAGTCCCAGGGGGACACTTTGGTCCCCAGTGCTGTCCAAAAAGCATCTCCCCCCACATCCCACAGCACCTGTGCGGCTCACAGTGAGCACCACAGCCCCTGGGGGGGTCACACGTGGCAGGGCCCTGCTAACAAAGCGTGGCATGTCCCAAGGACCCTCCTCCAGGGGCCCTGCACTGGCCACTTGTCCCCCTGGCCGAGCAGCAAGGGCAGGGGCAGCCAGGAGCAGAGGGCTCACAGCCCAGCCAGGCACAAAGGACATAAAGGAGGAAAAAAGAGCTGGCAGACAGCAGTGGGAGAAACTTTACAGGCTCTGGCTTTTATCCCTCTGCACAGTGAGGGGGGAAGGAGAAAGGGAAAAGCCCAGCACCCCTGTGGGGACACTGCTCTCGCTGTGGCACACAGGCCTCAGCATTGCCATGCACAGGATTCTCCTCTGGGCAAGGCAGCTGGGGGTTTCAATTCTTTAACATTTTCAAAAGGCTGATAAGGTAAATCCTCCAGGCCCCAAGCAAGGCTCCCCCTGGACCCCACAGGAGTTTTGCCTGAATACCACAGGATTATTATAGCCAGAATATTTCTGTGGATTCAAATCTCAGGCTTTTCCTACACAGCCTGCAGCTGCAAGTTTTGTCAGTGAATAGTCCCAATAAAGCCTTCCTGATTTTCCCCCCGTTTTAATATAATTGGTATTTGTCTCCCTGTAATCCAGGCAACTCCTTTTCTGTGCCATTTCACACCAGCTCTAAGGATTTACTTCTTTCCTCACAAAAGTGAAAAATCAGTTTCTCCACCCTGTGCTCCAAATGTTCCTTTTCCACCTGAACAAGTCCCAGGTGGGCCCTCTGAGAGTGCCACAGAGTGCCCACAGCTGAGTGGGAATGGAAGAGCAATCTGAGCCCTGGGGCATCACACCCAACCCAGTGGGATGGGAAACACAGCCAGAAAAATAGGAGGGGATTTTGTAGCCACCATCCACGTGTTAAATGCTGCCCAGCAGAGTCTGACCTTGTTGATGGAGGCACAGGGCACCCCTGGGTGGGTCTGTGAGGCTGGGTCACCCCTGGAGCTGTGGCACTGGGTGAAACACCCGACCCCAAGGCTCGGGGACAGGGCAATGACAGCTCTGGGGACCTGCTGCAGGCAGTGGTCACACTCTGTCCCAGCTGCTGGGAGGTTTCCAGGCAGCAGAATTAAGTCTGTCCATTCAGCTTGGTGCCCTGAGCTGCTCAGCAGCTTTGCCAGCTCCTCCTGCAGGGCAAAGGGTGAGGACAGGAGAGAATGCTGCCCGGAAAGAGATGCTGAAACAGCTTCTGGAGGGAGGAATTTCTTCTTGGTGATCTCTTTTAGGCCATTAGCATTCATGACACCTCCTCTTAGTAATGTCCTGAGACATGCCACCACCCAGCAAAGAGGTGAAGCTTGGAAGTTTCTTTAAAAAATGCTGTGTACAACGGCAAGGTGATACTTCAGAGAGGTTTCAGAGGCTGTACCCTCTCTCCTATAGACAGAGGGAAATTGAGCCTGAAAGGAGGAAAATAAATGTCCTTGCTGGGACAGTGCTGTGCTGCCCAGAGGTCCATAAAGGAGTTTTGAAGGTCTGAGCTTCACCTGGGGGATCATCTGCAGCCACAGCCCAGCTCCCATTCCGGGCAAGGAGGGAGCAGCACTGCCAGTGTGTGCCAGCAGAGCCCTGGAGCAAAAGGGAAGGAAGAGGAGCGAGCCTGCAAAGGCCAGGTAATGTGTAAATCGATAGCACAGCAGCTCTCCAGCGTTTCCCCCACAAATCCAGGCAGCCACACTTACAAACAGCTCCAGTTCAACAGCAGATCAGCTCAGCAAAGCACCACTCCCCAGGCACAGGCCTGCTCTGAGTGGCCTCTGCCTGCCTGGGCTAAGGAGAAATAGCAGCTGCAGCCACAGAGATGGAGTGTCAGGGGTCCCAGAAAATGCCCAAAACAGAGCTAGGACAACCCTGATGTTCCTGCCCATCTGTGTTTCAGTGCTTGGCCCTCCCTTCTCCCACATCACACAGGGACATCTAGAGACCACCTCCATCAGCTCTAGGGAAGGAAAAAAAGAGTATCCACAGAGGAATTAGCAGTTTTTCTAGCTGGGTATGTCAGCCAGGCTGTGACTCACCAGGCTGGGTTATCCCAGACCAGGAGGCTGCCCAGCAGCCAGCCCCCAACTCAGTTTGGAGCTGGATGAAAGACCACTGAGTGGCACAGCACCCCAGGGAAGTGGATTAGCTCTGGGGCTGGCACACAAACCCCCTGTGAGGGTGGCAAGGTGAGCTGGGGCCAGTCCCTGCTCCCAGAGACTGCTTTTCAACTCCTGGGACAACTCCCATCCCACCCCATCCCACCCCATCCCATCCCCATCCCCCACTCTCCTTACCAGTTCTTCCCAGCTTGTTAAAACCAGATTAAGCTTCTGGGTTCAATTTACGTTCAGCCCCTCTGTGGCTAGTGGCAAAAAGTACACTGCTCCCTTTCCACCTGTAAAAATCAGGCTCCAGCTATCCCCTGGGTTCTTATGTTCCTCTGTATTCAGAAATGATGAAATGCATCACTGTGAGCCAATCCCACAGCTGTGGGTGCCACATCAGCATTCCTCTGCCCACAAGGAGGATTTTCCTCCACCCTACAGGGAGCCACAGCAATAAACAAAATCTCCTCAGACACAGCACCATGTTCCAGCATTGCACTTGCTACTCTCTGCTTTTACAGCAAAGAGATGCTATAGAAACAAAGTGCTGAGTGCTTCTGTCCTGCTCCTGTCCCAGGTCCCATATCCCTGGTCTTCTTCCATGTCCCACAGCACATCCCTAGTGTCCTTTCCACTGCCCTGCACCAGGAGCTCCCAAAGAGACATACAGGATCTGAGACTGGGTAGTAGGGAGAAACAATTTGGAAGATCAGAAATGACCAGCAACAGGGGCTTCAAAGCACTCTGGAGGCTGTGCATGACCACAGAGTCCCTCTGCCATGGACAAGTTTTCAACTTGGAGAGCTGAGCACATAACATCTGGAAAAGCTCTTCATTGGATGTTAAATTACTCCACAACTTACACCAAGAGTGTACACATACCTCTGATTTCCCTCAGCAGGATGGGAAAGCTGGCATAATGCCACCCTGCAGCAAAAGGCCCTTCCTCTGCTGTGATGGCTGCATCAGAAGAATAACACAACTCACACACGATGTTCCAGCATCCCAACAGGAAAAAACCCTTTATTTTTCAGACCTCAACTTTTATAGAATTCCAAAAGTGACAGTGGATTGGAGGGTGGCATTGCCACCTCTCCAGCCACACTGGTCAGACTAACAGTCCATCAAACTTCTCCTCCTACAGAGAAGAATGCAAACAATCATTATTTACATGAAAGCATGTGAGAAACTCCATTACAAGAATGTAAACATCAGAAGGCTTAGAAAATCTCAAAAAACCAGGGTAACACACTGCTTCATCCCAAACCTGCCAGCTCATTCCCTCTGCTGAGGAATTGCACATGTGCCCACTGGAAGGGACTGACAGGAACAGCTGGGGAGCTGCAAAAAGCTCTGGTTCCTTCCTGGCAGGTGGACAGATGCTGGTGTTTGCTGCACCTGCAAATGCAGCTCATGGCCACGAGATCAGGGACTCCACAGAGCCTGGGCAGCACAGCTCTGCTCTGAGGGCAGTGTTGACACATCATCAGCTGCCATCTCTACTGAAGGGAATTAATTTTTTATTTGGTTTTATTAACCTTCACACATCTAGACCCGAGGCCTGTGCTTTGCAGAGGAAAAGATGAGATGGCCACATCTCCCTGTTTAAGATATTGGCAATCACAGTGTGCCATCTGCCCCTTATTAAATAATGGTCCCAAACCCACTGATACAGGGGAAGCAATTTCCTAGAAGGTGGGAGAGCCCAGCTAACCCTCCTCTCCTGCCTCCACCACACCACCCGAGGCTGCTCCCACCCCCTCCAGAGCTCACCCTGCTTCTCTCTCACCTGTGTGGGACAGGGTCTCATTCCTGGTGCAGGAAGCCATCACATCTGATTTATTGCATTCAATCAGGAGAAGGAATTTAAAACAAAATGTTTATCCAGAGGCAAGTTCTGGAATGTTTCTGCCCCTCTACCTTTGTTCCCAAAAGACTGGAACTTGTTTGGAGTGGAAGAGGCAATTTGGGACAGTTTGCAGCTATCCCTGGGGCACAGCAGAAGCTGAGAAGCTGAGCTAAAGTGCACCTTAATGATGTGCCCTTGTGCATCCTTTCAAACACCTGCATCTTAATTACTTCAGAGGACAAATTTCTGATGCTGGGAATGCAGCTAACCCAGCTGGGGTGTCTTTCATGCCTTCCCATCTCATTTTGCCACTGTTTCCTTCAAAGCAAACCATCAAGCCAAAGCCATTTCCTTTAATGCACTTGATGGGGGTTTGATGTGAGTGGTGGGCTCTTTCATCTGCTGCTTCTTCAAAAAGGGATGGAGATAAAAGGATGAGAGGAGAAGGGATCCTGGTGCAGGTACCTGTTGCTGGCTCGGCACTCGCTCCATCAGCACAGCCCAGGTGCTCCCACGTCACAGCTCCAGCTTCAGGCCTGTCCTGGGGGCCTTTGCTGTGGGATGCTCTGTCACAGCCACCTTGTCTTGGCTTGAAAAGATGGGTGTCTGCTTAAGGAAGGCAGGAGCCTCCCTTGAAATGGAGAATGTAAACCCACTCCCTCTGAAGTGTTATAATTCTGAAATTAAAAGGCTCTCGGGCAAAGATACGGGAATAGGAATAGCAGCTCTTTAATAGGAGAACTGAAAATACAAATGTAATAGTACAAACAGAAAAAAAAACACTGCCAGAGTGAGAAGAGGCCCTGGCCCGCTGTGGGTCAGGGTGGTGGCAGCAGTCCCATCCCAGGGTGGCTCAGCCCTCCTGCAGTGCCAGCTGTGGCTCTGCTGGAGCAGGGATCCTGGACAAGGGGGGAGTTTTCCTCTCCAGCTCCAGGGCTGCTGGAGATGGGCCTGGGCTCCCTCTGGGAATGCAGGGCAGAAGAAAGCTGCTCCTCTGGGAATGCAGGGGGCAAAGGCTGCTGGGGTGTTCCCAAGGGCAGATTGGATCCAGGTAGGAATGCTTGGCTCCTCCCCTGGGCAGANGCAGAGACACGCCTGGAACAGCGAAAGCACAGGAGGAGGGACAGGGCCAGCCAGCTTGTCTTGCTGGGACCAGTTCAAAGCACCTTTTGTTGTTGTGGCAGAGGGATCCAGGGGTTTGGGGCACCACGATGCCACTCTCAGCCACGTTTCTACAGCCCTCCAGCAGCTCAGCTCACCCAGACAGTGCCAGCACAGCTGGCAGGGCAGGGCAGGGACCCCAGACCCTCATTCCCTCAGCCTTCCCCCACAGCCTCTCAGGGATTCCCTCTCAGTTTTTCCCCACTGCTGTCCTGGAGGGCTGAAGGTTCACCCTTCCCAGCAGGAGGAGAGCTGGCAGTTGGAAGGAGGCTCTGAGGGACTGAGTGACCAGGGAAAAGCAGCATCAGGAGATGGGCCAGGCTGGGGCAGGGCAGCTTCTCTGCACCAGTTTTATCCCTTTTGTCTCTTTTTCGCTGTTTGTGAAGGGCTCTGAGCTTCCCTTTGTCCCTCCCTGCACACCTGGGGACATCTGCCTCCCCTTGCCACCACGGGCAGGATCCCAAGCATCCCTCCTTGCCACAGCTTTTGGACAAATCCCTGGGATGAGCCCTGCCACCTGAGCCCAGCACGGCCACAGGGACAGCAGCTGCTGATTGCTCTGGCCGAGCTGCAGAGTGGCCACTGCTCCCCCTGGCCCTTGTGGGTCCCCAGCTGTGCCACAAGAGCATCAGGCAGGGCCAGGAACACGGATCTCCTTCCTGGGAACCACAGGAGGAAAGAGGAGAGGAGAGATCAGGGCGAGACAAGGATGAGAGCTGACAGCACTCCCATCTATCACCTCAGGTCTCAGCCTCAGCACTCGTTCCAGCCCTCAGTCTCCAATTCATGAGATTAGAAGTGATAACAAAAAATCAAAACAGCCTCTAATGGAATGGTTTCTTGTAGAACAAAGAAACAGCACTTCTATTGAAAACTGAAAAAAATCTGGTTTGACTTAAAAATCTTTTTCTATTGCAAGTGAAACAGAGAGATAAATATATTATAAATATATTTCATTTAAGTTTTATCACTGCAAGTCTGACATTTACATTGTATTAAAGTTTTAATATTAATACTGTGCTGCTACATAATATTTAATACAAAAATTAAATATATATATTTAAGTTAATACTTCATATGCCAAAGTCCAAATGGCAAAATCCTTTTTCTCCATCAGAAATAAAAGCACCCAGCACTAATTAAAAGTGATCTGATGCTACTGAGGCTCAGGACCAAGAGCAGCACCAAAATAAATAACAATGGAAATAAATAACAATGATGCCAGTAATGTTTGTAAGGGCATCTCAGGGGCTCCTCACTGCCCTGCATTGATGTGGGGACCAGGAAGAAAATGACCCCTGTTGCTGTCACACCACTGCCCATCACACCTTGTAAAGCAGAGCAGGACAATGTGTGGAGAAGTGGGATGGTGATGGTATCCTGCAGGAAAGCCATCAGCTGTGAGAATGAGTCAGAGCAGCCACAGCTCAGTGGGACTGACACTGAGTCCCACTGGGGACTGGCACTCATCCCTGCAATGGTCCAGGCAGGGAACACTGCCTTGGGGCAGTGGGTTTGGGCTGGATGCCCTCTCTGTCCCTTCATCCCACAGCTGAGGTGTGCCCCTGAGCATTGCTGTCAATGAGGCAAGCACCTCAGGAACCTGTGGAAGTGTGCAATCCTCCAGGAAAAGCACCACTGAGAGCCGGGGCTGCCACCGTGGCCAGCAGAACAGGGAGCTCCTGCTGAGAGGGGAGCCCTCAAGCACCCAAAGCACAGACCCCAGCCAAGCCATGCACAGCTCCTGTGGTCCCAGCAGGCAGGGGGGTGCCCACATTTCCCTGCCATCCACAGCTTGTTGAACACCCAAACCCTTTGGGGCTATCCAGGGATTAGCTCCCCATGCCCATAACAACACCTAGGGCACAGCCCTGGTCCTCTCCAGGCACAAAGAGTTCAGGTGTTGCAGGCTGACACATCTCAAAATCAGAGAAAAAACTGAGGGGAACACAGGATACCCTTTTATTCCCCTGATTTCTCAAGCTCCCAATCCAGGCAGCAATATTCCCTCAGCCCCCTGTTGTTCACCTCCAAAGCCTCGAGCCTCCATCTCCACCAGTCTGGAGACCACCCTCACTCCCTTCCTGCTGGAAAATGCATTTGGGATAATTCAGCATGGGCAGGCAGGACCAAGAGCACCCTGCCCAAGGCTGGCCAGAGGCTCCTTCCCACCAGGGAGGAACTGCAGGCACAGGAGCTGCTCCACAGGTCCCCCTCTCCCCTCAAGCTCCAGCTCCCCTCAGCTGCATCTGCTTAATTAGAGGCCAGCTTTGAACTGCCTGAGTGTAACCAGACCTAATCTTCAAACTGAATATATTTAATGGTCCTGATCTCCATAATGGCTGTGTCTGAGGCCCTGGATTTCAAAGCAGCTCCACTTAACAGGACCTTGTCTGGAAGCTGCAGCCCCATAATAGAGCCTGGTTTTAAACCAGGAGTGTTTAATAGGATCTGATGTTTAAAGTGCACGTAACTAATTGGACCTAATCTTCACAATCCTCCTTTCCTCCCCCTCTCCTGATGTTTTTCCTCCTCCTTTGCTGCTCTCCCTGCCTCCAGCACAGAGATCCTCCAGCCTCACCACGGCAGATCCCCACCTCTTCCAAGAGCCCCACCAGGATCATGAGCTGATCTCACAAGGATCATACCAAAGTCTTTCAAAATTCTCCAGGGTTTCCCAGACAAGCTCTTAATTCATGCTGCAGTTCCTCTGCTCTCACCATCTCCTCCTTGGAGTTCACCCAGGCCTGGCTTGTCCCAGGGACACGGGCACAAGCCCATCATTAAAGGCTTGTTTTAACAGGAAGGTGAATAATAGCCAAAAAAAACCCCAAACACCTGATTTGGGGAATGGAAAACACATGGGGAGTTTCTGTCCTTCTCTGCAACAATCACCAGCTTCAGACTGTTTTATTTCAGTATTGCCCTCTCTGACCCTCTGGTAAAAGTTGCACTCTTTGGAAGAAGAGTCCTCTCCAGGAGTAGCCAAAATGTTCTGGTTTTGAGAACTGTGATTGTCTGAAACAACAAATTCCTTTGCTTCATCATTTATAAAACTGGGAAAAAAAAAATATATAAAAGCTTTTCCTATCGTCCCTGCATCACAAATTTCAGGCATCTCTTCCAAGCAATGAAGCTACAAAATACACACAGTGTTCCTAGAGCAGCTCTGATCAATCCCCTGCCCATCTACATCGGAGTCTCAGATGTGCCCACCTTGAAGGACAGCAAACCTGTGCCTCAGTTTCCCCTGCCCTCACTGCCTGCAGTGCTGTGAGAGAACAAGAACAGGAGGAATTTGTACTTCATGGCCCATTTCTGTAGGGCCTTTCAGCAACGCTCCTCAGACCCAAGAGAAAAGTATTCTTGACCCCAGATGACCAAGAAAAATTAAAGCAGAGAGAAACCAGGGGTTGTTCTCAGCAGAGAAGCTGTGGCTGCCCCATCCCTGCAATGGTCAGGGTCAGGCTGGATGGGGCCCTGACAAACCTGGGCTAAGAGAAGGGTCCCCACATCAGTGGGACTGGAACAAGAGGATCCTTAGGGCCCCTTCCAGCCCAAACCATTCTGTGGTTCAAAGGGCCAGGAAGGATGGAGTGTGCAGATCCTGAGAACAAGGACACTTCACATCTCCAGGCCATCAAGTGATTGATGAACCCTTTGCTGGGAATCCTCTCCTACCTCCCTGTGCCAGCTCCAGCAGCTCCCCAGGCAGGGCAGCCCAGCTGGGGCCGTGCCATGGGGTTGCACAGCCACATCTGCCCACATCTGCCCCGTGCTGCACTCCACCACTGCTCACCACTGCCATGTATTCCCTGGAACCAATCCACCCTCTCTGTTTGCCACTGAATCCAGCTCTGGCACTGCCCTGAGATTTATGCTCCACACAAGCAGTGACAGACAGCAGGGTTGGGAGGTTAAGGAAGCAATATTTCCAGAATTTGCATAAAACAAGGGCATTTCATAATTTAGCTGATGCAGATTTGGATAAGATGAAATTGTTGGCCATTTTATAATTAGATGGCTAATCATAAAATAACCTTTGCAAGTCATCAAAAACCATTATTATACAAATGAATTCCTGCTTGGTGCTAAACTTACTTTACCCTCGTCCTTGAGGACCAGAGACAGTAAAAGGCAACCTTTTTCTGGTAGAATTCATTCTGCAGCCAGCCCCATGATTTTACTATGTTTTATGGATCACAAATGCTTAATCAATAAGGCAGTGCTTTCGGGAATGATGTTCTCTCTCCTGTCTCTCTGTCTGGAATTGTTTGGCTGGCTGCTCACAAATCTTTTGACATGGATTCATTGTTCTGGAGATATCCTTCCCTGCATCTCAGGGCAGATTCATCAGCTGAGCTGCAAGGAGTGGGAAGGTTTATTGGGGTAAAAAGAGTCGTCATGGCAAGCAGGTAGAGTCATTGCTCTGGGTTTGCTGGTTGACTTGTCAGGTTAATGAATGGCCCTAGAAAGCCATCAAGTATGCAGCTGCTGGAAGATCCCTTGTTCAGCAAATAAAAACAAAGCTGGAGCACCTCTTCCCACATGCCAGGGCTGCTTGTCTCAGAAGGCAAGGATAAGAAAGGCACTTGCTGCTCCCTTCAAGCCCAGGAACCTTGTGCATCTCAGTGCCTGGGTGTGGAGATGATGCTTCCCAGAAGAGCAAGTTTGCCTCCCCATGGGTTTCTCTGCCTTAATTTCTGTCCAGTTATAGAGGGATGGATGTGTTGCTCCATTAGAGCTCAAGAGAGGGGTCCAGCATCCCCAGCACAGACCCCCACCCTCATCTCCCCCATATCACGTTTTCTCTGCCCTGTAGGGCTGTTGTGAGAGCTGCACTAAGCCTCACACTGAACAGCACCAGCACTGGGGACCAGCTCAGCTCAAAACTCACACCAAGCTTCAGCAGCACCCTGAGCTCCTGTCACCACATCCACCCCAGCACCAACAACTTCTACAACTCAGACTTTGCTTCAGGATCAAAGCTTGAGGGAAAGAGGCACTCAGAATGGGTGCAACTGTCTGGAGATGGGAAAAATCAGGAGAAAATGGCTGGATGTTTTTAAACCTGGAGTCAAGGCAACAGCCATGGTCTGCAGGGCAGCCCCTGCCCAGAAAAGGTGGAGAGAAGCTTCCCTGGGAACAGTCTCTGTAAAATAAAGCCACCTCATTCCTGTCCTCTCTGTTTCACTGTCCATGCCCATTTTAAGAGGAATTAACTGTTGTAGCTCAGCCCTAATTTGTGTGCAGTGTGTAGCAGGGAGTGCCTGTGTTTGACTTGGCCACCTGAGTAAGTGTTGGACCTGCTCAGACCCCACAGACAGGCAGGAGGAGAGCAGGGTCTGTCAGGGTCTGGCCCATTACACAAATCCCCTGGGACTGGGTTTCTCCTGATGATCTCAAAGCACTGGGGCAAACAGGGATTACCCCAGAGCCCCTCACACCTCCACTGCAGGTGGGGTGAGCAAATCCTCAGCTCAGAGCAGGGGCAGCAGGGAGGAGTCACCAAGGGCCACCAGGGGCTGCAGCTCCCTGGCCACCCCCTTGTCCCCTCTAGGTCACAGCCCATCACTGCTCCCCACAGCAGATGGATCATCACACACATCCCAAACATGCCATACACACCTTCAGACACTGTTTCAGTATAAACTGAACCAAGACCTCACTCCCAGCTTTGCTGCAGCCCCTGGGATGACCCCAGGGAGAAGCAGGACACACAGGGGCCACCAGGTCAGGGAGGCTGCAGAAGTGGGGGGCCCTCAGGCTTCTACCTGGGCAGCACAGAGCAGCTGCAGGGCATTGAGTGTCTCATCAGCTGTGCAAACAGAACATTTCAAGGTCCATCACACAAGCCCCTTCTCACTGCACTACTTATATATAAGTATATATAAGTATATATACTTATATTTTAATTAGCAGCTTATGGGCTGATTACCCTGTTGTTATCCAGCACGCTGTGTGCAGGGCTGGTGGGCTCCCAGCAGGAAGGGGGGCTCCAGGAGGGCAGGCAGGGAGCCCACACCCGTGCCTGGCACTCCTCACAGGGTGCTGCTAAATGCACCCCTCCTCATGCATTGCTCATTGCCCTGGGGCTGCTTCCTGGGACGTGGAGGAACACCGAGGTGGGAGAAGCAGGAAAGCCCCTCTGTCAGTCTGTCGAGATGTGAGATGTCCCCAGCTCCTCAGCTGTAATTCACCTCTGCAGCACAAAAGGCAGGCAATTAATGAAATACCATGGGGCTTTGGGGCTGGGCCATCTCACCCCAAAGCCATCAGTTACCTGATAACAATAAAATATTTTTTTTTTTATCCCAAATAAGAGGGATTGAATAAACTAGGGCAGGTGTTGGATGAAGAGGATTAAGTCCATAAACTTTTTTTTTTTAAAAGACAATAAAACTACTTTAATATATAGGTCATACATCATTTACTGCCACACACCTGCCTACATCTGCACACTCCAGCTCAGACATGCCCATGATCCTCCTCTAAACCTGGTGCTAATCCTAAAATCCTAAAAACTGTTGACCCATCGTTATTAATTAGCTTGCTTACCAAAGCACACAAGAAAGATGATGATGTTATTAATTTCTGTGCTACCTGCTGTGATGCCATCTCGGGCAGGGGGAGCCTGACAGGATTTCCCTCCCATACTCCCCCACCAGCACCCCAGGAACTGGCTGTGCCCCCAGAGCAGAATTCCAGCTTGGAACTCCTCAGTGCAGGATAGTGTGTCACCAGAGCAAGGGTGCAATAAACATAATTATAGAAGAAACTTATGATTATTCAGAAGAGTGTGTGGGCAGCAGCAAGCAATACATGATGTAAAAGCATTTCAGTAACTGCAGCAGAGCTTTCCAGATCTCCCAGATCCATATTTTATGAGAAGAACAGACAGAAGCATCAGCAGAAGGTCTAACAGAGCTCCCTCTTTAACCTCAGTACTGCCACCAAAAGCTCAGCATAATCAGGGTTTGCTGACACCTCCTGCCATGGACGTGTCTGGGTGTCACAGAGCTGATGGCACCCAGCTGTTTGCTCCCAGGTTTGTTCCAGAATTTGCTTTCTCCTGAGAAAAGGACGCACTGGTGCCTTCCCACTTTGCTTTGCCTCTCCCCCCACCCAACAGAGACACCCCAGGGGGGTGCAGGATGACCACTGGCAGCAGCAGATGGGAGCACACCCAGCTCATCTGGGAGGCCACCAGGCTCTGTCACACAGCCCCAGCCGTGGCTGGGAGCCCACCTGGGCACACTGGACCACTTTTTACCCATGGCCTGAGCTGCTTGCAAGCCCAGGCAGGCTGGTGCTGTGTTGGATTCACATTGTTCATGGCTGGGGCTAAGGGAAGCAGGAGCAGACACACACACGGCCCCACCAGGAGCTGATGTGAACGCCTGGGGCAGGTTTCCTAACAGAGCTATTATGGATTTAAATGATAGCATTTTCCAAGCACTTGCAGCAAGATGTTTTCAAAAGCCTCGTGTGCTAAGCCTTAGCTGAATAGCTGACTGATCTCTTGCAGAGATGGGGACCCAGAAAAGAGGAATTTAGTTGATTCCTTATCAGCAATACCTAAAATGGGTTTTTTTGGGTTTTTTTTTTTTTTTTTTTTAA